>OV049926.1:118379865-118979865 GCA_920104205.1 Eupeodes latifasciatus
AACATGATAATTTGCGACATATGTATATTTAGAGTTTTACATTTGTTTAGTGAAAGCTTTGCTCCTGAGTTATTACACCAGTCTACAATATCGATTACAATTTTTGAAAATGTATTTTTTGCTTTCTCTAAATCATTGAGTTTGCACATCATATAATGAAAATATCATCAGCGTAAACACAATGATCGAGAAGTTTATATTTTTCAATCATGACACTGATATCATTGGAAGCCATTCAGAAAAGCACAACTGATAATGGTGATCCTTGTGGGAAACCATTATTCAGTGGTTTGGCTGTGGAAAAGACCCTAACGGATATTTTGCGATTTGATAAAAATGATTTAATGAATGAGTATATTTTTGGACCAATGCCCCAATTTTTTAATTTGTTTAATATTAAGTGGATACCTATGCGGTCGAAAGCCTTCTCAAAATCTAATGAAAGTAGCGAAATGTGGTTTCGGGATGATAAAGCTTTTGATATGTAATGATCAATGTGTAGCAGAGCATCGGAACAGCCTCTCTTAGATTTAAAAGCAACTTGGTTGGTGCTTATTAATTTTTTGGTTTCTAAAAACCAAAAAAGGCGTTTAGCAATAATTTTTTCTAAGACCTTTGACATGCAAGGAATTAATGGGCAGGTTCAGGCGACATAAGGGACTTGAAAGTAAGGCAAGTTTCTAGTATTTGATTGGCCAGCTGCCAAAAATTTGCCTTCCAATTAAGGCAACTTCATTGGAAAGTTGACTGGAAAGATAGTCAAGAAAAAACTCCCTTATTGTCAAGTCAAGTCTACTTCTCTCAAAATGATAGTTGATAATGTTTTTTCATTCAACTAAAAGCTGAACTTTGTTACGCTATGATTTATTTATTTTCTGCACAGATTCAATTAATGTTTTGTGTAAAAAGGTTCCTTTTCAATACAAAATACAAATCGTGATGGACATGCAGATTGCCTTATGAATGTTTTTTAGACAATAATGCTATTGTTAGTTTTTGTACTATGAACTTAAAGTAGAGGTTTGTGAATTAAAGTTCTGAATTTGAAACTCATGAAATTTTAAAAACTAACTAGTTGCCTTGGTCAAAATTCACGTTCAAAGAATGAAGTTGACTGCAAATGAAGTCCCTTATGTTGTCTGAACCTGCCCAATGAAATGGGACGATACCCTTCTGTAGAGTCTATTGGTTTGTTTGGTTTTGGTAGTGGAATGACATTGGCTACTTTCCAAGTCTGCGGGATGATACCGGTATTAAGTATTTCATTATATAGTCTAAAAAGTCTTGATTTAACTTCTGGTGGTAAATTTTTAATCATTGGATATGATATACCTACGGTCTCTACTTGGGTTTTTTTCTTTTAAAGCACTGAGACAACTTTCCAATTCTATAAAAGTTATAGCACTTTCTATTTGTTTCGCTGCTATGTTTCCAGTGGTGGAGTATAGCACGAAAGGCTATTTGTTTTGAGATTATTGAAAGATGTTAAAAAATGATTGTCATTTGAGAGGTCAGTCCGAGAACGTGCAAAGAAGTTGCCTATATCTAAAGATGAAGATATTGGGCCAGAGGGTGTTTTAATACATCTGATTGAACGGGGAACAAAATTGCCGGTTAGACATCGGATATCATGCCAAATTTTTTTGAATTTTTTGAGTTTGGATTGATAGTTGATGTGAAGTTTGTCAAAGATTTTGCTTTGCTGATTTTCATTTCTCTGCGGAATAAAGCATTTGCTTTTTTGTAAACAATAAGGTTAGCTTGCGAGGGATGCTTAAAGGATCTCCAAGCTTTCATTTTTTGGTCTCTTAAACATTTTAAAACAGAATTCCACCAAGGAACTGTTTTGTTAGTAGCGAAAGGTGCACTTTGACGAATGGAAACGTTGGCTGCGAATCAAATTGCTTTTTGCAATAAAGCAGCTTCTTTACGAGTATTAATATTTGAAGATGGGGTGTTATTTTCTAAATGGTTGTTGATAACAAATTGAAAGGAGTCCCAATTAGCTAAATCGGTTTTGTATTTAGGGTTTGGGAGAAAATCGGAGTGATAATATAAGTGCAATATATAGTGTTGCCATAAGAAATAAGTAGTCTGTGATATTAGTTTTATTTTTATTTTGCTAGTTTGTTTTTCTTTTTGTCAAATAAGTGTTATTCATTTAAGTGTTATTTATTGAATTGTGTTATGTAAAACTGTAAAAAAGTTTAATAAAATTCAAAACCCCTGATGATGCCGGAAAACAACCGGAGAAACGTTGGGAAAAGAATGGATTAACTTTTTATTTTTATTTAATTGCATTCATTTTTCTCTGAACATCAAGCCCAAAAAATTCCACTCTGCATAAAAATCGGATTTGTTAGGTGTAATTTGTATTTGTATGAAAATAGGAAAATGGTCACTATTATGGAGATCCTCTAGTGTGTTCCAAGCTGTAATTGGATAAAGTAGTGGTGAGCAGAAAGATATATCGATGTGCGTGAAGGTGTTGTGGGTTGAGAAGTGTGTTGGCGAGCCGTCATTCAAAATAGTTAGGTCATTATTAAAAAGGAAGTTTTCGATCATGCTACCGCGGTGATTTGTGGTTGGTGAACCCCAAAGAACATTCCAGGAGTTTACATCTCCACAAAATAATACAGGTGTGTGTATTTGGCTTATTATATTTTCAAGATCGGACTGAGAGAATGTCTGTTTTGGCAAGATATAAATAGTTACAACAGTAAATTTAATCTTTAAATTTATTTCTACAGCGAGAGTTAAGATGTTGGAATTGATATTGATTAGTAAGTGGGGGATATTTTTTTTAATTAACATTGCTATACCTTGTTTGCCTGTTAAGTTTTAGGGAGTATTAAGAAAATACCCGGAATATGATTTGGGAATTATGGGGGTAGATTGATACGCACAATGTGTCTCTTGAAGAGATATTAAACATGGCGATCTTTCTTTTATTAAAATTTTGAGCTCGTCGAAGTTGTTTATATAGCCTTGTATATTCCACTGGAGAGCTTTAAAATAATTTTGACGTTGTGCAAAATTTTGAGTTGTTTTTTTTTAGGGTAGTCGGATTTATTATGACTCCGCTGCCTGGAAGTTGAAGCATTGAGGCTCCCTAAAGAGCCTAAATGATTCAACCTCAAAACAGCAGAGTTAGGGTTTTGTTAAAAATTGTTATTGTTATATGGAATCATCATCGGTTTCGGTGGGTGTGACAAAATAGTTGTTGTTTTTAAGAAGGGTTTGAGTGGCAGTAGAGATAGGTGAGCTAGTGATCATATATACATATCTGAGAATTTTCGGAAGTTGTTATTGTGTTAAAGAGATTTATATTGGATTTACTTGTATTTGTATTGTTTTTTAAGGAAAAAGGTTGAAGTTGATTATTGTTTTCTTGATGATTGATATTGTTTGTTTTGTTTTTTAATGAAAAAGGTTTAAATTGAGTATTTTTTTCTTGATGATTGATATTGTTTGTTTTGTTATTTAATGAAAAAGGTTTAAATTGATTATTTTTTTCTTGAGTATTAATTGGAGTGGTGGTTGTATTATTTATTGCACTGGAAGGGCTTTGTTGTTGTGATGTTGATGCCTCTGATGGAGGTAAAGAATTGTTTATGGAGTTGTTATTTTTTATTTGACATAGAGATTGAATTTTTACTATTGTTTTGAGTGGATTGGGATTTGTTTATGTTGGAAGAAAGTGTTTTAGTTGGATCTGGGTTAGCTATTACGGAGTATGAGTTTTGATTGAGGTTAGGTTGTATGGGGTTTTGTTCCTTATACAAACGCTTGGCCTCGGTTATACTACACTTATACATATACTCATACACTTTGGCCTTGTGCCAGCCTATTTCCACGGTATCGGGAGGTTGGAAAGAATCAAAAGTAAAAATCATTAATCCGGTTGGCTTATAAATTGGCTCAGGTTCGGCATTAACTTTTTTTATGAATTTGTAGACTCCTGTGTCATTTTGAGATTTCATTTCCGAGATTATTTCGGATTCAGGGACGTTTATAAGACACGGAGCATGAACAACGCCTTTAGAGGCATTTAGTTGGCTGTGTAATGTGATTGTAACTGGACATAACCCTGAGAGGTTTGTAGTGGCTACGAATTTGTCCGCAATTTGTTGATTTTTGGTCAAAATCAGAATATTACCATCACGAAGTTGTGTGATTGCTCATATTCTTTGCTAATTGAGTCAAAAGCTTTTGTAAGCGCAAAAATAACTAACTTGCGTTAGTGGTTGTCAACGTGGAGCAATAACGATAAATCTTGGGTTCTTGAAAAGTGTTTTTTGGGTAGTATAGGGAACTCTACAGAACAAGTATTATTTGATTTTTTGTTTTTTTTTTTTGGCACTGGGTTCCGACAGCGAGACTTCCGAAAGTCCGCCAAAACGGCACCCAGGTTTCATTTTAGCCCCTGGGGCCATGCGGTTTTGATGGGGAATCAATACACTCGCGATAGAGTAAAACTATGAACTTGAAATGTGTATGAGTGAGGGAGAAAGGAAATAGATGTTTGTATTGAATAAATTAAATAATTAGGTATTATTTTATTAAAGAGACAGCAGTCGAATTGACAGAGACAGAGATGCGTACGGCACGAAAATTTGTATTAACGATTATGGTAGTACGGGCTTTTCTGTACATCATGTAATTTCTAACTGCTAACAGGTAAAACTTATTTAAGCAAAACTAAGCCATGTTATGCAATTGAATAAAAATAGGTATGTTCTGAAAACAACAGATTATGATCTAATTTCATTTGGTTATTTTCAGGAATTTTGTCAGTGCTTTGATCCATATAACAAAGGTCTTACACTAAGCAACGCCTCCCAAATTCGAACAGTTCATAATTCTTTTGCAAGGCAAACACTATTCGAATTAGATTCTAAGAACCAAAACAAAGATGAAGATGTATTTCATTTCATTGGTTACATACCAATTGATGGTCGCCTCTATGAATTAGATGGCTTGAAAGAAGGTCCCATCGATTTGGGAGCAATTGAAACGTCACAAAACTGGATTGACGTTGTTCGTCCTATCATTGAGAAGAGAATGCAAAAATATAGCGAGGGTGAAATTCATTTTAATCTGATGGCAATTGTTTCCGACCGACAAATGATCTATCAGAAACAAATTGACAAATTGCTTAATGCCGATGAAAATGCAATGGAAACCGATGAAAAACAAGTTGAAGTAGCCCGAATTCGATCATTGATTGAAGATGAAATTGTTAAGCGTAAGCGTTATAGGGTAAGTTAAGATGTTTTCGTTCACTTTTTCCTAGATTAACATTTGTTGTTTTTTTTTAAAGATCGAAAATATCCGACGCAAGCATAATTATTTGCCCTTTATTGTTGAACTCTTAAAAATGCTTGGTGAACAAGGTCAATTAACTCCATTGTATGAGAAAGCCAAACAAAGAGCTTTGGAACGTGAGACTACAACTGTTACTAAAACAAAATCATAAATGCATTTATTGTTTAAGTATTTATATTTGATGTATCACATGAAATATTCATCATTAACAAGTCCTTTTATTAAACGTTAAAATAGTTAAATTTATTGTTGTTTATTTGCGATTAATACATATACATATTTTATTGGTAAGTTTTTTACATTAGGTAGTGTTTTGATTTGAAGTAGTAAATTTGGCTTTACAAAAAAAAAAAGGAAAACCAACAAGAAAGAAACGTAGTTATGCTAATAAATACAACCAAACTTGCACTTTATTAGATGGTGTGACTACAAAAATCACCTGTGGCTAGAGAAAAACTACCTTGACTGCCCCATACAAATTGGCTTAAAACCAGCCATAAGTCCATTATTATTTCAAGACATCAACAATACGTCCCATGTATCATACTTGATACACATAATTTGTTTTTTCTCGTGCCATCCCCGTCCATGTATCATTTTTGATACATGAACAGAACTGGGCTTCAATGTCCCCATACAAATATATTTAGAAGAGCTCATACGTCCGGTACTTTTTTCAAACAAAAAAAAACATAATTTATTAAGATTCGACATACATATAATACATGAACGGATGCTAACTAATTTTGTGTATCAAGTATAATACATGGGACGTATAAGTGATTATCAGTTTGTTTTACGTGAACCACTTTTAGGTGAGGGGCGAATGATTATCGCGAATAGTTATTATAACAATGTACCACTGGCAATTTATCTGAAGAATTGAAAAATAGACTTATGTGCAACAATACGCAAAAATAGAGTCGATCTTCCATTACACGTCACTAAAGCTAAATTAAAAAATCTGAAATAATTGCTCAAAATCGATGGATGCACTGCTGTCTAAAATGGCGTGTTATTCAAGATCTGCTCACGTATCTACTTGTCATGGTAATGAATCGACATCAATAAGGATTTGTAGTGGAGATAAAATGAAACCAATTAGACAATAACGATGCTAAAAAAGGAATTGATAAATAAATAAATAAATAAATTAGGTGGCGCAACAGTCCATGAAGAACCAGGGCCTAGTGACTTACAACTCTCAACCATTCCTGTGTGCGAGTAATGTTGTCAGAAATGGAAGGGACCTACAGTTTATATGCCGAATCCGAACGGCTAATTTGAGAAAGCACCTTTCATGACAAGAATTACTCTTGGAGAATTTGTCAATTCCTCGCAAGAGGCAGTACCCGTGAAAAAAGTTAGGTGGCACAGGTAGGGATTGAACCCAAGACCCCTTGCATGACAGTCCAACGCACTAACCATCACGCTACGGGTACTACGAAAAAGGAATTGATACTGCAGATCAAATGGATTCATTTCATTCTCCTAATCGCAAAAACATCATGTGGTACAGAAAAATTGCGGTTGATCTCTAATTTCGTGTTGCAGTCATAAAAGTTAGATCTTTAGTTAGATGCAAATGTAACAAACTATCAGTGGAAGCCCATTCTCAATGTTGCAAGTACAAGAAATGCTCTTGAGGGAGATGCTGGGGTCGAGTGCATCCGTTCGTAATGCAAAATTGTATGAAATTTTCCACTACGAACGGATTTCATGATACAGTTTTTCGGGATTCGTAAAAATTTCCGATTACGATGGAATTCATGATAGGACTGATTATTTTTATATTTTTTTCAATATTCATATTTCAAGAAATTGATACGAGTATGATAGTCTTGTTCAAATAACGGAGTCGTTGCGAAAACAAAAATTACTTTCAAGAATTTGTGTCTTTTCCTATTAAAAACCGTTTTAGCATAAATAATTCAGAGTTTCTTCAAAATGTATGTGACACAGGTGAAACCAAACAACTTATCAACATTTTTTGAAATACTATAAATGTTTAAACTGAATATTGAAAATGGAGTTTATAGATTCGGAAAACCATCACGAACTTTATTAAAAAAAAACAACTGCCTGAATTTAGAATGCCTCAAAAAGCCTGATAAAGGCTGTTTCAAGTCGTAAAAGTTATCAGGTTATTTTCTTGTTTCCGCTTCCTATTCAAGTTACAAGGGTTTTTAACATTTTTGGAATCATTTCTTAAATTGGATCTAACTTTGCCAAATTTTAACTGATTCTTAGTTTTTGTATTTTGTCTAAATAACAGTCGCAGTTTTTACTGTAGTTATATTTTTTTTCAATGCACAGGATAACGGTTTTTACTGTAATTTATTATCAAAACTATTTTTTCGATTTTTAAGGATTTTGTTCCTCCAAAAAAAACGTTAATTTTGTATGTTTCTGCACACTAACTATAAGTATTGAATGTATTCTTTATAACGGGTTATCCATTTTGCGGTTTCCAAAGTATAGGGCTGGAATTCGACATCCGTCAAACTAAGTTGTTAAACCAATTTTTTTTTTCACAACGCATAAAAATTGTTAAAACCTACTACAAAAATGGTGATTCTGCCACAACCATATATCGTGTTTTAAAAGGAGATTATGGTTTACTTAATCGTCCATTACGCAAGCAATTGGTAAAATTTTGAGGAAATTTGAAGACACTGGGATTGGTTACATTGTAAGGCCTCTGAATCATCGTTTCGCTCGTACCAATGAAAATATCGCTGCTGTAAGTGAAAGTGTTGCCGAAGACCCGAATGTGTCGATTCCTCGTCGTTCTCAAGAAATAGAACTCTCTACACCTACATACATCCATATAAAGTCCACCTCACACAACAACTGCAGCTGACCATTCAACAGGCGGCGCGGCGGTGGACGGCCATTTTTCGAACAAAATTTTCTTTACCGACAGCACATTTCTCACTCGGTTGGTATGTTAATAAACAAAAATGTCGTATTTGGGGTTTTAAGAATTTTCAAGCTATTGAAGAGAGGCCATATCATCCACAAAAAGTCGCTGTTTGGTGCGCTCTTTAGTCCGGAAGCGTGATTGGATCTTACTTCTTCGAAAACTGTCACCGTCAATTCGGAGCGTTATGGTCATATGATAACCGATTTTTTCTTGCCTGCTATTGAAGAACACGACTTGGAGAATATATGATTTCAACAAGGCGGCGCAACATGCCACACAACTCAAGCAAATATGCGATTTGAGATCGTTGGACCTTGCTTATGCAGATAAACCTTTAACTCTTGAACACTTAAAAACCAACAATCGTCAAGTTAAAATAAAGCCCAATATGTGAATATGTGTCAAAAAGTGGTCGAAATGACCTCAAAAGAATCGATGCTTGCAACAATTCGTGTGGTGGTCATTTAAATGATGTACTGTTTCACATAATATAATGTTAACGTTCAAACTTTATAATAAAAAAGAAATATGGAAAAAAATATTTTATTTAAGTTTACTTTTAAAACCGCAAAATGGATGACCCTGTATTATGTTCATAATGTTAAATAGGTTTTTTGTAAGCAAACAAATTGGCTTTCATCATACACAAAACAAATTAATACTTGATAAACACGTTATCACACGTTTTTAACGAACAAAAACCTTAAAATTAGTTATAGCTAAAAACTACTACTTATTCTTCTTAATAAGATCCAAAATATCAAGGTTGTCTTCCGTGTGCAATCGGCGCCTGTTTATAGTCAATGGAAAAAAGAAAGGCAAAGGGACATAACTGAAAATTAAATTCACATCAAGCCTAAAAATGCTTAAATTTCTTGCAGGCAAAAATAATTGATTTTAGAATCAATTTTCAATACCTTAAAAAATCTATGAAGCAAATCATTTCTATAATTTTTGATTTAATAAAAAAAGAAACCGATTTTAAAATTAAAATACATTTTGACTTAGATACATATGTCACTTTGCTTTTTCAGCGACGATATGTGTTTTTTACGATCACGATAGAGTGATTATGGATCGGAAGAGTGCAACATTTTGTTTAGCCAGAAACAAGACCTTATAGACCAGTAATGGAAAGAATACCCAATCAATTGGATATTATCCTTTTTAAACTGAAACTAGTGTGGCAGGCGGAAGATATCGGCGTCATTGGAACCCTTAATCGAGTACTCATCGCTGGACATTACTTAGAGAACAAACACAAACACCCTAGCAGCTTCGAAAAAAAACTAGTACTAATAAAATCAACTTATTTAGGGTTCATAAAAACACCACTTGATTTATTATTTCTATTGACATGAATAAATATATTTTATAATTTTTTTTTGACACTTGTTTATTTTGCGTTTATTCATTTTTGTTGCTATATAATATATATATATATAATTTACATTGTTATATTATAATAATCGTATTGTAAAGTAGGAATTACATGTTAATCTTTTATTTGTTGCTGTTATTTTATTGTAAGTGTTGTTATTGCTATTTTATGCAAAGACAAACATTTTCAGTTTCATGATTTTTGTATTTCAATTTTTGTTTTTTGTTCTTGTGAATTGTCTATAGTAATATCATCTATAATAATAATTAAACATAATGATGTATAATATTTAGTTTTGATTTTTTGTTCACTTGTTGCTCTTTATACATTAAACAAAAAGAAAAACTTAAAACATTTCTTTTACATAATACTACTGCTCATTTATAATGTTACAACCGAGAAACAAAACAAAATACGGAGCGCTCAAATACAATGAGGGCTATAATAAATAGAAAGTCAACCAAAAACTTAAATAGTTACAAGTCAAGCTTAGCAATACAAACAAATTAAATACTAAAGAGAATAAACCATTGTGCAGATGTAAAAAAGGAGAACAACATATTTTTAAATCATAGCAAATGGAAGATATATGAATGTGAATTATAGAAACATTATCAAAATTTATAGCAAATGGAAGATTTATGAGAGTGAATTACATACTGAAAAATGAATTCCGTAGTTTTATTGCGAGAAAGTAGAGAAGCTGAAAACGAATCTATCTTTCGATCAGTCTAGTTTGTACTTAAAAAATTAAAAACAAAAAGAATTCTGTGATCTATATTTTGATGACTTTAAAGAATTTGACACGAGTGCAAGATTTTCAATATGATGCTCAGAACAGTTTACTTTAAAATAGGTGGGTGTTTTTGTTTTGAAAAAGATTAGACTTATATTGTGTATGAATGCGGAAGTTAAAATCAGTAATAAGCGTTTATTGTTTTTGTTTGAACACGAATAGTAATTCTATCCAAGTAGTTAAAATATGATTTTAATTGCAATCCCAATCAAAGTAGCTTCTTCAAAACCTTGCACGTTATTCTCATAGATAGAAACATTTCTTCGAACATTCTTTTGAAACAGACTATTTCAAAATATCCGTAATAAGATTTATCTGGGGCCCTACTCTGTAATGCGTTTCGAAAGCAAATATTTTCGAAAACGAATATTTTGTACTTTCTATTTCTAATGCGGATAAGAAATCTAGCACTTACGGAATGACAAATCCGCATTCGGATTTTTCGTACCTGGCAATGCGTTTCCGAATGTCATTAGCGTTCGAAAACGGAAATTTTCTTTCTATACCAAGAGAGGTAACGAATTGCAATTCGAAGGTCGTTTTTAAAGGACACAAAAGGAAAATTTTGTTGAGTTGTGTGAAATAGATAAAATATAAGTAAGGAAATAATTTTATTCAAAATTTAAGCAAATAAATCCCATTACAGGGAATCATCAGCGAAAAATGTGCATACCAAACAAAAGCTATTTGAAATTATGGTGGAATTCGTATGACTTGAAGGAAAAAAAGTATACCTTAGCAAAAGACAAATTTCAACACAAAAAACGAAATGACTATGAAAAAAATCAGCTTAAACTTTCTAAGCTTGGATTAAAAAGAGAGATGTGGCAATTGCAAAGCAGTGAAGTGTAAAAAAAAGTCATTACGATAATTTTCAAGTGATAATAATGACTGAATTTTAATTTTTTCCTCGTCTTTGTGATTTGTTTTGATTTTGTTTGTATTTTTGCTTTGACAAATCTCATGAGAAATACTTCGAGACTCGGTAAATCTATTGTATAAATAGAAAAAGTACTAGATGATTGTTTTATTCGATTCGAACATTTTACAGAGTACGAATTCATAAACGAATCGAATATCAGATTCGAATCGGATTGGCTTTCGAAACGCATTACAGAGTAGGGCCCCTGAACTTAATCCCGTACTCGAGACATTCCCACAGTTTTACACAAAATGAAATTTAATGTGATCCCTTTGCGACTGCCATTAAGCTGATTTCCGATAAATTAAATTAAAGAAAAAAGAGTTTCATAAATATTATAAAACCGATTGGATTTATAAATACTTTATTGTTAATTTTAAATGTTACATTTTTCTGTGATGTGAATATCAAAGTTGGAAGAGATTGTATTTATGTATGCATACTTTGGGGAGCTAATCAGTCTAAGAAACAAATAAATTTAAAAGATAAACAGTTATGTATGTATATGTAGCTAATGAACAAATTTAAAATATATAATATTATATAGCTACTCTAGAAATAAACAATTTTATAAAAGCTTATGTTTATATTAAATAATCTCGAAATAATTAACTATTTAGCAAATATTAATTTTATTTAAATTGACAAAAGCTTAAGCAACGAAAATAAAATATAATAAGGCAACTCTTAAATTTGAACTTTATTGAATTCTTAGTTTAAATGTGTGTATTACTTTTAATGCCTCAAATAAATTGAAGGTGAGTATAGTAAAGGTTTAAAATTATATCTTATAAAACCAACATGGATTTTGTTTTGGAGTATTAAAAAAAATGAGAATTATTCATTAATTCTGATAAGATTTTGGTTTGATCATTAATTTCTAAAAAACTAAAATTCGTATCATAAATTCGATTTTGACTATCAACAAATTAAAATAAAATATCGACACAGTGCAAGAACAATGAGTCAAAATAAGAAAGAAATCGACTGGTGAAATTAGTTAGAAATGTGGGCCTTAGAGAAAACAGTGGCGATTAGAGTATTCATCTTAATTTTTATTTTCTAT
This sequence comes from Eupeodes latifasciatus, assembly GCA_920104205.1. Lineage (NCBI taxonomy): Eukaryota > Metazoa > Arthropoda > Insecta > Diptera > Syrphidae > Eupeodes > Eupeodes latifasciatus. The sequence continues at coordinate 118,392,285 of OV049926.1, forward strand.
AAAACCCTATTACGAATTCGTTATCGTTTCTACTTAAAAATTTCATACAATTTTGTATTTTGGGGGAAGAAAAAATCATTTTCCCTAGATTGTATCAATTCACATGATTTTTGTGAGAGTTATGAGCTTAATAACTTATGCACTAGATAAACTAAAAAAAGAGATTATGTATTGATGTAGACTTTGTGATAATCAAAGACTTACCCTAAAACAATTGTAAATGACAAATGAAACCAACTTCAAGGCACATTCCTAGCAAAAACCATGACAATAAAATGGACCAAACAAAGTATTCCCAGGCTATGTTATGGTTTTCATGGTTGCTTTTTTTAGAGTTCAATACTCTCATTGACCAAAATGTATGAAGAAAAGTAACAGAATGTTGAGAACCTCGCAAAAAACTTATAGCCCTTTTCTGCCATCTGACTCGTGGGTGTGTCATTAAATTCTGAGATTATTAGTTAATAAAGTATGTACTAAAATTCTACAAAAATACTTTACATGGAAGATTTTACGACTTTTGGAACTTTCATCTACTCTATTCTGTACACATTCAAGATATGATATGAAGAACTTTAAGTTGTTTATCAAATTCATATGGTAATACGTAGGCCTGAATTGAGAAATGATTTTCTGACACGTTAAAACGGATAACTATAAAAATGGAGAAATAGTTTGCCAAGAATTCTTATGTTAAGTATTCAATTTTTAATGATGATTTAAAAATATTTAAGCTCAGAATACATTTCACAATGTTAAAATCTATATTAATAAAATTGTGAAAATTTGCATTGTTTTACCTAAATTAATTAGATGGCGCAACAGTTCGTAGAAAACAAAGGCCTAGTGACTTATATCTCTCAACCAGGGATGGAGGGGACCTACACTTTATATGCCCAATTCCAACGGCTTATTTGAGAAAGCACTTTTCATGACAATAATTAATCCTACAGGATTTGTCGATTTCTCGCAAGAGGCAGTACTCGTGAACAAAATCTTTAGGTGGCACAGGCAGAGACTGAACCCACGACCTCTGGCTTGACAGTCCTACGCACTAACCATCACCCCAGGGCACCTAAACGCCCCTTTAATTTCAGAGGCTAAGTAACTTAAATTATATAATTTTACATATATTATACATAAATATAGAATAATATAGTTTTTTGTATAGTAGTTTCATAATATAAGTCTTTTAACAATATTACAAGAAACTAACAAAACAAAAATAACCGTGCATAAAAGTTCCACACGCAAGAGACAACATAAAGCATAAAATTAGTTAATAAAAAATAAACTTTTGTCAACTTGTATAACAGCGTTTTGATATTATTGATGATTAGTTATTTGAACGCTCCTTTAAATGATTGTAAAATAAAATTGTATTTATGTAAAATTTAAACACTCAATATAAATTGAATCCTACTTAACAAACAATTTAATTTCAATTTATATATTTAAAACAATACAACACAAGCAAATAAAGTGCAAGTAATAATACGGTTCTTCTAGTGCAGCAGTAAATGGATTGCATTTCTTTTTTTTTTAAATAACTATACAATTTATTTTATATTCGTTTTAAAAACGAAATATCATAATCTCCATTGATATCTAAATATATTTAAATAAAATAATTAATGTTTACCTCTGTTTTTGCATTGCTGAATAAATGTGATGAATTATATAAGTCAAATTTAAATAATTACCTAAGGTTCAGAGGGCGATGGCAAATACAGTTTGAAGTTAATTATTAGGTACTAAAAAATGAAATTATCCTATTTTTAACATAATACAAATACAATCATTCTCAATTAATAAAATATAACATGCAAACTTTAAAAAAGATTTAATACAAGACAAATAAAAGAAAATATGAAACAATTATAACTTGTTTAAGGATAGGTATTTGTTTGTTGTACTTCAAGAATTTTTACTTGTTTTAGAAAATTAGTTTGCAAAATAAAAGAAAACATGAGTAGAATGGTCTTTATAAGATTCAATGAAATAAAATTAATAAATTTAACGGATCGCTGCTGTATAAACTACATATTGACATAAGATTTTCAGCGAAATTTTCATTTTATTTAATTCAACCATAAACTGTTTTGTTGTTGTATTCTACGCACTTCCATATAGATTTTGCTTCTAACTCAAACAAAAAAATCTAGTTATTTTTGTATTTATTTTTTAAATTTGGTATTAGTAGCTAAATGAATAGCGAATTCAGATTAAGTGTTACAAGCAATGTTGATGAATCCAATCCAATAAATTTTTTTTATGAGGTTTTTTTGTTGATTTAATTCTGTGAAAACGCTCATTTTCAACGTTTTTCAGGCATATTAAGGGTTACAAAAAAGGAAGCCCATCCTTGTGCAAAATATAGATAGAGTCCTATGAAAGGTTTTTCGAACCCTTATATGCCACAGACACAGTAAGTTTACGTTCGTGAAGGCACTCATTCACACAATATACTTTTCTTCAAAATTTCAGATGTAGATGCATGTAAATTTGACATAATAATTCAACTATATGCTTGTAATTGTTATATTGACATAGTAGTAGAAATAATACTCAATGTTCAATTCAATATAATATAAATTTTCTTTTCTATTGTAAACGAAAATCTTTAAATAAGTTAATAGTCTTGAAAGTACATGTTTCTTCCAATGTAAGAAAAAATAAAGTCTACAAAAATATACCTATGCTTAAACAATTAAAACGATTTTGTATATAATAATATACGAGATATAAAAATGCCATTAAATGTTTTAATGTATATAAATTTAGAATAGTGATTGCGTTAGCGGTTAATCAACAATTTCATTTTATTAAAAATAAAAATACTTTGCGCGCGCCTTATAGGCCTCTTTAACGATGGTGTCAATGCTAAATGTGTAATGTTGGATTTGATAATGATAGCGAGTGTGTTTTGTTATTATTATTATTGTTTATATAACTTACGTAATGTAAAATAAATATTTGTGTTTTTTTTTTTGTCATTTTGCTCGTTTGATTTCTTACAATTTTATTTCATATAACTTACTATTAGCATTAATTTCAAAGACACAACAGTTTCTGGTCCAGTCCCAGGAAATACTTATTTTTTTTAATCGTGCAACAAAAATGCGCCACCCAATCAATCAAATAAACTCTGTCATTGAAGTCAATTGTTAAGATGCTATACTTTCTCGGTGCGCCTGTTTTGATGCTTCGGTACTTTCTCTGTGCACTGTAAATAGTTTCAATTCATATTTTCACTTTTATTTAAAGCTTACAAGTTGATCATTTGGGAGTGTTGTGATGTTTACCTGCAGCATGCATACGATTATATAGGTTTTTCTTCTTTTTCTTTAGAATAACATCTAAATTGTATCCATCTGCTGTAATTCTGTAAATAGAATTAAAACAAATAAAAAGTTATATTTTAATTGTAGCAAAACAATTAAGAAATTAATTAATGGCAATATTTAATAATAAATCTCGATTTCGATTGGTGGGCAAACGTTTTTTCCTGTAAGATAAACGGGGAATAGCGAAGATGACAAGGGAAGAAACATTAAATTCAATGGAGACCATAAGAGATTAATTTGTATTAATAAATCATATGTAATCATTGTTGGGATATTAAGTGTTGCTTAGACTAGAGTTCAATACAATACAATTACATGGATCCATAAACTTAATAACAAAACTATACTGGCCGGAACTTTTGAAAATTTGTAAAATCAATTTATTTTGAATCCTCTTCAAGAAACTGGCGTGGTGAAATGCAGACAAAACCAAAGACCGTTAGTTAGACAGCAGTTTGAATGTCAAGATAAATATTGTAACCGATCGAACACAGAACAGTATCAGTCCATCATCGGTTAATGACTTATTGTCAATTTAAACACGGTGCGCGGACATAATTCATTCAGTTAGTAAATTGGCCCGTTTTAATTCGGACCCACATGAAGAATACTTCACAGTATTATTTTCCTACAGGGAAACAACTTGAAGGATTTGTTGATGACGACTGGGGTGGAGACATTTTTGACCAGAAGTTGTACACTGGTTTTGTGTTCAGTCTTGGTGGTGCTGGGGAGCCCAAGAAACAACCAACAGTGGCATTAAGCAGCACTGAGGCAGAATACATGAACCTATCCGCATCAGCAAAAGAAGCTGTTTTTCTGAAAAGATCGGTTTGTGAGCTTGGAGGCAAAGACTTTGCAAAATCTCATATAACTTTGAATGGCGACAACCTAAGTCCTCAACAGCTGGTGAAAAACCCCGTTCACCACCCACAAAGCAAGCACATCGACATAAAATATCACCATATAAGGGAGGTGCATAGTACTGGTGCTATTAATTTAAACTATATGCAGATGTCTCAACTTAGAACCTACAAAAAGTGAAACATCATACATCTTGTAAACTCTTAGGACTTGTTGAATAAACAAAAATTGTATATAATTGTAATAGTGTAAACGGTAAACAATCTTAATGAATTTAATAATATTTTTTAAATGTATTTCTAATTCGCGTTGAGGGAGTGTTGAGAGTTTTGGAAAACTATTGTGAATTAATTTGTCTATGTTTCTTTTATATTAATCACTCAAATGCTCAATCGTTAGCATAAGACCATTTCAATGAATTATTAATTGTTCTCTTTTACTTATACCAATTATAAGTTAGTTGCTAATAAACTCTCGAACAGAACAAATGACTTAAAATTTAAAGCTCCAACATATGTATATACGCATAGTCGAGCACATGCTGATCAATTTCAATTCTTGAAATATTGAATTTCAAGGCGTTACTAGCTGACTCATTAAATTATTTTTAAAATTGCTATAAAATTAAACTATAATTTTTATTGTAAAATTATTTAATTTAGTAGTTATTATGTAACAACTTTGCCATCAAAGCTTCAAATTGTTTTTAATTAATTATTAGCATATTTAGATTTGAATATGTAATTAAATAAATTATGAAAATTTGTATTGCGGTAGGAATTGAAGTGCAAAAAACAGACAAATATAAAGTGAAGATTCATATAAGTAATATAATATGAATCGCTCCAGATCACAGTCAAATTTAAAAATTTTACACAACAATTAAACTTGTGGTACACAACAAAAAAGACACCAAAAAACACCATTTTTACCAAAAACGACTAAAATCACACCAATGCAAATGGCAAAAAAAAACGGAGCCATTAGAAGCCATGAAAGTGCAATTGCCCAAAGAGCTTCAATATTTCAAGAGAAGAAAATTGTATGGTTTATGGAATTAATGTTTTTGTTCCTACGTCCTACATACATAAATAAATTAATTAGATGGCGCAACAGTCCGTTGAGAATTAGGGCCTAGTGACTTACAATTCTCAACGACTCATGTGTGCGAGTTGAGAGACCTACAGTTTTAAGCCAAATCAGTAGTACCTGTGACAAAAACTTTTGAATGCACAAGTAGGGACTGAACCCAAGACCTCTGGCATGACATCACGCCACTACTGTCTATTTAATTTATTTCAATTTCACTGAGAGCTTGAAGAGTGCGGTTTTGCTTTTATTTCTTTCTATATTGTTTTAATAATGGCTAATCAGACAAAAAGAAAGTGTTTCTCTTGCAAAAACCCTATAAACGATGATGGTGTTAGTTGTGGATTTGTTTGCGGAATTTTTTTTTCATAAACTATGTGCTAACTTGAATGAAAATTTTCTAAATCATGTACTTGATGAGAGTTCAAACATTGTTTTTCGCTGCCCTCAGTGTGCTAAGTTTAAATTGTCCATGAGTGAACTGTTCCATAAATTTGATCAGTTATCATCTGTGGTGGCAGTTGTTGCTAATAAAATGAGTTCTTTTGATGCCTTGCATGCTGATTTAAAAAAGTTGCTTGATATTGTTGTGCCAGAAAATAAATTTCAAGCAACAGGCTGTGAAGATGATTTTGCTTTGGGGAAGGAGAAGAGGGGCGTCGGATGTGAAATTCAAAATAATATAATTGCATCATGTTCGAATTCTAAATCATCTTCTATGCAGTTTAAGAAGATGTCAGTTGATGGACATGCATATGCGGGGGTGTCAATGGAGATGGAGAGGGAGAATCAATCCAAAACCGGTTTTTCTTTTCCATCTGTCGCGCACGCTCATGCTCAAGCATCTTCTGAATGGCGTATGGCGAATGGCGTACAGTGAGAAAACGTCATCAAAATCAAAACAAAAACAAAATGCAAGTTTATGGGAAAGATGTTGCTGATGACCTGGGTGTTGTTGTAACACATAAGTGGCTACATGTGTCGTAAGTTTGATGTTTACGTCTGTCGAACATATTACTAAGTATGTTGCTTCTAAAATGTGCTTAGATGACCGAAATGTTAAATGCTTTAAACTGTCTAAGAAAGATGCAACTGGTTTGAAATATGTTAATTTTAAAGTTGAAATTCCAACTAACAGCTTTCTAGCTTTTTATGCTAGTTAAAAAATTACAAAAATAAGATTTTTAAAAGATATCAACTAACAAAAAGTCATATAGATTTCTCTTTGTATTCTCGCCTTCGTAAAGAGTATGTATTTTTGTCACAGTTCTGTTTCAGTAGCTATGTTCAGACAGTTGAAAATAATTTAAAACTAAATCCTAAACTTTTTTGGAACTTCATAAATTTTAAGAAGAAATCTGCGGGTTTTCCAACTAAAATGAACTATAAGGACACTTCATCCAGTGATCCTAAAGTAATTGTTGATTGGTTCGCCGATAATTTTCAAAGCATTTACAAATCTTCAAATCTACTTGTGGGAAATAACTTTGTTGCTAGTAGTTTATCGCCAATAACTGACTGTTGTTGATGATTGTAAAAATTCAATTTTATAGAATTTTAAAAAATTATATTACAAATCGTTAACATGGATTTTTTAGTGGCCGATCAACTTTAACTAATTTGTCTTGTTTTTCTAAATTGTGTTTTGACACAGTAGAAAAACAATGCCAAATGGATGTAGTTTATACAGATTTTGTTAAAGCGTTTAGCAGAGTCAATCACCAGGTTTTACTTAAAAAGTTAAAAGCATACGGTTTTGACGGTACTCTACTCAAATGGTTTTCATCTTATGTCAGTAACAGGAAACAAATAGTAAAAATAGGTGATTTTGAATCGTTTCCGATATTAGTTTTCTCGGGGGTTCCAGAAGGAAGTCATTTGGGTCCTCCCCTTTTTTAATCTCTTTATAAATGATGTTCCATCTGTGTTTTGTACATCAGAGTGTCTTATGTTTGCTGATGACTTAAAAATATTTAAAGTTATACAAAATATAAATGATTGTCTTACCTTTCAAAACGACTTAAATGATTTTGACTTATGGTGTAATAAAAATGACTTATTACTTAATCTTACCAAATGCTCAATTTTAACTTTTACTCGTAAGTTAAGTAGTGTTTTGTTTGATTATTCTCTTAGTGGCAAGAAATTGTCCAGGGTAACTGAATCTAATGATTTAGGTATAATTTTTGATAGCAAATTAAGTTTTGAACCGCATGTGATGCATATTGTTTCGAAAGCAAATTCTATGCTTGGTTTTCTAAAACGCAATTATTTGGATTTTAAAGACCCTTATACTCTTAAAGCCTTGTTTTGTTCGATTGTCCGTCCGTTACTTGAATACAATAATTGTATTATCTGGAATCCTACAGTAAAAAAACTATCTGATAGAATTGAAAGTGTTCAAAAAAAACTTTTTTAGATTTGCATTGAAAAAATTTCAAGTTCTGGTAATTTAAATTTGAATTATAAAAGCAGATGTCTTTTGCTTGGAATGCATACTCTTGAATCGAGGCGTAACATGTATAGTGTATTGTTTATTCGGGATATTTTATGTTGTGATATAATTTTTGAAGATTTAATATCATATATAAATATTTACACACCTAGCCGGCAACTAAGGATGAGGCATTTTAATTTTGAAATTCCTCATTCTACTAACTATGGACAGCGGGAACCAATAACTCACTGTTGTAATTATTTAATATATATTATGATGATTTAGATATCTTTTTGCCTAGATTACATTTTAAAGCTCTTTTATTAAATCTGCTTCAATTGTAATTTTTACTGATACAAAAAAACTAATACTTAATTTTATAACTAGTTCGTAAGCATAAATCTGTTGATGTAATTATCGTAGATTGAATAAATAAATAAATAATTTAAATTGTTGAAAACTTGATCAGCAAGTGTTATGATGAATTATAATGATAATAATAATAAAAATAAATTTAAACAATGTACTCAAACTAAAAGGATTGTAGAAGTACAGGTGTCAAAAAAAAGTTTCTTTCGCTAATATATAAATCTTAAATTGTTGAAATTAAGGGGCCTATTATGTAAGACAACTAAATACAAAGTTGAGTTGTAATCCGGTAATCGGTATTACCGATCACAACTAGTTGACTGTCACAAGTCAACCAGTAGTCAACTGAGAAATGGTTGACTTTTTAAGTGTGTTTGGGGGTATTATGTAAGCCAGTTGAGTTGTCTCTCAGTTGTGATTGTTATCAAAATTCAACAACTGCTATTTACCGGTTGTGTAGTGCATTTGTGTGTACAAAAAAATATCGGTACGCACCAACACCGAATTGAAAAGCAATTTTATTAAGAAAATGGAGAAAAAAATGTAAGTTTTACAAATAATAATATAAACGTTTGTAAGAAAATATTTTCATTCAGACTGTAGTAACCTTTTCTATTTATATAAAGATGTTGAAGATTTTTTTTTGGTGCTATGATTCGAACATGAGTTCCATCGATGCATCCTATTTCTCCAGGAAAGGCCTAAATTAAAATCATTACCACTGCACTCTTGGCAACTTCCTTCTACCATGAAATGTAGGGCAGTGCAGAGTTTGAGAATTGGTGGGACTGCGGAGGAACGCTATGGTTGTTTCAAATAATCTTTGATTTCGTTTAGCACATAAACAAATGTGTCTTTGTCGAGTCTAAAATAACTTATAAATCTGCAACAAAACGGAGTCATTAAATCAACACTTCTCACCAAAGAATTTGTTTACAAAAAATACTTTTTGTTTGGAAGTTCCAATGGATTGGAGCGATCTCTAATATTTTTCCTCATCAGCGCAACATTCAGGGGATTTTCTTTTTCAGAATTTACAAGAAAAAAATCAAAACAAGTTTCCATTTCGTATTATTTTGTCTTTTTAATAAAATTTTGCACTGAATTCAAAACTTTGAAATACCTACGATTTTACTTCACACAGCTGATTTTGACACAAAACAAGCACATAAAAGTAGGCAATGTATTTGGTCTACTCAACTGAAAAAAGTTGTCTCCCATAATACGAATTTTGTTTGCAGTTGTCTTCAAATTGAGTTGTCTTGATTACAACTCAACTAAGTTGAGTTGTGATCCATAATAGGCCCTTAAAGAACTTTGTAAATTAATTACAACTGCTAACCATTAAATTTAGTGATGCAGCAATGGAGGGGTCTATTATGTATATTCTTTCCGAACGGTCTATTTAATATGTAGTTTTTAATAACAAGAGTTAATATTGGATTATTCAGTGATTTTTGAACTTAAGATAAATGGATCACGTCGACAAAAACAAGGTTTTTATGAAAGTACACAAAAATAATGTATCAAAAAACTATAGATTCTAATCTTAAGCGACCTAAAGTCATGAAGTAGTATATTTGTTAGTTCAATGCTACGAAGACCTTTATAAAAATTAGTTCCCATTCTCTTCCATGGTGGTTATGACTTGATCTTATTTGTTCGTAAGTGGCTCTTTTAAGATTTTAAGAATTTGTTTTAACTTGAATTTAACAAGAAAGGAGTTCAGAGATCAAAGTAAGACAGCAATGAAAAATACAGTACAGTAGCGCAGGTCTTCTTTATAACGATTAATGAATCAATTGAATTTTGATAATTCGTCACTGTACTAGGCCTTGTGACAAATATTGATTATTTATTATGTTTTAAATACAAAGCTCTTAACGCATGTATTCCAAAATACACAAAATAATAATAATTTGTGTGGAGTATTTTACTTAAGTCAGAAATAAAAAGGGAATTAATTAATTATTTTCGCTCCTCGCGAGAGCATACTCGTTATTTGATTGTACTCACTTTTCAATTCGATTAAGACCAAGCACATCCTTGAAAGCTAAATATATCTTATTCAATGTGAGGTTCGGTAGACCCTGCCCCAAATATCTAACGAATTTAAGCTGTTCCGATTTGGGTAGTCCGCTCTCATGGAAATCCAAAAAGGGTCTATGATCAGTGATCTTATATTCCTGTGGATAAAATATAAGAACAATCATTTTTTAAATTTCCATAAATGGAAAAATCTCATAATATAAAATTGAGTTCAATTAAATTTTCGTATAATGTAACCACTAAATATTATTATTTTTTAATTTTTTTTGTTCTTATTATTTTCTTATACATAATTCTTGATTGTGTTGCTCACATTGCAAAATTTGATGAAATTTTCGATGACTATGTATTTTTCGTAATAGGTTACACTTTGATTGCTCTGAATACCGAACTGTTTAAGGAGTTCCTGTTTTTTGGGTGGCAATCGGGCTATGTGCGTACAGACACCATCTTCGATCCTATGAGTTTCGTGAACATCAAAGTTTTCATGAAACACTAATCGTTCTAAAACTTTAGGCATTTCTGATTTCACAACAACTGAACTGTTGTTGTTGCTGTTGTTGCCGTTGTTAGTGGGGAACTCTACACCATCGTTAGATGCACTTGTTGTTGTAAGGCTCTTAAGATCTGCAATGAATATATTAAAGGAATGGGGTTTCCACTTATTTTTCTGTTTTGTACAAGTTGCCTTGAACTAAGATAGTATTCAGTAGGTGTTAAGACACAGGATCAAGTTTTATATAAATTAAATTACAAATATTTTACAAGAACAAAATTTATTGGAGAACATGCGAAATAAATAGGTGCAAAAAACAAAAAAAGAAAGTCATAAGTGTGAAACAGATTATATGTACTATAAAAATGTATTACAAAAATGACAAGATAAAAAAAAAATACATTTCAAGGTGTTAAGCAAATACATGCTCATTTTTCTTTTGGTTAAACCTTTTTATGCCGACGCGACTTTAATTTAATAACTAAAGCACCAACCCAGACATAAGACCTACATATACATATACTCAAGTTTGAAAGCATTAAAAAATAGGCATTTCAGAGGGGGAGACAAATTTCTTGCATTAACTCAGGAACCCCAGATATCTTCCAAAATCGCTTGTGTGATATGTTTCAGTTAGTTGTTAGTTAGTTGGTGACCGTTGTCGAATATTTAAAACATTTGGATCTCTTGAGCATCGCTGCAAGAGAAACAAATGCCCATCATTACTTTATCGCTATTTTAATAAACTGAAATAGCCAGTTACATTCCTCCCTTAATCAATTCAACCGTAATACCCGTTCTTCTAGGACTACTCATCAATTAACCCTTGAGTCCGATTTAGGACGTATTATGTAGTGCAGAGATTATTTTTTTAGTCGCACTACACGGATGTGAACCTGAATCAAAATTTTTCCCACTCAACGCAATGTGCAGACAATCAAAACAAATGTGCATCGGTATCTGATTTCTTATCCTATTCTCCTTTCCTAATTACTCATATTCATAATCCTTTGAATGCGCGTAAAATATATATATTATAGCTATCAATTATCAACAAGATACTTGATAGATATCAACAAATTGAATGAGTTGATATTTTTGATTATCAACTATAGACATTTGTGATCGACTGTGAATTTTATTAGATTTTATCATTATTGTGAATGATTTTGTTTAAAGACTTGGTATTACGAATATCATCAAAATAGAAACACAAAAATTTTCTTATCAACCACAAATTTTTCGTTGAAAAGTAAACACAATAATTTGTTTGGGATTTTTAAAAGGGAAAAAATTTAAAAAGGATAATGACTTCGACAGAAATGTTTTTTGAAGGGAGTTATGATAAAGCTAATGTAAAACAGCAAATCAAATCTTTAGACCCAAGGGATTTGAACGAACACATGTAATTAATTACTTTTTTTTTTATTTTTACTTTGTAGATTAATTCAAAACTTTAGACTTTCCAAACAAGCCTTCCTGGAGGCATTAAAAGATATTGATAATAAACTTAAACCAATCAAAAGACAGCATTCCATTCCAAATACACCTACTTAAATTAGCAGCGGTTTTAAAATTCTTTTCTCAAGGAAGTTACCAAATGAGCGCTGGAAATGACTTTATTATTGGCATGGCACAGCCAGCGGTGTCAGTCGTTCTAAGTGAATTACTTTGGGTTAACTTCACCATTTCCGTTAAAACGCAAGGACTCTCTTCCATCAACTCAACGATTCTTTCTAACTGTATATTGTTGGTTACTATTCATCACTTAAATTAAATTTTCGCACAAAGAATTTTTTCTTTAGTTGGAAAAAAACAACAAATAATTCACATGTGAAACTTCAAACAAAATAAATAAAACTTATCCACAATCGGTCTAAAGTTACCAGTAGATACCCATAATACCAACTTATCAAATAATTGATAGAAATTATCGACTATCAAATATCAAATTGATACTCATAATAAGCCTGATAGTTCCAGTTATAGGATGCAATTATGAAACAGCTAAATCTTGAATTGAACAACTAATTTGTTAAAATAAAGTAAGATTTCTTATTCTATTAGAAGTATCTACCTTTAAGTTCATTTCGCAGTTTGAGATTGTTTTAAAGGATTTTCATTTTTAAGCATAAAATTCAGATTATTTTGTACATTAAAAAAAAAACAATCTTAAGTAAAGCTTTTTTCATTAAAAACTGGGAATGGAAACAATCGAATCGAATGTGAGTGAAATATCTGAAATCTAATCAGTTATGGATTATGAAAATGTAAACAATGAAAATAATGTTTGTTTGATACACATTCGAAAATAAATAGGCCAAAGTCTATACCATTGTTTGTTTTCAATTTCTTGTGTTTATTTTAAATTAATTACAAACAATATTGAATAGTCCTGTCAGTTTTTTTTTTGTTTTAATAAGTTATTTCTTTTTTGTTTAAATAATATTTTAAGTACCAGTTCGTTAGATATTCGCGTGAGCAAAAATAATGTTTATTTTATTTTATTGTGATTATATAGTTAAATACTTAAAAAAACTAAATAGTATCACCTAGAAGCTGGAATTCGACCAAAAAATTTGACCACTTAGATTTTTTCAAAAATTAAAAACAACTACGGCAACCTATAAGTTACAAATTAAAGTCTTAATAATCAATAACCATATTTTATGTTTTTTAATACTTTTCTAAAACTATTATTTAATATAAGCGTATTTGTTCCAAATGTGTATAATCCGAGTTGATACCTTAAATCTGAATCTGTATACTTGGAGTGTAGACTTTTCTCGTATTCACTCAGGTTAGTATGGTTTTGAGATTTAGTATTTTTTTTTAGATTTTTACTAGTCTACGAAATCTATTATGCATTATATTATATAAATTCATCATAATCAATGAACTCTCATAGCTATCATTGGTTTTTATTATTTCATTCAATTTTTCGAGATTTAAAAGAGATTAAAAAAGTTAATTTTTTTATCTTTGTAATATAAATCTAGCTAAAGAGTAAAAGAATTGTTTTAAGTACTTTATTTAACCCAGAACTTTTGTCTTCGTTCAATTTTTGTTTCAATTAAGAAATCGATTTTAACTTTTTTTTACAATTCTAAACAAAATCTTTGTTTGTATACACACAACTCATCAATTTTGCTTTCAATAATCAACTCAAACCTAAAGTGCTTGATTTTAAGCATGAAAATTTGTTTAAACCACATACATTTTCAATAAATTCCATGATGAAATCTAATGAAAGCTAAAATTGGACTCTTAGTTCGTTTTTTTATTAACTAATTTCAAATTTTGTGCCCAAGATCGTAAAATTCCTATAATTTTAAGATTTTTAAAGTGTTTTTCCCACTTCAAACACAAATATCTTAAAAACTAAAAATGGATTCATTAAACGATGACAAAACCAGCTAGGTAAATCACATACCTATTTGATTTTGCACATTTTTTGAAGAAAAATACAATACAACGCAAACTGAAGAATAAATGACCATTTTATAACGATCCGATTGGTTATGCTTATGAGGAATAAATAAAATTAAATAATTAATTATATTTTTTAAACAATTAGTAAGCAACCCACCCACGCAATTGTGTCGGGAACCAAAGTAAAAAAAACAAATACAATTTTAATCAAACAAAACATTTTTTTGTTGTATTTTATATCTAATAATAAAGTTCGAATTTCAGTTTAATGTAAGATAAATATTAAGAAATTCGTTGTGCCACCGTTTCATAAATAGAATATTCATTGCGTATTGCTTTAATACAAAAAAAAAAAAAAAAAAAAAAAACAAACATTATTTATTCATAAAGCAATATTTTGAACCGTTTCTATATTTAGCTAGAGATGATTCATTTTGTATCACTTTTGTATAAAGACAAAAAGCGAACTTCTGCTACATTTTCCTCTTTAACCATCTACAAGAAGTGCAATTACACATGAGTATATTTATGTGTTTGTATATGTGATAGACAATTAAAAATTAATTATGGTTTGATAAATTTATTTTAATGATGACACACTATTAATCTTTATTGACAACTCGTTACATTGAAACTAAATTTCAAATTAGAAAACTCATTTTCATGAATTATTTTGTATTCTTGCAAAAATAATCTATGAGTACATTAAATAAACTAAACTTTTTTTACAAACAAATAAGCAATGAAATTATAGTATACTAGCGGCCCGTCCCGGCTTCGCACGGGTAGACATAAATAGGTACAGATATTTAAGTTATAAGCACGCTAATTAAAACGACTATGAATCACTAAATTAGAAAATATTTTTTTGTCCTACCATTAATACTCTTCGCAGCGTATGCGATGAAAGACATTTTATGGCTAGTTTTTTTACACCTTCGGTTGGTTTTAATAGAAATTTCTAAACATTTCTATAGTAATATAGTACTAAATATAGCCTATGTTACTCAGTGATAATGTAGCTTTCTAATGAAAAAAGAATTATTAAAATCGGTCTAGTACTTTTTGAGTTTATTCGTTACATACAAAAATACAAATCTTTACTCTTTATAATATTAGTGTAGACAAAAAAAAAACATGTAAATGGGCCTTTGTTTAATTGATTCTTGGAATTTAAGAAAAAGTTCCATAATGACGTCCAATTGAATGACCAACCATTCCTAACAAAATCAGAAACTTCTCATTATTTATCAATTACAGCGGAATTTGGTTATAACGACTCTCGTGGGAAAAATTTTTCGGCGTTATAAACGGGTTAAACTAGATATACATATCTAACCGAAAAAGAAAATATTTGGTATTTTGTGCCAAACCAAACTTTTGCTTTAAGTATCATAATTTTAAGTCCTAAAATGATTGGTGACTTTAACATCATCAACTCGATTACGTCACTCGAACATTGTCGTAAAGTTTCTTGTCGTGACGTCGTAAAGTTTCTTGTCGTGACGTAATGGTTAGTGTTGGACTGTCATGCCAGAGGTCTTGGGTTCATACCTTGTTCGTGCCATCTAAAAAATTATTCACGGGTACTGCCGCTTGCGAGGAATTGACAGATTCTCAAGAGTAATTCTTGTCATGAAAAGTGCTCTCTCAAATTAACCGTTTGGAATCGGCTTAAAACCGTAGGTCCCTTCATTCCTGACAATATTACTCGCACACAGGAATGGTTGAGAGTTTTAAGTCACTAGCACTAGTCCTCAACGGAATGTTGCCCCACTTAATTTATTTATTTATTCCTTTTCTTAAGCAATTTAACCGTAATACTCTTGGTTCTAGGAATGCCCATCAGTTTACCCTTGAGCCAACTTCGGCCATACAATGAAGTACAGAGATTCATTTTTTAGCCATGCCATCCGTTGAGGATATATTTTTTGTATTTTTAAACAGGAGCAATCTTACAAATAATTTGTTTTTAAATGTAGGATTATCTAAACTTGAACAGAAACAAATGATAATGATATATTATGCCAAGGACTTGTGTACAATTCTTTAAGTTAAAAAAAAAAATAATTAAAAAAAAAACAAAAAAACACCTAAATAGGTTACTGTGGTTGTTCTAGTTTTTAAGTAGTTTTAAGTAATTTTAAGAAGAATTATTGGTTTTGGTTAGTTTTAAGAAGCTAATGGGTTCCGTTTTTTTTTCGTTTTAAGTTTTATATAAAATAAAAAATAGTGATAAAGATACCAAGTTTTTTTTTAGTTTTCTTGGTTTTAGTATAAGTTATTGTTATTTAGTATTTATTAAAATTATTTTAGCCCGAAAGGCAGTAATTATAAAAGAATGGATTAACTTAGAGCGCCCGCATAGGGCCAGTAAGATATTTTTTTAAGTTTTTGATATTTACGCTAGTTTTTTAAGAATTTTTGTCTAGCTTTAAGATATGTAGTTTAAGAGTTTGATACAAAAAATATGGAGAAGTAACAATTTAATTTTGAATGAATTTTTCGCAGGAAGATTTTTTTAACTAAACATTTTAATATTCCTTTTCTTCGAGTATTTTCACCTAAAACGACTATAATAACGTCTTAAAACGTCACAAATAAAATCTCCCAAAATTAAATTAAAAAAAATACAAAAAGCTTTTTTGCTGTATAATTAAAACAGCGTTTAACTTTATTTTCAACTTTAATAATGTCATAAATTTAAAGTTACAAATTTATCCGAGGGACACGAACTTCTCTCACAAAGAACTAAAAATGTCATAAGAACTGAGAAGAAAAGAAGTATTTTTCCTTCACATAAAACAATTAAGAGTTAAATTATTCATATTGTACAATTTTGTATACATATTTAAAATATTGAAATATTCTTAAATTTTTAAAGCCAAAATTGTAAGAAGCCAAAACAAAACTAGACTCAGATGACACTTTTAAAGTAACCGATTTATAAAAAAATTTAAATTTACATAATTTATGTATTTATTACATTAAAAAACACTAAAAACATAAAGCACAAAAGATATTTTAGGTGCTCATTCATTTCTTCTGGTCAATTCTGGTTCGCATTTAAGTTCGAAGGTTCTGTAGCTTGTGATGTATTTGGAATTGGGGTAATTGTGTTGCCTGTGAGTGAGAGAAAATAATTGCATTTCATATCACTGATGCTTGGAACTCAATGTAATTGTTTTTAATCTGTGAACAATTTTCATATTTGCTACAAGACAGACCATATAACCACGTATTGATTTAGGTTTATGTATTAAAATCTACTACATAATTTTTAGTTATCTACGCACGCCTTTATGCGAATATCGCATTGTGGGTTTGTCTATTTTATTAGTACCTACTGCTATCACTAATTGAATAGGCTTGATGGAAATGTAATACTGAAAACTTCATTACGTTTTAAAAAAATACGAATTAATAACAGAAGGTTGAATGCAATTTTAAACAATTAACGAAGATAGAAACTACAATTTATAAGTATTTAATAACGAAGTTCAGTTTTCATAGCAGTTTTCAATAGGAGGAAAAGAAAAACTACTTATTTATCAAGGACAATCTAAAAGTGCTTACATTAAAAAGTTAACTATTTCATATTTAAATAAAATGCTAGTAGCATTGAAAATAGAATACATTTTAATTATTTAAACTATTCTAATACACACACGTAAACATCACAATTTATTTGCTCTAGGCCAAAATAGTTTGTGTTAAGAAAAGTAATTTATTTCAAAAACGCAGCCATTAAAAATAGATCGCCGCTGCAGATAGAATGCCTTATAATATTGTTCAGGAGAAACACAAAACTTGATATAAAAGTATTAAGGACCAATAACATTGACCTGCTTTAAGAACTATCTTTCTTAGGCTTAAAAGGAACGGGTATTTTTCATCAACTAAAAAGTTAACTTTTCTGGATTTCAGGTATTCAATATACAGCGATGATACATATATAAAGGCATATCCACAGTATTTTTAATTTTCAAGTTACCACAGTATATTAAGCCTTAGAAATGAAATTGGCACTTTCTAAGTGGATAGATTTTAGTATCATGACTTATTTCAATTATTTATTGCGTACCAGATGCAAATTTATTAAGTTTTATAAACAAAAGACATTTCAACGACCTTTGAAACAACTTAACATCATTAATATATAATTAATTATAATATACACTGATAGAAAACCCTCGAAAGAAAGGTGTGCTACCATTTAAAAAATAGTACAAAGCTATTAAATTAGAGTACCTGCGTTTTTACAAACATTAAAATCTGATCTTTTTCTCTATATAACTTTCTCAACGATCGATTCTGGTAGTATTTTATAGGCTTAAATTATTCTCTATTAATCAATAAATCAATTATAATTTAATTGGATTATGTGCCTCTATTTAAAAATAAATAATGCCATTTTAAAGTTTAAAATTGAAAACGTAATTGGTATAAAATGTGTTGTAATGTGTTTTTTTTAGCGGCACACCTATCGTTAAGATCTTACAGCAAAATAAATGATGGTGAATGATAATTTTACGTATAATCGATAGTAAAAAAAAACTGTTGATCTAAATTCTGAAATTTCAAAGTTTGTACGACAGCACAAAATCAAAATTTATTATGAAATGAGGGTTTTTCATTGAATGCTTTTCATTGATCTAACGTACCGGATATTACGTGACGGATATTCTTTTAACACTTACCCTTATTAACGATGTTTCAAAATGAATCACGCAAGTATTTTCTTGTTATTTAGATGATAAACAATCAAGAAAATGTTTGTTTATAGATGTGCCTCAAAATAAAAAAAAAAATGTTCAATTGTTGAAAATGAAAGATTCTGTGGATATGCCTATAAGTTATCGTTTTTTGGAGTTCTTTATACCCTAATATTTGAATTATTTTTTAAGATTATCTCCAAATATGCAATCAATTCAGTGGTTTATCATTTTTGAAACTTTTCTAAGAACTGGTGTAAGAATCATTGTAGAGTTCGCAGTCACTCATCAGAGATCAGATATTCGAAATGTGATGATTACTTTTAATAATAAATTAAATATAATTTCATAAACATAAATAAGGTAATAATAGTGCCACATAAGGTCACATTGGAAACATAGAATAAAAGATAAAATTCTGAGGGGTTTTGTATGAAATTTTTATACTTGCAGTTTAAGGCAGGTTTTTTCGTTCTATCGAACTATACTGAACCGATTAGCATTTTTCTAAGTACACACAAGTAATTGTTGTACTTAGAAAAATGCTAATCGGTTCAGTATAGTTCGATAGAACGAAAAAACCTGTAATTGGCTTACAACTTTCATGTGGGTGCGGTGGCGTAGTGCGTAGTGCACTAGCTCCTCACACGCTAGGTCGCTTGTTCAAGCCCAGCTCGGGCAAAAGTTCTTCAAAAAATTAAATTGAACATAAAGCGATTAAGCACCACTAAAGGAGTCTGATGATCGGGTTGGCCCCCGTGAAATAGCTATAACTCCAGCCTATGAACTTGGTGGTAGCACACACAAGTTGTTGTTGTTTTCATTCTAAATTTTCAAAAGATAAAATTATTTAGAAAAAAATATAAATAAGTAAACTACGTTATTAAATTATTTCCCAATTTGAATAATAAATTCAGTTTCTTCCCTAATTATGAGGTATTACCTATTTTCAGACTAAACAAAAATTTGAACGAATCAATTAGTACATAATAAAGTTGAACCGTTAAACAATTCAAATATTATAAATAGACCTCGTCGCCTAGTCAGGGGATTAAATGACTGCGCGAGCTTTCACAAAGGATGTGTTGTATTTGCCCTATATAAAAAGCATATGAAAATTGTGCGCTTTAGACACAAACCGTGGGCGTGATTTCAAAGTTTGTACATACAAAATCATTCCGACTTAAACCGTACGGGTAGTACGTAATAATCTTAAGTAATGGCAATAAAAATCATTATAAGGAACAATAATATATCTTTTTATTGAGCATTTCGGATAAAGTTAGTTTTTTAGAGAAATTATTTATTAAGATTAAAAATGCATAAATGTAGCATTTCCCATTATCCTAAGTATATATGGCTGTAATATTTGCAAATCATTAAATTATTTTAACTCATTTTATGATGTTTTTCTATCTTTCCGGTTCAAATCTTTATAAATCCTTAGGTAAAATCAATGAATGCATTTTTAAGTTGAATTTAATAAATAATTTATAATAGTAGCATTTCCAAAAGATTGCATTCTTTCATAAGCCTATAAACAATAATCATAATAACGATTTACATATTAACTTTGTTGATACATGTCAAACATTTTCAAATAATTTGTTGACATTTGAAAACATAAATTAGTCCTATTAATTTAAGTTTTTCTTCAATAATTACGTAATGCTCATTCAATAAATACTAGGTCAAAACGATCGACAAATATACTAGTTTTTTTAAAAAGCTATTATCAGTTCGGCAATTTAACTTTAAAAACCATTGAATTGTCTTATCGATATCGATAACTTTATATAAAAATGTATCTGAAATCATTGCAGTATTAATGTTTCTAAGCTTTTAATTAATGTCTAATTTTAGAAAACGGCAGCAGATGGCTTTTGAAAATTTAAAAAAATCCTCTAACCGCCATCATTATATTAATTGTATTTATATAAAAAAAGAACTACTACATCAAAACCTAATTTTTCTACCCCAAGAAAGCCATGCATTAAATAATTGTTTGCTTTTTTTTCTCAGCTTTAAACAGAAAACAAAAATTTGCAAACTTAATTTAAGCAATAAACAAATGCATGCATTTTAATTTAAATGTAAAACATAATTTCAACTCACCAGCAGTTGCTTTCGATAGGAAACTTTTGGTCTTATCCAAAATATATTGTAAATTATACCCATCTTTTTCATACCTAAAAACAAAATAAAGAACATGGTATAAACAAATTTATTTTGTATATTATGTAGAAAAAAAAACCTACGTCTCAGTTCGCTTAGTGCAAAATAGATTTTTGAAATTACTATAAATGCAAAATAGTGTAAATGATGGCAGCCCTTGGCCCAAGTATCTTGCAAATTTAATTTGCTCCGGCTTATTCATACCACTTTGATTAAGGGCCAAAAATGGTCGATGATCAGTCACATCATATTGCTATAAGAAAAATATAAAAATAATAAAGTCTAAAAAATTACACACATTAATTAGTGAGGAGGAGGAGAGAAAATCACACTTTGATTTAAGCCCAAAACGCATTTTCCATCATATGAATAAACTTTGAAAATCGATATTTTATATGAACATGTACATATCTCGAGTCTCACATGAAATATGAAACATACAAATTTCATTTCATGTTTACATAATTCTCAAGACGTATGTATGTATGTAGAGCAATGCTAAATGTGGTTTAAGGAGGGTGGTGTGACGCGTGGTGTGGAGAGGACGAGAGGTGGCATTTGAATGTGATGGGATGGGATTGTTGTTGGGATGATGGAGTAGGATGAGAATAAGAATGGGATTGGGAACTGGGGTGGTGATGTATTTATAATAATATGTGAATAGGTGGAATGGGATGGGGTTGGTTTTTTAGGGTGGGGGTGAGATGGTGAGATTAAAATGAAAAGGAAGAGTAGGTAGGTATTTCATATATAAATTTTCATTATGCATTCATTTTCCAACATACTTTGCAAAATTTGATAAAGTTCTCCACCACTATCGATTTATCAGCCAAAGTCATTTGTCCCGTAAATCTAACTCCCAGTTGCTTTAGTGTGTCCTTTTTCTTTACAGGCAACTTGTTCATATGCTGAAAGATGCCCTCTTCGACCTTGTGTGCCGGATGAACATCAAAGCTATCCTTAATACTAAAATTAACCAACGGTTTGGAAGCATTGCTTTGATTATTGTTGTTATTGTTTGAATTATCGCTGCCCGCCGACTCCGATGAGATATTCGAATTACTGGCATTGAGATGCACTCCAGCAAAAGCGCCCATAGGGTCACAGGAAGACTCATTTGAATTATTGCTGGTCTGATGTTGAAGATCGAATAAATTGTGCTTGGAATCATGGTCGAAAGTGTCGATGTCCAGCGAGGAACGGTTGAGTGGTGTTGCAGAGGCAGCTGCCGCAGCCATAGGTGTACCAGTACGATGGCTGTGTGGTGTCATTGATGTACTACTATCTAAATCGATTAAATTACTATTGGAGCAAGGTGTTGCCGGGGCGGGAGTGGAATTAGATTGTGAATCTTCTCCATAATCGCCAGAATGGCGTAGATACTTGAGGAATTCAAACGAACCGTCGAAGTGATGATTGTGATGTTGATGTTGTGGTTGCTGAGTGGTGCTGGAAGTTGCTTGTGGAGGTGCTGCTTGTTGTGACGCGTGTGGGTGATGATGATGATGTGGATGTTGATGGTGATTACTGCTGTGATCTGCCGAAGCATGAACACCACCAGCAGCATTACCAGATGCTGTGACCTGATTGGTTTGGGAGCTGTTCCAGCGTGAAGTTGGCTGTTGATGACTAAATGTCTGTTGTGAACTTCCTTGCTGTTGCGGATGCACCGAATGCTGCTGCTGCTGATGATGGTGGGGATGATGATGATAACCATGGTGATGGCTACTAACGGCCGAGTAAATTTGTTGATTCCCTAAATGCTGTTGTTGTTGCGGATTATCACCGTTCACGTACATAGGACTGTCACAATTCATACCCAGGCTAGCAGAGCTGTTGCTATAGCTACCATTACTGCTTCCATTTCCAGCAAAGCCTTGGAAATCCTCAAAGGACTGCACCTTGTTCTCGCCATTACTTAGATATTTGGCAAATTCCGATGGATCATTCAAGGAATCCAGAAAAAACGAACTGAAATTGCTCGAAATGCACGACATTTTGTTGTCGTTTTGCGCCCCACTTAACAAATCAGGGCCGAATTTCAGAGATACATTAAGAAAACACAAAAAAATAACAACTACGAGTTCACAGACTAATACAAAAAATAACACTTAAAACGTTAACACTCTCCTCTAGCAATTCTAGGATAGGTGGATCCGTGCAGTAGCAGGTTATTTTTGGTGTTCAAGAAATTTCCCTTGGAGCGCAGAGAAATAGAAATCCAAATCTTCTTATCGTCGTCGATGTCGTTGCCGTAGTCGATGAAACGAATTCGCTTGCTTGCTTAGCTGCTGACCTCTTCTTCTTTTCTTCCTTTAATGCGAACCAAAGCAAGCACAAATATCAAGTTTTTCCGATATTTTTCTTTTCTTCCTTTTTGATCAACAATTTTTTTTCTTTTTTAATTTTATTGGTGTTGGTTCGCTTTCTTCTCGATTGGTTTTTGGTGGCCTTTTGAACAGCAGAAGTAGAAGTAGAAGCAGAAGCAGTGCAATGCAACTTTTATTATATTATTTGCTGAATTTTATGAATAGAAATTTATTTAAAATTTAACCCCACATATGCTTCCCTTCTTTTGGTTTTCCTTTCTTTTCCTCTTCGTCCTCTTCGCTCAGTCCTCACAAATGCACCGTGCGTCGCCTTGCAGCACAGACACACTTCTCCTCCTCGTCGACGCTCTCGCTGTCGTCGTCGTCGTCGCGTACCGGACCAAAATTTTGATTTGTTTCTCTAGGGTTTTTTTCTTTCTTTTTTGTCACTCCTCGCTGTTGGCCTGGTCGTCGTCGTCGCCGTCGCCTTCGTCGTAGTTGCTTATGCTTCTACGACGGTCGAGTACGAGTTGGTTGTTTCCTCCTTGTGTGTGCTGTGTTGTCTCATTGTCTGTTGTGTGTGATGTGGAGTGGATCTTTCGGTGGAAGAACTCTTTTCTCTTTTGTTTCTTTTGGTAGTGGCCTCCTCTTCTCGTGTTCTTTTCTTTGGCTTTTCTTCGCTTGGTGCAGCAGCTTCCACTTCCTTCGCCTTCCAAGTATTTTGTCTTTCTCTTTATTTTTTTCTTTTCTCGGTATTGAGATTAAGGCGACAAGCAAATTTTTATTTGAATTTTTCCTAACTAATTTATGGTTTCTTTGTGAAGAGGATAATACTGTTCGGTTAACGTGTAATCATAATTCAATTTACACCTAATTTTTCAATTAATCTTAATTATAAAACTTAATTAGGAAACAATTTTGTTCGAATCTCCGACGCGAGAGAGAACGAAAGCGAAAAACAGTTTATTTTCAACTACCCGAACCCCGAACGCCCGAACCAAACCCGTACCATTGGCGAGTCGAGTATAGAAAACGTCGCGCACTAATACTCTCTCATCGAAAAACACCCGATGAAATTTTCTACATTTAATACACTCGCATCAAATGTCACGTCGGTGTGTAAAAAAATCGAATGTAGAAATTCAAAGGGGAAATGAAACGCCAAAATTTAGCTGGGGAAAATAGAAAAATAGGGGTGTGACAAAAAAAAACGTGCGAGATTTTTGAAGTCTATGTTTAGATGAATGTAATAGATGTAATAGAGTTTGGTAACAGGGTGATTCCTTATATCTACATTTGTGCAGGGCCTTACGAATAATAAATCGCTTAGCCAACGTCAGGTTAAATTTTAAATTGCTTGTTTAATAATAACGAAAATAAACACTATCAGCAAATTAATAAAAAAACGCTTCCTTTATTCCGCGAGTTTACTAAACCAGGGAATAAGAGTTAAGCTGTGGGTTAAAATGTTCCATGAATAAAACCAAAATGTTCGTGGAATAGTAAAGTGACGTTAACAAAAAATCCATTAAGAACATCTACTACAATAACTTGAAATTTCCACCAAGTTCCGCAGACTTGAGTCTTTTCGTATGGGTTTTGACAACATATTGTGATAATCTGTAAACACACCTAGGAATTCTCTTTTGTATATGTTTCTATCAAAATTATTATCATTTTTCAATTGTTTGTATTGTGTCTGTTTTCTGTCCACCTCTTGTGTCCCCATTTGGGTCATCGTTAACAACCGCAATAAGTTTCCTCAAATTTTCCTTGGAAAATCTATATTTCTTCCTGAAATCGTTCTCGCTTAGTCCGGTATTACACAGCGCATGTATTTAATGCGCATTAATCGGCTATTTTGTTTTGAAGTGTCTACACGAAGACTTTTTGGATTTTTAAGTCTGCGCATTATTTTGACACATCTTTCATTTCTACTTTCGTTGCTCGCTCGGTGTACCCAATCCACGGTTGCCACATTGGCCATTTGTGACCAAATTTGGTCATTATTTTTTCACTTGGTCAAATGGTCATTTTGTATTCTATTTTGTAAGAAGCTAAATATTAATTATGTATAAACCTTAATATTCTCATTTTGTTTCCACCTTGGATGAAAACAAACAACTCCTTTTCTAGAATAAGTATTTTGAACCGCATCTAACTTAACTGAGCGGATATAGATTGACATTGGTTTTTAGGAATGAAAAGAAGAACACGTTTTGTAAAAGACTTGGAGTAAATTTGTATAGTAATAAAGGATAGACTTAAAAAAAAAAGAAATAATTGCATTTTTTCAATTTGGTCATATTTTTCGAAAATGAAAAAAGATATTCGACATTATGAATAACGATAACGAAAATGTTCTTTAAACATACGTGGCTAAACAGAAACAACGGTTAAACTCATTTAAGCAACTTTGTGTAAAAAATAACTTTATTAAAAATATAAACCCTTGACCTGAATTGGACTTAGGGAACAGAAAGAATTATCTACGCATTACACAAGCCATAAAAATTCTCAAAATCGAACCTTACTACTTTTAATAAAATTATTGTGAAAGCTTATATACTGTGATCTCATGCTAAAACGCCTTGTTTTTATATTTCGTCATCTTTATTTGGGTTAATCTAATTTAATTAAGTTTGTTAGGGATTTTGTGAGTTTATTTGTACGTAATTAAAAAATAAATGTCATCTGCATAATAGGGAAAATATATTAAATAAAATGTGCTGAATTCATTTATGTGTTTACAAATTTGTCGGTCTTGAATTATGTTCGTAATTTTCACCTACAAGTGGTCATGTTTATTTTCAAATTTGGATACAAACTTTTTTTTTGCAGCAGTGGCAACCGTGGGTATACCTATCGACATCGTCCACTTGAATTCACCTCCGTGTCCCATATTGAGGTATTAGCTCTACTAAACACGAACACGAAGTGAAGCAAATGCGAAAAAATACGAAAAAAAGGAAAGACAAACGTCAAAAACATGCAAGGAATAGCTTGTACGTGCATGCCAAGACAGATTTATTTCTATTTCATTTTTTATTTCTTCCTTTCTCTTCCGCACTTCATTGATGCAAGGGAAAACATGCGCTGTAGTGTAATACCGGACTTAGCAATTGCGCTGAATCATACTTGGTTTTGTATATTTTTATTTTTCTGTTGGTTGATAGCTGATTGTCCAATAATTGTAATTACAGTTTTAAAACTCGACACATCTAGCACCTATTATTATAAAAATGATTCACTTATTTTTTTTTGTTTCAGAATAAATATGACACATTTGGATCTTATTCTTTCGCTAAACCACCTTCTTCGGTGGTTTAACTTAGTATACTTCACTTAGTATTAATTTTGTTTTATTCATAACATTTTGAACTTAGTCTATGGGATAAGACCTAACCCTTCGTTATTTTACATTTATTAATTTGGCTGTATAACATTGGGCCTTATCGGGAATCTCCCGGGGAATTTTATTTTCCACGGAAAGTTTCATTCCCAAGAAACATTTCGAGTTATCGTGAATTTCCCTCGGAATACATTTTTCCCAGGGAAATAACTACCAACATCGAAAAAACAATTTTTTTTTCGGAACTCAACTTCGAATTGTGTGCAGTGTTATCATAGGATCTTAATTAAAAAAAATTTAATTGTTAGTTGAAATTCCCTAAAATTCCCTGTACAATAAAACAATATCCCAAACAAATTTCCCCTATTATGAATTTGTAAAATCTTTTAAAACATCAACTTTGTTTCTTTATTCATTAAGAATATTTGGAATCATCATTTTACGTTTCTTTATTCAGCAGAATATTCCGGATAAATCATTTTGCTGTTTTTCTTTATTCGTTCCGGAATATTTAAAATGCATTCTTTTTTTTCATGTGAAGAAAGAAATATATGGTACTTTTGTTTCCTCAAAATTGGCATAAAATAGCATAAAATTGTCCTCTTTGACTCTTGAAGAATTTGAAGAAGAAAAAGTCCCTCCATCTGAAAACACTGTTTTGACAGTAACATTTCTTGTTGTTTGGAATAATTTTTGTTTTGGTTAGATCGAATTTTAAATCTTTAAAATGCATAGCATAGGATTTGTATTACTGGCGGTGGAGGAGGAAGAAACAAAAAAAAGTGAAATCAGGTCTATAAGACGCGAATTAAGGGATAATTCCAACCCCTTGGAGCTACCACAAGAACTGTGAGTAAAATTTTGCAATATGCCAAATTATCTTTTTAATTATTCTTGTTTCAGATTTATCAAGAATTATCGAATAAATAAAAATGTATTCAAATATTTGCTAGATACCCTCTCCGATTCTTTCCCCATAGCAAAAAAATCAGTTCAGTTCAGAAGTTCTAATTGGTTTTGATTTGTTGAGTTCGTCCTATAATAAAATTAAAAAATTGTTTTTATTTATCAAAAAAGTTTCAAATGCACTTACATTGCTCCGTCTCGCCTTAATTTCTCCACCAAAATAAATGCGGAAAAATTCCAGAGAAATCACATCAAATTTCCCATGCAAATATTGTTCACGATAGCAATAAATTCCGAGAGGAATTTCGAACATCATTCACGATACGAATTTTTCGAACGTGGGAAATATTTCCCGGGAAATCTCGTTCACGATAGGGCCCATTATCTACAACCATCACTGTCAAGACAACATTAGACATATTTGTGGAAATAAGCAAAACGAAAATATTTATTTGAAATTGGTCAGTTTATATTTCTAAACTTTCAGCAATATTTCTCTGACGGATTGATAGAGCAGGAGAATAAAATATAAACACAATTCGCTATTCATTCTTTGCATTTCTTTTCACATTTTTTGAATTTTGCTGTAGAGAATTCTTGAAAAATCGAATCATAAAAATTCTCTCTTCAGATTTCTCACAGCAAAAGTAAAAACTGGCCAAATGGATTTCAATTTCAACGATTCAATTATCGAAGATATAAATATCTTGGAAGATGTGGCCGAAGAAAGGAGGCAAAAAGTGTACAAATAAAATTGAGCCATTCTCAAAATATAAGAATGCAAAGTTTTTCTGTTTTTCAGCCACTTCTAAAATGAAAGCAAATTTTTCCACTTACTTTTTAATATGTTTATCTCTTTTCTTTCAACTCAGTTCACACTACCTTACCATTTCAAACAAAAAAAAAACAGCCATCTATCCATTGACATACTATACATGGACTGCTAGTGGTGTGAATTTTCCATACAAAATTTGAATAAAAATGGTTCCACTTTAAATTAGCTACACTAGCCCTTCCAGGCACAGTGGCAAAAAAAGTTATGAAATATTTAGCGACATCTGTTTTTATTTAGTTGAGATAAGCTTTTTCTGACATAGAAAGTATTGACATCTAGTAGGTATAATTTGTTGAAGACAAACGATGCCATGTTTTTTATGTTATTGAAAAATTTTTACAGTTCGTGCAAAATGAAGCAGAAGCAGGCTGTGCACTGTGAGTATTTTGTTTAATTTATGTATATTTTTTAAAATAAAACATTTTAAATTTCCATTCACAGTGAATACTTTAAATCACTTATCAAGCAGAATATACATACATACATATATGTAGTTTATCTTATTTGCTAATCACAAAGTCATGATGGATGCAATTAGTGAATCGCTGGGAAAACAATGTCAAATACATTCGAATTGATGGGAATAGGAGAAATGATCTAAGAAGTGTAAGTTTTTGTGTTTTAAAATAAAAGCGAATTACTTATAATTTCCTTAATCTCGCAGGGAACTAGTGGAAATCCTTCAAAACATTAAAACAAAACATCGTGTAAAGTTGTGCTGCTGCTGCTGTCTCGTTGAAACCTTGTAACTCCTACATCACTCTGACTGCAGCGGACACAATAGTCTTTTCTGAATTGGATTGAAATCCGATTGTAAGTGTTTTTAAAGTAAAGTAATGTTTATAAAATTGTCAATCTTAGAATATTTTTCTTCATTTAGACCTAAGCATAAGCTGAAAGCAGAGCTCACAGAATTGGACAGAAGGGTTCGGTCACATGTCTATATTTCATAGCCGAGGTCATCATATGGAATATGCTCAAACAGAAACAAGATGTTCTAAATAATAAGGCTGGACTGATTTCTGACGATCTGAAGTACAATTAAAACTTGGTCCTTTGATTTTGTTGTACGCTTTCTCCCTCCGTCGCTGCCAGATAAGCCTGTGTTGTTTGTTTACAGTTCGCAAGCACTAAAATGATGCCTAGGGAGATAGGGAGCGTAATTATTGTCAACTCCTCTGTCGTGGCCGACATATGGAATTCAATTTGATCTATGATCGCGGTACCAAATTTGGCCTGTGCTCACATGCAGCGAGATACGAGAGTATACTCATGTCGCTTCCCTTAACAGCAGTAAGTTTGGAAAGTGTCTGCACTTCCAGTTCACAAAATTTAGAATTTCTTGTAGTAGAAAGAAAGGATCCGGTGAAGCTAGTTCCACAGCCATCAGCAATTCTACCGGATTCATCAGGTAAACGTTGGAACTATCGCTATAACCATATTGTAATAAGCACAAGATATTTTAACAATCGTTCAATTTCAATATGCAAAACAATTTAAATTATTTCTAATGATGGTGTTATTGATAAAAACAAATGTTGCTACATTCGTAAACGTGTAAATTTAATATGCATAATATGTACGTGTGTATATTCTTGTTATTTTCTTGACCCGACAAATTTTACAAAAGCAGAAAATTCTCATAGTTTCAACCTAAATTTATTCACTGAATACAACGTTATTTTTATTAATCAAACATATTTCTTTTTTATGTTTACATACTTTTAGAGGGATTGCCTTTCCTTCCGCACATATGCTATGTTGGAGAAAAACAATATCAAGCATTGGTTGGATTGTGCTTTTTCTACGAAAAAGTGAAGGAATGTTGCTGTGCTCCAGCTTTGGCAAAACGATGTACGTATTTCAAATACCAATATAATAGTTTTGCATTTATGATTTTATTTTATTTATATTATGTTTTTACATTTCAGGGAAGCATATTTCAGCTGGTCCGACAAATACTTCATTTCATCCTGCAATTGTTTTAGCTTTGACAATTTTAATTAAATTTGGAACACACTTGTGCTTTTAAATCATCTCCATTGTCAAAAAACAATACAATATTCAAATTGATGTGGCTTCGAAAAACAACAAAATAATACAAATTTGTTGTATATTTTTTTATTTAAGACTGTAAAATGATTTTTAAGAATTATTATAATGTTAGTGGAAATTTTTTATTTATTGATGAAAGCTGAATAATTGGTGTTGGAACTTAATTCCCATACAGCATTTCATGTTGTCAGGATGGTACTGTTGCTTCACCGCACATTAACCAAAATATAAATATCTTTTAAATCAAGTTTTGAATTAGATTTTATTTAAATTGGTATTTTACCTTATGCGAATGCGCAACAATTAAACAATTCTAATAAATTTTTATATAAAAAAAAGGCGCAAATTCAACTTTACTAAATGGCTTATAGGTTAGAATTAAAATGAATGACATAATATTATACTTAAACGTTAGTACTCTTTCATTAGAAAGAGACGAAAGTATTTTAATAAGGATAAGTCTAGACGTGACAATAAGTTCCCACTTTATGAAAAGAGGTACTATTGATTTTAAGTATGAGGCTGGCTGACATTCCGGGGGCCGTCTGAGCACTAGGGTGAAGACAAAATATCAAGCACAGCAAGCCGACCAACTGCTCTCTTCTGCTTTATAATTCCATTCGATATTCGCACGTCACAGGTTCGGACCACTCCATCAGGGCCTGGATACACTTTAGTTACTTCTCCCATTTTCCATGATGATCTTATTTCGTTTGGCTCCACCAAGATGACAATACTACCTTCAACAACTGGTTTTATATTCTCATGCCACTTAGTTCGCCTTGTTATTTCAGGTAAGTATTCTAGATACCATCGTTTGGAGAACTCTGCCATCAAATGTTGCGACCTTCGACTGTACAACTTACTATTTATATCACTGTCGTAGAAAATTCCGGGGGCCGTAACATCTCTGTCATCATCACCAAAGAGCATAGAATTCGGTGTTAGTGGTTTAGGATCGTCGGGGTCCACTGGAATATGTGTGAGCGATCGCCGATTGATCTGACCCTGGGCTTCAATGAGAGCATTTCGAAGGACATCTTCTCTTGGTACAACTCCTCGTAAAATAAATTCAACAGTGTTTTTTATGGACTGAATTAGCCTCTCCCACGCACCACCCATCCATGGTGAATACACAGGAATGAATCGCCACACTATACCCTCATACTTTGCTGAGTACTCACAAAGAGCTGCTTTCATCTCCTTGGCATCCTTTTCTAGTAGATTTCTTGTACCGACAAAGTTTAGTCCATTATCACTGTACAAGAATTTAGTAACAACTCGGTTAATTAAGAACCGGCGCACAGTGGGGCATCTTGTATGGGGGAGCGGACAAAACTCTATAAAATCTAAACTAATGAACCGATTTGAATGAAATTTTCAGGAATGATAGCCAATAGCAAGACAAATCTACACCAGAAAATTCCGCCCATTTCCACGCCCACTAAAAGAGAAAATGGCTTTTTTCGGAAAACATATCTGAAAACAAAGATTTGTTTACCGAATTTAAGGTATATTGCGAATATAATAATAAATAGCGAAAAAAGAATTTTAAAAGCATTGTAAATTATTAAAAATTCAGTTTTAATATGCTTAAAGGTGAATGGTTGTGAGTAAACATCATCTTTAGGTTTATTTTTATTGCAGTTGTAAGGATAACACATTGGATTTATAATGACATAGATAGTTGGTGTTTTCAAAGCTTACCGTTTGATTTGTTTTAAATGTAATATAAAATAAATTTAAATAATAAATACAAAAATAATTCAAGTAGGTAAATAAAAAAAAATAATTCAAGTAAATAAAAAAAAAAATCATTTAATCTTAATAAGCTTATTCAAAATAATTCAAATAAACTTAATTTGATATATGCAAATCTATGAAGTTTCAATTTAAGGCATTTCTGATGGACATTTAATTCTTACATCCCTGGTATTATTAAAACTTGTTCAACGAGAAAATGAAGAAAAATCTTCGACCATCCTCAACCCATCATTCACCAGCTCTTCAATTTTTCTTTTCGAAAGAAACTCTGCAAGAAGGTAGAAAAGAAAAAGACCGTGTAGAAGCTGAAATTTTGAATCTCCGAGATACTGAAATTGAGTTCAATGGATTCTTTATTAAAATAAAACATGCAATGTAGTTCACAATGATAGATGGAAAAACGGCACAAATTGTTACAAATACAACTTCTAGTAGTAATTGTACCATTTGTGGGGCAAAGCCATCGGAAATGAATGACATTGCAAAACTCCAGTGTAAACCAACAGATGAAAATGCTCTAAAGTTGGGAATGTCATCATCATCGTCAGAACTGGTGGGGAGAGTACGATAACTTTGGCGACAAAGTTTAATGACGGATTTGTATAGAACAGTTAAAAACAAGCATTTTTTACTATGGGAGGGGGTCTATCTCCCCCCGTTTAGGCGGTAGGGGCAATTTAAAAAAATTAGTATTTAAATTAGTTTTCTCAAAAACTAAAAGACATAAAATCATCTAGTTTTCAGTTTTTGATCAAAAACAAATAAAAGAAATAAATTCTGAAATAAAAACAATGGTAGACAATCTTGAAGTATTGAAAAATTACACTTTAAACCTTTTTTTAACTTTTTTTTACTCAAATTTTGAGTTTAAAATTATTTTTTTTCAAAAACTACGCATAGTTTTGACTTGAATTAAAAACTGGCTAATAAAACAGAATGTTGGCTTAAAAAAAATGTATAAAACTTAATTGTAAGTATCACCGTTATTTTTTAATTATTTTTTTCCATTTTAAATACTAATTTTTTTAAATTGCCCCTACCGCCTAAACGGGGGGAGATAGACCCCCCTGCCATAGTAAAAAATGCTTGTATTAAAACACTCTACCAAAAACCGTTATTATATCTTGGCGCCAAACTTATCGTACTCGTGCCGAACTGGTTAAAAGGCATAAATATCGATTTTTTTTTATATGACTTCCCAACTTAAAATTGCTCTAAAAACCGCATCCGGACGTATCCGGATGAGATTTTTACTGAAAAATGTTGCTGAGACCCTACACTATCTATTGGGAATAGTTTGCTAACAGAGGCAAACAGAGGCAGTAGTTAAAACCTTGTGCGAAATAAAAAAATCACATAAATAGAGTGTTTCTTCGTCAAAAAATACCTTATCCAATTTTTTTTCAATAAAATAACATACTGTATTGTTTATCTATTTATTTCAATCATGTAAGCAGACAAAATTGTTTAAAACTTTCAAATTTCACAATATACTGATCATTTAAGGAATACCAATATTTTATCAGTTTTCACGATATTTGAACTTTGAGCGAAAATCTACTGGTCTACAATTTTTTTTTTGAAAAACGGTTTTCATTTTCTGATTCTACAACCAATTAACTATAAGAAACACTTTCAGTTTAAAAAAAATCCTACTTTCAGAAAAATAGGTTTTGTCCGCATTTTCCCCACTGTGCGGCGGACTGCCATAGTACATTGGTCCAAAGACAGGTCATTTAAAAGCTCAATTTGAACTGCCCTAAATGTTAGGCAGGTGAAGATCATTCCATATCTCTTTGCAGTTCCTCTTCCAAATCTCACAAGCAGCGGACCAAAGCAATCTACCCCAACGTGTGTAAATGACCTTGAATCAAAGGATACACGAGCGACTGGAAGTTGGCCCATCAACGGCATTTGTGGCTTAGCTCTGATAAGTTTACACATATTGCAGCGGGTTTTGATTCTTTGAACTGCAGTCCTAATACTTATAATCCATGCTCTCTCCCATATATCTGAAATGATTCCAGCTGTACCAGTGTGAAAGTTGCGATCGTGATGATATTGCACAAATATGTCGATAAGAGGATGGTTTTTGGGCAGAATCGCGGGATTTCGAGAGGCATATGAAATAAGCGCCTTTTGAGCTCTAGAACTCATGCGAATAGTACCTTCAGCATCCAGGAATGGAGAATAATTGTATAGCGAGCTCGATTTCTCAACTGTTTTGCTCTTACTCAGAGAATTGAATTCAGGCAAAAATGCATCTTGCTGAACTTTTCTAAACAGCCAGTCTTCTGCTCGTTTATATTCAGATGGTGTAACGAAACGTTCTTTTTCTATATCTTTTTTAAAATAAAAGTCTTTAGCACGCAGTAAAAATGCAATCGTTCTCACTGAAGAAACCCAATTCGCTTGAAACTTTGGTTTTAACTGGTCATAAACGAGAAAGGAAATTCTTGATGAGCTGGTATGAACCATAACGCTAGTATCTGCTTCGCTGAAGACGGCTTCTACGTTTTTCGATTGGCTAGATTTTATTGGCCATAACTCAAAGGGTTCTCTTAGGAAATCAGGTCCCTTAAACCACCTGGACTCGTAATTCCCCATACGAGGATCAGACCATTTTGTGCCATCATCCGCTACGTTGTCTTCAGAGCTAATGTGATACCATTGTCGAGGTGAAGTTGAATCTAAGATCTCTCCGATTCTAACGGCAACAAATGTGGGAAACTTATATTCTGCAGAACTTATCCAGGAGAGTACTGTTTTTGAGTCCGAGAGAAAGAGAACTTCACGAAACGATATTGAATGAGAAGTTCTTATAGTTAGGGCTAGACGAGCTCCAAGAACTGCGGCTTGCAATTCCAAACGTGGAACCGACAACTTCTTCAATGGCGCAACCTTTGCTTTAGCCATAACCAGAGAAACTTCAACGGCATCATCTTTTTGAAAACGCAAGTATGCAACAGCAGCGAAGGCTTTTTCTGAAGCATCCACGAAGACTACTAGACTGGGCTCTGAATTGCTAGGAGACCATGAAACATACAAGCGTGGAATTTTCAGTTTCTCAATGCTTATCAACTCATTGATGAATTCTTTCCATTGTTCTCTTAGATGATTCGAGATTGGTTCATCCCAGTTAGAACCTTCCCTCCAAACTTCTTGAAGAATTATCCTGCCTCGGATAATATAATGAGAAATAAGTCCCAGTGGATCGAAAATACGCATGATAGTTTTAAGAATTTCACGTTTAGATATTGAGCTCTCTGAAGTTAACATCTTCTTTAACAAACCATCATCTGAAATCCTATAAGTAAAAAGATCGAAATTAGGAAGCCAATACAAACCCAAAATTTTTGTTATGTGACTGTCAGATTCGTTCGGATCTATGCTAATCAATTTAGCATTAACATTTTTCTCTGGAACTTGCTTCAAAAAATCCAAACAATTTGACTGGACGTTTACCAACTCGAAACCCATCGACTTGCAAATTTGAATGGCATCTTTTGTGACTGATAAGGCTTGTTCCACGGTATCATGGCTGTTGAAGTAATCGTCAACATAGGTCCGGTGAACTAAACCATCTACGGCATCCGGAAATTCATGCTTGAACTTGTTAGCATGAAAGTTTTTAACAAATTGGGCACACACAGGAGAACACCTAGGGCCAAACATCATCACTTCCATGATATAAACTATGGGCTTCTTGGTTGTATCTCCATCCCTCCAGAGAATGCGCTGACAATGCTGATCTTCTGGTTTTATTCTAATCTGGTGGAACATTTCCTTAACGTCAGCATTCACTGCTACCTTGCGTTCTCGAAGCTTGAAAATACCGGCGTGAAGAGACACTATGTTGTCAGGACCCTTGAGTAAATGAGAATTTAAAGAGACCCCACACACCTCTGCTGCAAAATCAGCCACATCTCTGGGTTTTGGAGGGCTCTTGTTCGGATTTTCAACGATGAAAGTAGGCGCGTACCAAACTCGGGGCCATTCTTCTTTAAGCTCTTCCGCAGAGGCAATCCTCGCATAGCCCTTGGTTAACAGACTGAGCATATGATTGTTTTTCCACTCTAAGAGGTGTGGTTTTTTCTTCAACGACTTCTCCAATAAAATAAGTCGACTAAACGCCATCGAGAAACTATCTGGCAGCTTCACATCATCAGCATCCCATAACAAACCGATTTCATACCGATTGTTGACATACTTGATCGTACTCTCCATGATGCTCAGAGCACGACCTGTCTCTTTACTAACCAAATCACCTTTCGGCGCCATAACACCAAATTCCTCCGTTGTAAAGTGACGTTTCACTAATTCGTGGAGTTCATCTTCGAATTTGATGGCGTCATGAAACAAAACTTGCATAGCCGGCCTTGAAACATCATGAAAACAGGTTGCTCTGATCGTGGGAGCAGACTTACCATAAACTATCCACCCCAGTAGAGTTTTTAAGGCACATGGTTCTTCATCATTGCCGTGTCTCTGGCCATGGCCCAAAAGGAACTTCGCATGATCTAACCCTACCAAAATCTTAGGCTTAGCCTCGATTAGGTCTGAAAGCGGGAGACCACGAAGATGTGGATACTGTTCTTTTAATTGGGCAGTATTAGTAGACTGCATTGGAAGCTCCAATCCTTTTACTGTATACACATTTCTCAAAAGGTGGCGTTTTTTGTTTCGAACACTCGAAACCGCTAAAGTAGTTCTAATTGAATCTTCATTTCTAGATACCCCTTTCGTCCACTGGAGAGTTAGGTTTTCGGGTTGACCTTCGAGTCCAAGCTCATCGAACAAATCTTTTTCCATCATAGTTAAAGATGACCCATCATCCAAAAATGCAAAGGTGTCAATAACCTTTTCGTTTATCCCATAAAGTCGTATAGGTACAACCTTAAACATCACGGGCATCTCAGAACTTATATGGTTTGAATTAAACTTGGAATTAGGAATATATGGAACGGCCGACACATTTAACTCTTTAGTCTGCTGAACGGGCGACTGATGTAGAAGAGGATGATGACGACCGGAGCATCCGGATATACCACAGGTCTTCTTCTTAGAACACGACTTCCAATCATGTTGGGCTGGGTCCAAACAACGAAAACATATTTTTTGCTCTCTTGCAAATGATAATCTTGATTCTGGCGACAACAACTTAAATTCTTCACAATCAATAAGAGTATGTTCTTTGCCTTCACATTTAGCGCAAGGAACCTTTGAAACTGCGGATGTTGGTAATGGCTGATGAGTCAACACTCGATTTGTGGTTTTCTGTCCCAACTGTGTCCTTTTTGGAGCAGAGGTTTCCAAAGGCTTCACTAACTCCGGTGGCAAATCAATAACTTTCTGCATAAGGAAATTTGCAAGATCCTCTATTGATGTTCGAGGGTTTGACAATTGCCTTTTTCGCCAATCCTGATAAAGCCCTGCACCTAATTTGCAAGACAGGTCAGTCAACACATACCCATTTGACAGGTCATCAATTCTGTTCATCGACTTCAAATCAGCAACAAATCCGTTCACTTTAACAGCCCATAAATGTAGATTTGGATCGCTTTTCGACTTTAAAGCCGGAAGCTTGAGAAGATCTGCCGTCAACCCATGAACCAAGACATCAGAACGTCCGAATATAACACGCAAAGAATCCATAATTGCCTCATCATCGGTTGAATATTTCAGACGATCACTGACCAGCTGATATGCTTCCCCTTTAAGGGCTTTACGAAGCCGAGCAACATTTTCTTTTGCATTGTACTTCCCTTCAATGGTCGTCGATCTGAAAACTTCCTCGAAATAAGGCCATTCCCGCTTATTACTTCCAGAAAATGTTGGCAACTCCTGCACGTTGCTTCTATTTAGAATAGTGAGCAAACTCGCCATATCGGAATGATGGATTGAAGAATCTTGAAAGCAATCTTGATGAGTATGAGTGGCAGTGTTACGAATTGGTGTAGATTGACGTGGTTGAGTAGCATTTTTTAACAGCGACTGATGATTGGCTTGAATTCGTTTAATCATTTCTAACCTTTCATCTGAAAGTGGCTTGGCGACTGATGATGCTGGAGGGTCAAGTGGTTTGCTTGGAAGTGAAGAAATTGCCAGCTTCCTTTTCATTTCTTCTAATTCGTTCTTTAAAGAAAGAAGTTCTGCATCCTTTTGAGCAGCGGCTGCTTGAGCCACTGCAGCAGCTTCCAACAGCAAATCTACTGTAGCAACTTCCTCTGGTTCTTTGTCCTTTTGTACATTACTTTCTTTTATTAACCTCTTCACTAAGAACTTCTTCTGGTTCGTCTTCCCTAAAAACGCAATCACTTTTCTTGCAATACCATGGATCGGCAGTAGAGAATAAGTCCTGGTTAAACTTGGCACAAGCATAATGCCACCATCGCTTACAATTCTCACATGAAACCATCTCTGCCGAGTCTGGCAAACGACAAGACTTCTTAGTGCAACTATGTTCCGTCTGACTCATCTTAGTGAAGTTCTTCAGTTTTTCCAATTTAAATAAAATAATGTTGCTTCACCGCACATTAACCAAAATATAAATATCTTTTAAATCAAGTTTTGAATTAGATTTTATTTAAATTGGTATTTTACCTTATGCGAATGCGCAACAATTAAACAATTCTAATAAATTTTTATATAAAAAAAAGGCGCAAATTCAACTTTACTAAATGGCTTATAGGTTAGAATTAAAATGAATGACATAATATTATACTTAAACGTTAGTACTCTTTCATTAGAAAGAGACGAAAGTATTTTAATAAGGATAAGTCTAGACGTGACAATAAGTTCCCACTTTATGAAAAGAGGTACTATTGATTTTAAGTATGAGGCTGGCTGACAGGTACATTTGGTAAAAAATAAATGAAAGTGAATATATTTATCTTGGCTTTAAAGGGATGAGTTTTACGAGTCTTCAAAAACACAAGACAAACTGTTTGAATGGTAAGTAAAGAGCTAATTTGAGACACGGCCTTACTTCGTTACTTTGAGAACATTTTTCCTTGTTTGATATTGAATAAGTCACACATATTGACTTTAATTTAGTGAAAATTTGGCAACGTAAGTTTCTTCTTAGAAAGTTTGATTTACAAGTTCAGAATTTTGCATAGCTGTTCAGCAACTGAGCCAATCTGCTCTCCACAAAACATTGCAGGTTCCAAGTACAATTTCAAAAGTGCCCTTACGAAATACAACTTGCCAGAAAAAACAGTAGCACTTGCCTAGTCTAACCTTAACACCACGAAGCCATTTTAAAACTACTCCCAGAAAATAAACAAAGAACAAAATTAAGTTACTTCTTAAATTGTTTTATTTTTTCTTATACATATATAAAAATATTCTATTTGGACAAACAACAGGTAAAGCTAGGAGGTTTGGAGTTAGTAACTTTGTATTTTTTATTTCTTTTTTAAATCACTATTTCTTGTTTTTATATTACTATTTCTTTTCTTTTTATTTTAATTGTATTTAATCACTCTACTGAACTTGTTTTCACAAATCACAACACAAAATAAACAAACATGTTAGAAAAAAAGAAAGAAGCTCCAATGTCAAGTGTCATAAATGTTACACAATTTTTCCGCATAGTCCTCTTTGCGCTAGTGTTTTGTCCGTTAAAAGTGGAACCATCGTGAAGTTGGCTACTAGCAGTCCATGTATAGTATGTCAATGCATCTATAACTCAAAAGAAACCAAAATCACAAATTTGTGTTGTACCTTTTTTGTTGTTAAAAATAAGCCATTTGCAACATTTTCGATAATAATGACATAATTTTAAAGTACTAAACACAATCTTTGTACATTTTTTAAAGTAAGGTGCCGCTACCACATGGTATAAAGAATACAAGGTATGCTTGACAGTTCTGGTCGACTGAATCGTGACGTCATTGCGAGTGAATTTTCTTATTTATGATGTTCTTTGATATTCTTTGGTTCTCAATCGGCAGATCGAAAAAAAAACTAAACAATAATTTATTTGTTATTGTTATTCTTCCAATTGTTTTTTTTTCTTTTTGGCAAAGCTGCAACTGTTTCTCCAACTCGATTATTTGAAGCTCTCTGCTAAACTCCATATCAACTCTGTATATAAAAAAATTTTGATTTAACACAATGCTTTTTAATATTTTAATATAAAAATGAACCTACTCTGTTTGAGTTGAAATTGAATTTTCCATCTCGACAACATGCTGCATTTGTTCTTGCATATTGGGTGAAACATTTTCTTTTTCTTCATAATGTTGGAGGCAACTTGCCACAGTTCTTCGGTTGTTCCTTTTGTCCGCCCTAAGAGTCCTTGATAAAGCAAGAGCATTGTCACCGCAACTTTCAGGTATGTTTCTGGTTGGTACGGCTTTCGGATCAAGTTTTGATTTAGGCAATGGCACATTCATAAGTTTATCTTTAAGACAATAATTGTCTTCTTTAAAATGCAACGAGCATATTCGTGCAAAGCTGGTATTAACATTTTTTTTCCACAAGCTTTAACCCAAGCCAAACTCAGATTTGGATCTTTTGGGAAGCAAAAAAATCTCAGGTTTTCACATTTTTTGTTGTTTGAATAACTTTTGCAATTTTTCACACAACAGTAATTTGGCATATTTACATTTATGTAAATAGTTTGTTTATTTAAAAAGAAGTTACAATTATTTATATTTTTCAAGGGAACACTGTCTATTTACTTTTGCAAATGAAATCAACCAAAACATTAAGAAATAAAAACCGCACAAAACTGGCTGTCACTCGCAATGACGTCACACGAATACAAGATGGCGACCTATCATCTCATATACAGCATACCTTGTATTCTTTATACCATGCCGCTACCATATGTGTGTATGTTTCACTTTTTGTACATACTTTTTGAAAAATTGTTATTGTACTTAGTTTTTGAATTATAATTATTATTATCGATAGTTCTATAAATATAATTCACCGATTTTAGTGGTTTAACTGAGGGGGTTTGACTTTTCCTAAATGAAACCTCTATTTACCTAAATGCTTTTGTTCTGAAAGCTGAAACTCAAAACTGTGAACACACCTATTAGTTACTCTTCTCGCCAAGGCCGAAAGCCGATGACACACGCACATGACACATATCAAAAACACTCTAGTAAAGATATAAATCCTCGGTAGCTATATTGGTTTGCCTACAAAGTCTGCTATTACACGATGCCTCACGACTCACGACTCACATGAGTGCGAAAAAGAAAGCAGATGTGTGAAAATGAGATGCAAAGAAAAATTTCCGGTGAGTCTCGGGCAAATTTTCAGTAGACTCACTTTGACGTTTCTTTTTTCTCATATTCGTTTTATGCTGTTCTTCTTCATTCGATTTTCTTGTTGCTGGGATAAACAGCATCGAATTTGTTTGAAAAACAGAAAAGTGTGTAACTTCAACAGCTTTAATACATTTTCGGAATCCATTTCCAAAATCCTATTTATTTTGTTTTATAAATTTTACTCAAATTCAAAAACTATCGAAAACTTAAAGCCAACGAGAAGGAGCATTCAAAACAGAACAAACAATAATTGTCAATTTTGAGGCATGGGGCACGAGTCAGCGTGTAATAGCGCTTGCCTCACCGAATACAAATTTATAAGGAAAGTCAAAAGTGAGTCGTGAGTCGTGAGTCAACGTGTAATAGGGGACAAACTAAACCGGAAACGGACCTCATAAAGTAATTCTTAGTGTGCGTGACACGCACACTAAGACACAATTAATGAGGTCCGGTGCGTGCAAATTTAGTTTATCAGTTATTTAAATTTCACATTTATTCATGGACAGAATGTCAAAATTACAAATACAACAATGTAAACAAATGGGTTTTGGAGGGTGATACGTACAAAGGATTTATATCTTCACATATTTTTGCTGCCTCCTTGTGGAGCTACGATACCAAACCAAACTAAAAGGACAACGCGATTCCTGATTTTGTACAGCTATAAATATAAATACAGGACATAATTTACTAAATAAAACACATAATTTTATCAAAACCTAACCATGAATTTCGTTATTGAAAATCAAAGCAAATCATCTGGAAGAATTGGCCGCCTAGAGCATCTAGAAACCGAAACATCAGTTCAGACGCCTGTCCTTTTACAATGTACAAAGGTTTGTAATCAAAGCATAGTAGCTAAGCACGTCATGTTATCTATATTTTTGCTTACACCTGTTTTTAGGGCGGAAGTATCCCACATCTAAGCCAGGAAGTATTTAGTTATATTACACAAGATGCGCCTATTCTACTTATCTCCCTGTCAAATGTAAACTACATGGCTGATGCACTTAAATTGTTTAAGAAAGGAATTTCTACTTTTGTTGGGTACCCAAATTCATTGAACATCCTGACTGTGAGAGATGTTTGTGAAACAACACCATCTGGTTTCAATGACAAGGATATGGTTCCGTTGTTTACGCGACGAGGGAAAGAGCCTTTATCGTCGGAGCAGTAAGCATGATATATGAAATGTTATCTGTTTCTCCATTTATTCTGGTTATCAATATAAATAATTTTAACAGGTACATGGAGCTGATAGAGGCAATATCTCCTGATATTTACACTGGGCTTTACGATGCCGACACCAATGAGGACAGTTCAAAAAAGAGAGTCCAAAAGTCTGTTGATCGAACGGAAATATTCTTTAACTACTGTTACGAAAAGCATACAACTTCAGTCAACTTATCGAAGAAATCAATTTTTGGTAAATAGCACAGTCACTTAAGATATAGGTAGGTCTACCTATATTTATTTTTTTTTTCATTTTGTATTTTTACTTTGTAAACACGTTGGATCAAAGGGGATACCAATCCAACATAGTTATCAACTACAATGCAATATCGTCTTCTAGACGTCAGTTTATCGATATTTTGAGGTATTTGGAAAGATATTTTTGTTATTCTTTTGATGTGAAGAAGAATGAGCATCATTAGTTTATTATTATCAAACTAAACCATAAAAAGTATTGATTTTGATCCTATCATTCACAAAAGGGACTTGTCTTACCAATGC
Organism: Eupeodes latifasciatus; assembly: GCA_920104205.1. Lineage (NCBI taxonomy): Eukaryota > Metazoa > Arthropoda > Insecta > Diptera > Syrphidae > Eupeodes > Eupeodes latifasciatus. The sequence goes on from OV049926.1 coordinate 118,435,503, forward strand.
TCAAGGCAATATTTCAATATGAAATGTTGTAGAATTAAAGGCTGCAATTTCCCTTCAACTCAATTCTTCGCTTCGCTTTCTAAATGTCTCAAAATAATGGGATTTAAAAAAACTGGTACCAAAATTATTTATATGTATGTATATCGCCTGCTGTATATAAGATCTAGGTTTTTTTCAATTATTTATCTATTTCTTCTGACCAAGGGTGTTTTTTAGACATGTGGTTTTCAAAAAAAAAATATATAATTTAAAGTTATGATGACCCAGAATTGGGCTTTATTTATTGTAAAGACAACCGAACTGACCATAAAGCAAGTAACAGCTGTCAAAAAGATCAACTCTGAAAAAAATATTACCAGATTGAAAACCACACGTATAAGAAAACATCCCTTATTTAGCTTAGTTTTAAATGTTTCGAAATATTAATTTATGAAAAGTTCAACTTATTTTTAAGCGCTCTAGAGCACCACATGCCCAAAATTTTAACTATCGAGAGCTTGCCTAGTTCTTGAAAGCAGCTGACGATATGTAGTAAATATTAATTAAAATTCTATTTCGATTCAAAAGCACTCAATTTTTCAAAATGTTACTTTGGTATTAAAAAATTTTAATTCATATATTTGTATAATTTTATCAGCTCCAATTGTTGGTGGGTTTAATAAATTTTCAAGAACGCTCTCCATAAAAAAGTTGAACGCGAAATCAGAAATTGCTGGTTACTTATTGGATGGGTTTCACAATAATGGACTCAGCGCCACTACAGTTAATTGTGCCTCATTGTTGGATATCGTAGAGCACTGTATGAGTCAACTTGATGTGGATAAGCCAAAAATGATGATAGGTGCTTATAGCCCACTGGTAGTGGCCGAATTAGTTCGACAGAATGTGGATATATTCGACAGTTCGTATGCTTATGTGGCAACATCAAATTTTAAAGCGCTAACATTTAACTTTGATTTGACAAAGGTTGGCCGAAATAAACCTATGTTAGAAATTTCAGACAAAGCGTAAATAAATTAATTTTTTTCTCAAAATAAATAAAATTCAAAATGAAAATATGTATTCACAGATTCAAAGAAGACTTCAGTCCGTTACTGGAGGACTGCAAGTGTGAGGCTTGCAAACAACACACAAGAGCGTATATACATCACTTGTACAATACGAAAGAACTTCTAGGACCTATTTTATTGATGATGTGAGTTGAGTCGGCATGCAACATTGCTTTATAACCAATACATATAATTTTCAGTCATAACCTTCATCACTATATGGATTTTTTTAAAGCTCTAAGAATGGCTGTCATGAAAGATTCATTATCGAGTCTTATAGATTTATTACGATATCAAGGTACAGACAAGGAGATTGATTACAGTATTACAGAGTTACCAAAGCTGATAAATAAAAGCGACGAAAAACGGGCAATGTTCAAAGAAATGGCAACCAAACCAAATCAATGATTTTTAAACAATTTTTCTATGTTAAATACAATTTTTTCATAAGTATAAATGTGTAAATCTGATTTAAGAAATAATAATTTTCGTTTGTTATTTGGAAAATCATTTGTTTACACTTTCTCGAAGAAAATTTCTCACAATTTTGAAGTTTTCTTTTACAAGAACCTTTTCTGTTTTTCTGTAGACAATAATTAAATGATTTTATTTATAAAATAATCGTATAGTTCAATTACAATTCATTCAAATATTTGTATATTAAAGTATATACATTCGCACTTTCACTTTTTAGTTTTTCCAAGACTCTTTCCTCTGTTAGGTTGTTGAACAATTCGCTATCTGAAAGAAAGATGAATAAAATGAGAATAAAATGCAATTTTTGTTTATCGTAGCAATTAATAATTTGATGAGAGTTAAGAAACATCATCTGTCTGCTTTGTTGCACTTTGAATACACTTGCTCTGCAGAATGTGTGCAGGCTTGCTTGAGTACGATTTTTAAATAGTCACAAAATGTTTACAAACGTTACACAAAAATCCAAGATGTCAAAAGAAAACAATGTTTCAACTTTCTTAATTTTAAAGAACACCGTCCTCCATAATTAACTTTTTCCAGACCTGAATTCTTTTTCCATGATAATTAGAAGCTAAATTCAAAGCAGCAGCTTCTTTCCAATAAAACTTACATTTTTCTGCAGTCAAAAAAATATGGATGCACAGTCTTTTGCAATTCATTTGCGTTTGTTCGACCGCGAATCTGACTATGAACGCGTCTAACGCAGGTTAAGTTATGTAGACGTTTATGAAAACATCCACACCTATTTTAACTGGAATAGTTACTTATATAAATTTTAACCTACATATTTATTTATTTTTGCTGATTGATCACTTGAATAATTTAAGATTTAGATATAACGCGATAAAATACAGAGCAACATATTCAAACACAAATGGCTTAAAAACTATTGTCGATCATATCCCATGCAAGTATGAACTAATTAAAAAGCCTTGCCTTAATTTTATTAGATATTCATCCTACTCTAGACGTGTTGATTATATACACAAGGATATTAGGTGGAAAAGCAAATGATGTACTTCATAAGTTAAATTGCACTTTTTGTCATTGTGAATTTCGCCTTTTGTGCTTTATTGTTTACTTTTCATAAGAGTGTTAAGTTGATTCCGAAAAATTATACTTATTAAATTATGTCTTGATACTTTTTTAAGCTTAATTAAAAACTTAACATAAAATGTGTTTTTAAAACTTTTTATAAAATATAATCTCAAGTTCTTCATTATCCTAGCACTCAGACACAACCAGTTTTAAAATCTTAATTAAGAGCAGATTTCTGATCAGACTGTTAAATGCTTGTAATAATTTTACACTTACCTCCGACTGTAACATAACCGCTGAATTCGCAAAATCCTGCATTCAGTACAGTTGTATCTTTGACTATGTAATGTTGATCTCGAGCGTAGATGAATAATTTAAGCCTCTTGTTTTTCTCTGTTCTATCATGTGTTATAAATATATTATGTGGTATATTGTGATGACACATAAATTTAATCAATTCATAAATTATCTTTAGAATAGATTGTTTATTGCTATCATCGATTAAATAGCAAATAGCTTCAGTTGGCATTGTTTTGCTGAATCTGTATGCACCACTTTTTCCGATTACTTCAAGTTCCTGAGAATTTATATTAGAACAGTTAGTTGGGGTTAATGGTTATGGTTTTTAAGCGGACAATAATTTCAATTTACCGCATTGTCAATATAGATATCGCAGTCCAAATATAACAGATGAAGATGTAAATGATTCACAGATGCTAAAGCTCCAGGACTATTGTAACCAATTCGAAAACCCGTTTCATCTGTATATAGCAGGAACTCAATGCAGAACTTCAAACTATTTTCTGTGATCAACTGAGGTTGACATTTTTCTAAATCAGGACATAACAACGAATGATATACGGTCAGTGGGCTTTGGTTGATAATAAATGAAACAGCAACATTTTCGAATTGAATGTCTAATAGTTTTTCATCGGGTTTGATTTGACTAAAATTGAATTTGTTGTGATCAAATTTGGTGAAAAGCGACGGAATAACTTGAGGAATGCGACGGAGCTTTGCTCGATCCGGGTTCAACTTAAAAAAAAAAAAAGAAAACGAAAATGTTAAAAGCACAAGATATTTTTTAGAAGATCACTGATGATAAAAAGTAAAAATTATATTCAGGAATCTCACTATAATGGGAAACGTGTTACTAATCTCAAAGGGATTCAGCGATAATATTTGTTGTTATTTTGGTAGAAAGGTGGTTGAACCAGCATTAATAGGATCTTTATGGTGTCAATGTGCTCCCCAGTAGTGGGGAAGGGGGGTGGTGTTTTATGTTTATTTAAATTATTATGAATTTTTGGAGGTAGTATGTGTCCTCTCCCTCCTACTTGTCTTTCCAATCTCTCTAACAATCAAATGAGTTGATGTCCCATGTACATATGTATGTAGTGGAAATAAAAAAAACGTTTAATAATAGGTAATTCTAGGATTTACAAATTTTCAAGTTTTACATATGTTATTAAAATTTAATTTCATACTTTATAGATTTAAAAAAGTCTTAATTGACTTCTGAATACTTTCAATTTTAGAATAAAAAATACTACCGGTGGTTTTTTAGAGACATGAAACTTTAAGTTGGTAATAATATTTTAACCGGCGTTCATTTTTTAAGCAGTTTGAAATTTCAACATAAAATGTTGAACTGTGCATCCTTCTTTGATAAGCTCCCTTCATGGATACGCCAATAAACAATAATCCTCAAGTGCATGTTGAGACACCGTTACATCCACAAAAACTGTCTTGTTGTGTGCTTTATGGGTTGGTGGAATAATTGGCCAATTATTCTTTAAAAATGAGTTTGGTCAAAACGTTACAGTCAAAGGTAACAACTATAGAACCTTGATTATTGACTTTTTTGTTAACATGTCACACAACTCTTGCCACAATTGATTTATTGAAGAAAAAGTTTGAGCTTTGTTTTATTCCATTTTAAAGTTCCAGTAGTCTCGTTTGTTTGTCCTACAATTGACTTCCTTCAATTAAGATTTATTATGGCTATGATAAGTGATGAACGGGTTTGATGAGTGGCACTGAATATAGAATTCGTTCTGCATATTAATTCTTTTCAATGAGTTATGTGTAGACGGGGTACCTCCGTATAAATGTTGTATTTTCCTTGTAAACACTTTCGGCTAAGGATGTTCAAATTATATTTAAACACACCAGGTTTATTGTGCAATTCTGTCCAATTTTGTTTTATAATATTTATTTGATCATTTTGTAACATGTTGAATAGTTTACTTTATTTATGCAATTTCACGATTCTATTTTCAAATTTGTGTTCTGTTTGGTGAAAAGGAAAGGAAACATCTGTTTTTGTGTTTACATTTTGGTTTTTGACATTCGACAACGTGTTTACATGATTTGACATATTCTCACGTAGGTGTATAATTGGCCAGTTTATATTTCTAAGCACGGTGCCAGTTTGGTCTTTTAAGACCAAATTTGGTCATTATTTTTTCATTTGGTCGCATGGTCATTTTTTATTCCATTTGGTCTCTTTTTTAAGAAATTGAAAAAAAAAATAACTCGACTCTATTCCTTTTATAGTCTCAAAAATAAAATACATACCTAAAGAATTTTGGGAAAAATTCAATTATCATAAAAACGCTTAAAATGAATATTGTTTTCAAAATTTAAGTTAGTTCGTTTATAACTTGATGTTACTTCCTCACAGCTCAGCTGCTGCTCAGAGGAATTATTTTGAATTAACTTTGATAAAAACGAAAGGCAGACTTAAGTTGGGTACCATTAATAATGGAATGCTGGCCAAAGAGCGTCAAGATGACAAAAATAACCATAGCGTTTGGTCTGCAAAAACATTTTTTTCAATTAATTTTATATGAATTTTATTTAGCGATAGTATTCGATCTCCTGACTTATTCGATCTCCTGACATAATGTTAACATATTGTGATCTGAAAAAAAATGAGGCTGGGGGTGCGTCCCACACTGATAACTTCACATCCCGTCTGCCGATTTGTCTTACTTAAAAGGTTTGTAGGCTTTCGTGATTTGCTAGTTGTTAGTTGAATTATTCTAAAAAAAATTAAAAATTACCAACAATATTTTGAGTATGATGAAATAGTTTGATTTCAATATCTGTTCTTGTTAACGAGATTTTTAGTCGAAAACCAATTTTTACGAAATTTTCGTAGCGTTTGCGTACTATTTTTTGTACGTTTTAATTTTTTATGAAAAAAAAACTGACTGTTGGATTTTTATGCACAATTTACGGAATGTCGGAAACAGTATTTTCTGTGAGATAAAATTAGCTTAAAGCCAATATTTTTTTAATTTTTGAAGAAATACTTGAGTCGAAAGTAAATGTTTACCAAGTTTTACTATTGTTTTTTTAAGGTTTTTATTTTTTTGTAAAAAAATGTCAATTCGATTTTCTCAAAATTTTACCAGATGTCAAAAACGTTATTCTTCCCGAACGTACGTACACATGCACGCACAGTCATCTATCTAAAAATCTTTTATTTAAGTTCTGTTCAGTGAGGATTTTTCTAGATCAGAACAGCACAGGACAGCACAGTTTCGTGAGAAACGTCAGATCAAGTTAGAACAGTCAGTTAAACGTCAGTTGTCAAAAAAAAAAAAAACAAATTGCAAATTGTGTGAATTTTTCGTTTCTCCTTATTTTTTTTTCATTTTTTGTGTTTTTACTGTGAAAAATATTATTAAAAATTATTGAAATGGAAAATCAAGTGATTGCTAAGATAATACTAAATGAAAACGTTAGTGGTTCAGACACCGATAGTGATTTTTCGTCGGATTCCTATTCAGATGATTGGAATGAAAGTGTGACGAATGTTATTACCTTTTCTTTGATGAAATGTAAAAGAAATTGCATTGAAAGTTATTATATTATATTTTATAATTATTTAATTAAACAAATTGGCAAAATAACTTTATTTTAATTATTTTAAATCACGAGAAAAAAAAAACACAAAGCACAACCAAATCAAAACGTAAACAAAAAAAATGACAACTTCGATTTTGACATTTCTCACGAATCTGTTCTAACCTGATCTGACTCAAAAGCAAGAACAGAAAATCCTGTTCTAAACTGTTCTAGGTTTGTCAATGAACAGAAAAGTAGAACAGTTCAGCACAGAAAAAACCTCAATGAACAGCAAAAAGCTGTACTTTTCTGTCTAGAACAGTCCAGCACAGCGTCACTGAACAGACTTTTAGACTCTAGGAACCTTGAAACGTCGAGAAATGTCAAAATTTTCAATTCTAGAAATCGGACCGATTACAATAACTTTCTATGGGAAGTTAAAAGCCATTGCGGACAAAAATTATTTTGGTCCTTTTTTCGTACGATTGGTCATTTTTATTTTCAGCTTTGGTCATGCAATTTTTTTTCAAGTGGCAACCGTATTCTAAGATCTTGGAGATTTCCGATTTCTCTTACAAATTTCTCACTTTTGCTGTTAGAAATTTGATTACAGAATTTTTATGATTCGATCTCTAGAGAATCGCACTAATTAAAAGGGAAGAAAAGAAATGCTAATTGATTCGATTGCTAGGTGCGAATGAATCTTTGATGAACATAATGCATTTACACACTATCAAGGTCTAATTTACTCAAGAACTAAAGCCTCTTGACCATTTCAAGAATCGTCAATGGTCAGAATGGTGTCAAGAAATGTGGTTGATCAATTTTTGAAAAAAATCATTTTCAGTGATGAGGAACATTTTCACTTCAATCGATTCGTCAATAAGCAGATTTGTCGCATTTCCTCCAAGAATGAATGTCGGACAACTAATGCACCCACAAATATAGACTTATTGTTGCGGATTATGGGCTGCCGGCATCATTGGACCGTTTTTTTACTATTGGCTTACCCTTTTTGATAACAAATTACACAGGTTAAAATATGTTTGTGGTATACTTTCCACCTGATTTAGAAATATTGTTTTTTTATAATCATAATATTGAGCGTTATTGCTAGGCTAGTGACTACGTAGTCAAGTTATTCTGATTGGTTACATGCAACCAAAAAATGAGTTGAATTTATTCTCCGACATAGTGTACAAATTTCGGCGATTTTAGCGTTTCACAATCAGCTGTTCGGTAAACACACAAAAACTTAATACGAAAAATATGACAGTTTCCGATTGACTAGCTTTTTAGTGCAATTTTGCATTCACATAAAAATCTCTCTCCAATTAAAGGTTCACGCACTGACTGCCAGGTGACTGACTCCATATGTCAACAGAAAACAGCATATTCAAAAAACTGATCCTGTCTGAAGGTTGGTATCCTAAATAATCGTTAAAATAACGGTAATGTAGTTTGAGAAATTGCGATGGTATTCTAGCCATGTAAACAATTCAACTTATTAACGGGTTATACATTCTGCGGTTTCAAAAGTATAGGGCTGGAATTCGACATTTGTCAAACTAAGTTGATAAACCATTTTTCTTTTAGTTGTAAGTCTGACATTTACGAAAATGGATCGCTTAACTATCGCTTAACGCATAAAAATTGTTAAAACCTACTAGAAAAATGGTGATTCTGCCACAGTCACATATCGTGCTTTAAGAGGAGATTATGGTTTGCATAATCGTCCAACTACGCAAGCAGTTAAAGATATTGTAAGTCCTGTGCATCATCGTTTCGCCGTACCACTTAAAATATCGCTGCTGTAAGTGAAAGTGTTGTCGAAGACCCGAATGTGTCGATTCCTCGTCGTTCTCAAGAATTAGGACTGTCGGCATATTATGGCATATTTTGCATTTGGATCTACACCTACATCAATATAAAGTCCAGCTCACACAACAACTGAAGCCAGCTGACCATTCGAATGGGTGCTTGAAGAATAGGCGGTCGACAGCTATTTTTCGAACAAAATTTTTTCAACGACGAACATATTTCTAAGTCGGTGGGTATGTTAATAAACAAAACTGTCGTATTTGGGGTTCTGAGAATGAGAACCCTCAAGTAATTGAAGAGAGGCCATTACATCCACAAAAAGTCACTGTTCAGTGCGCTCTTGGGTCCGGAGGTGTGATTGGACCTTACTTCTTCGATGTAGCACACCACCTACAGTATCATGATGAATATTGCAACCTCATATACACGGATGTTCCTAACTCTTTTCATGATAACAATCCTCGAGATATGATAAATATTAAAGCTTTTCGTAATGATACTATAGGCTTATGAACCATATGTAATCTGAATGCCAAAGAACATATTTACCACTTCGTGGTTCATGGATGTGTGTCCTATTTTTAGAGAATACCACAACAATTATCTAGGAAGTAATATACTAGATCGAGCATCTTTCCTCGACATTCAAAACCTCTTTTTTTTTTAAATTCACTTAAATATCGAAGTCTTATAATAAAATAAACAATTCTAGAAACTAAAGTACAAATAATAAGTTATATTTTCTTGTATTCATTTTAATTTAAAAATTAATGGAAGAAATGGAAATGGATGTTGATGGTGTGGAAGAGAATGATTTGAGCCTGTTAGGCTTTGATAAGAAATTGTTCCTCAAGCTTCTTCTTTGGAGTATAAGGATTATGAGCAGGATCAGCGTTCAAACTAAAAAGAAATAGAATACAGTTTTCATATTTATTAATACGGAAATAAACTTATTATATAATAATAAAATACTACTTACTGGTAATAATTTATTGCTTCAGCACAATTAACATTATACCACCAATCGCAAGCGAATTCCTTTTGATTGAATATTGTTCCGTTGGTACAAAGGAAAGAAGCACCTTGATGACCTTCTCTTCCATCGTGGCAAACATGATACGCCTTGGGGGGAATTTATGTTTTATAAAATTTAATTTAATAGTTTAAATATTTTTAGTGTTACATATTTCGAACGTGATAATTATCCAAAAAATTGTTTTTAAATTTTGTTTCATAACATAAATAAAGTGGATAAAGGCTTTTGCGAATTGAACTGTAGGATTTTAATAATTTGCATCAGTCTTCTTTTTTTTAAGCGATTGCCACTGGAAAGCAGAGCTGATATCAAACTTAGGATTACTCCTGCTAACCGCTATTTCTTTAGGATAAGAAATCATAAGCAATTGAGAAGAAAAGCCCTCTTTTTGGCAAATAATTCCTCGCTATATAAGACCATTATCTAACTAAAACTTCGGCCTGAAAAGTCTTCGAACCAATCCGCACAGGACAGCACAGTAGAGAATGAAGTGACGCACACAAGTGGAAAGTGACTTTACCCAACTTGAAGTGTGCAACTATAGATTTTTAGCTAGAGAGACTGAGACAGTCCTGAGCTAGATATAGAGAAATTTGTTGGATGAGGTTAACTCGCGCGCCGATCTTGTTTAGCATTTACACCAGTGATCTGACAACAAGTCTGACTCAGGCAATAGCGTACACCGACGACCTAACTGCGTACAGAATGGCCCCAAAAATTGAGGTTATTAAGACACTTTTGCTGGGTGACTTCGACAAGATTCAGAAATATTGCGATGACTGGAAGTTGAAAATCAACTTTCAGAAAATTCTGGCCAGAGCCAGAGGAGCCTTTGCCCTGACAAAACGGTTGTTTTTTAGCAGCCGTCTTGACAGCAGGGTAAAGGTGATTTGCTACATGGCCCTTATCCGGCCGATGATTGCCTATGGGTGCCCGGTATGGTTCAACGTTGCCCCATCTCAAATGGAAAAGATTCGGGGGTTTGAGAGACAATGTCTGCGACGTTGGCTTGGACTACACAGAACACCAGAGTCGGAGTACAAATATTACTATTCCAACCAGGTTCTATACAACAGAGCCAACATAAACAGAATAGATAGTTTCTTGCTGAAGCTTGGCAGGAGTCACATTGCGAGAGCGATGTCGTCGACTAACAGCTTAATTTTTGGGGCTTACTACCCTAACAATGAATACTACAAAAGTGCACGTTTGAGTGGCAACATTCCGCCCGAAGCTTTCCTCTATTTAGACAATCGAGGGCTGATACAGGATAGAGAGGCGGTTCCGCTAATCTACCACGTCAGCCGTAAAACTGTAGATAGGCGACTCCGTTTCAGTCGAGACGTTCTCGCACTGGACGGAGCCGAGAGCCTTCGGTTCGGTAGGACTGTTTCCGATAGGGACCGAAGAGATAGGGTGAGGCAGGAGAACCAGTTTTGGTGGCTTCAAATTGAGAATGTCATTTAAAGTTGTCTCAGGCGTTTGGTCTTGGCCGGCTTACATAACATAAGTTTAAGGATTAGGACAGGGACAGTCAGGGTGGCACCAATAAAAAAAAAGCTTACTGTGGCTGTTCTAGTTTTTAAGTAGTTTTAAGTAATTTTAAGCAGTATTATTGGTTTTGGTTAGTTTTAAGTAGCTTAAGTATTATAATGGGTTTCGGTTTTTTTAATTTAGTTTTAAGTTTTATATAAAATAAAAATAATGATACCAAGTTTCTTTTAATTTTCTTGGTTTTTTTTTAAGTTATTGTTATTTAGTATTAAAATTTTTCTTAGGCCGAAAGGCAGTAGTTATAAGATAGTGGATTAACTTAGAGCACCGGCATGGAGTCAGTAAGATATTTTTTTAAGTTTTTGAAATTTACGCTAGTTTTTTAAGAATTTTTGTCTAGCTTTAAGATAGTTTTAAGATTTCTATAAAATAAAAAAAAAGATATAGGTCACAAAGGACTGTAGCGCAACCTTAAGTGAATATATGTAAGTAAGTAAAATTTTCACTGCAGATCGTTTCTGTTTGCAAATTAGGTAATTATGTAATTAGGTATACTTACTTGACATCCCGTTTCAACATTTGCATACATTCCAGGAGCAGCTGGTACAGAACCGCAGTCAAAGTTTGTGTGTGGTACTTCATGATAAAGTGGATAATCAACACCTGGAACACCAGGAATCTTGCTCAAGTCCTGCTTCTTCTCTTTTCGTCGTTCATCATAATCTTTTTCAGGGTGGAATAAGCTTCCAAATGTCTACAAAAAGAAAAAATTCTATAGATTTGTTTGTTTACCTGAGCTAAAGAAATTATATTATTTTATATGATCACTTAGATTTCTCCATTTGTAAACTTGATTTTAAATCAAAAAATAAATTAACTTCTTTTGCTCAATGGAACCCAAAAGGTAAATATTTTACTAATAAACTACAGTAATATATTAATAACGAAACTTTGATGGCATTTCTTATTTTGATAAAGTGTATCAAACATTTGAACAATATGGGGTTTTCCATGAGTAAATTCAAATGTCCTTCAAAAATTGATTTTGTTTGGCGTATGGAATGCGGTCGGAATTGTTTTTGTTTTTGTAATTGTATTAATGGTAGTACTCGTGGCATGATGGTTAGTGCGCTGGACTGTCATGCCAGAGGTCTTGGGTTCGATTCCTGCCTATGCCATCTAAAGTTTTTTCACGGGTACTGCCTCTTGCGAGGAATTGACAAATCCTCCAAGAGTAATTCCTGTCATGAAAAGTGCTTTCTCAATTTAGCCGTTCGGGTTCGGCTTAAAACTGTAGGTCCTCACAATCCCTGACAACAGTACTCGCACAGGAATGGTTGAGAGTTGTAAGTCACTAGGCCCTAGTTCTCAACGGACTGCTGCGCCACCCAATTTATTTATTTTAATTGTATTAGTTTAACTTTGTGTACGAGTTAACGAGTTCAGTAGAGCTTTCAAATTTTAAGCTAAACATTTATCGAAAATTGTATATTAATTGTTAAAAAATTTACATCTGCAGATTAAATCAAAATTAAATCAATTTATTTTGCCTCATGAAATGCAAAAATAGGGGAAATTTGTGTTTTTCATTTTATTTTCAATTGAAATTTTTCCAATTTCAACAAGTAGTTTTATATCCGTCAGGTTCACACGACATAAGTATCTGATTGGTCAGCTGACAAAAAATAGCCTTCCAAGTAAGGCAACTAGAAAGTTAGTCAAGAAAAACCTCCCTTACTTTCAAGCCAAGTCTACTTATGTCAAAATGACAGTTAATCATGTTTTTTCATTCAACTGAAAGCTTAACTTTAATACTCTGATTCTGATTTATTTATTTCCTGCACAATTCCATTCAATGGTCGCATTCACAAAGCTAGTGGCTAGGTAGTCAAGGGATTCTGATTGGCTAAATCTAACTACAAAAAGAAGAGGCTGAGATGCGACCCACACTTTTATAACTTCCCATCCTGTCTGTCGATTTGTCTTGCTTTAAACTTTAATAAAATATTCATAACACTATTTTGTGTGAGATACATAAATATACACATATGTAATTTGAAGTCAATATTTTTCTTTGTTCTCCTAATAATTGAGTCGAAAACTATTTCTTATCAGGTTTTCTTTGTTTTTGTAGGTTTTCTTATTTTTTATAAAAGTTGTCAGTTGAATTTTTCCAAAAGATTAACTGAAAATGACCAACAGTATAAGATTAACACTATAAGATTAAAATAGTTTGAAGCCAATATCTTAAATTTTTGAAAAGATATTTAGTCGAAAATCATTTTTTACCAACTTTTAGTATTTTTTTTTTTTAGGTTTTTTATTTTTTGTAAAAAAAAACTATCTATTAGATTTTTCTCAAAATTTTACCAAAAACGTTATAGTTCGTTGCATACAACTATTTTTAAGATAAAATCATTTTTTGTTCTTAAAATATTTGGGGCGACACTTATTTTCTTTTCAGTTTTTTTGATTTATAAACAAATCTGTTAATTGATTAACATTGAATAATTTTTTTTTAATTTATTTTGGCCACTACTGTAGTTCAAATTATCCTCCAAAGTTTATTTTTTATTTTCTATTCTCCTTCACTATTCTCTTATGAATGAAAAATGGGGGAGAGTACGATAACTTTGGCGACAAAGTTTAATGACGGATTTGTATAGAACAGTTAAAAAAAAGCATTTTTTACTATGGGAGGGGGGGTCTATCTAATTTTAATTAAATTACTTTTTCCTTGCTTAAGTATTAACGTAGTCTTATTTTGATAGTAATAATCGAATATGGATTAAGATACACCTAGGGTAAATTAATTTTTCTTAAATCCAGCTTATTTAAATGCAAAAGAAACTTTCCATGCACCCCATCTTGCACACACCGAACCTTGCCCCCTCCCCACCTTGCACGCACTCTAACTTGCACCCACCTCAAATCCTATAGTGTTCCCAAGCAGGGGGGTTACAGATCCCACTGTTGCATACACCCAAACTCGCACACACCTTACTGTTGCATACACCCAAACTCGCTCCTACCATTGTTACTATCAAAATAAGACCACTCAAGCAAAAAAAAAAGAATTAAATTAAAATAGTAGTTGTGGTTATTTTCAATTTTCTCAAAAACTAAAAGACATAAAATCATCTAGTTTTCAGTTTTTAATTAAAAACAAATAAAAGCAACAAATTCTGAAATAAAAACAATGGTAGATAGTCTTGAAGTATTGAAAAATTACACTTTAAACCTTTTTTTTAACTTTTTTTACTCAAATTTTGAGTTTAAAATTAATTTTTTTAAAAACTACGCATAGTTTTGACTTGAATTAAAAACTGGCTAATAAAACAGAATGTTGGCTTTAAAAAATGTATAAAACTTAATTGTAAGTATACCACCATTATTTTTTAATTATTTTTTTTCCATTTTAAATAATATTTAGAGATAGACCCCCTCCCATGGTAAAAAATGCTTGTATTAAGCCCCTTTACCAAAAACCGTTATTATATCTTGGCACCAAAGTTATCGTACTCGTGCCGAAAAATGATTCAATTAAAAATAATCTCTCTATTATTTACCATACTTGACAAAAATAACAACAATATTACATAATATAAGTAATAGTAGGTTTAATAAATTTTATTTCATACAAACCGGTTCAAATGAAAACAAAAGTGAATCATAGAAAAACCATAACAAAGTAGCAACAACTCTATCGAATCCCATATGTGTCTGCACTTATCATGTATGTACATTTAACGGTTTTTGTTTCTTTTAAGATCTTCATAATGGTAAAAGGAGTTCACCTAGAGTTTTGTTGGCTTTTATTTTCAGTTTTTAAAGGTACGTACATACTTACATACATATGTATGTGCGTTAGCGGTGGTGGCGAGCACCTTAAGATAAAAAAAGATTTACAGCCTATGGTTAAAATCTTTGCAGTATGAATTTTAGGTCAAAAGAGATTGGCGCAATTATTATGTTTCATATTTTGTTGTTTTTATTTTCAGTTTGAATGTCTATCAGTTCCATGATCTGATATAATATAAGATATGTCAGCAGTTATTTTAAAATTAATTAGTATAATACGGCTCATTGAAGGTGTGTATTGCTTAATAGCTCTATCTCAGGTAAAGAGGTTTCAAGTTCCAATTTTATCTTATTTCATATTGAACAAAAAAAAAAACATTTATTGGTCTACATATAGTTTATATTTTTTTACAAATCAAGTAGGTACATAATTAGAAAACTGTAAAGTTTCTCAAAAACTGATATTCGATATACCTATAGGGCTTGAATATATAACATTATACATACATATGTACATACATATTTTCTAAATGTGTGGTATGCCTTTTAAATACATTCATTACTTTTTCAAACTCATTTCATTAGTAATAAATATTGAATTTCAAAGTTTACTATTATTCTTTGTTCTTGAATTTTAAAAGATTATTTGATTTCAAATAAGTTTTTCAACAGTTCAAAATTGTATGCTTAACTGTTTTTTTAAATTTGATTTTTGTCCAAACAAAATTTATCAAAATCAAAAAGTATTCTTTAATTACTTCATATGGCGAAAAAAACACAGTTAAATAAATAAAGGACTCTAGCTTTTTAAAAGTTCGTAAGTAATCGATGGTCCTACTCACTTGAATTTCAACACAGGCAACAAGTCCCAATACAAGTAATAATCCAAGCGCGAATAATAATTTAGACTCCATTGTGTTTATTAAAGAAGAAAATGTATTTTATTTTTTGGTTTCCAATAAGACTCCGAACGCAAAGAAGTACTATAAGCAACTGCAGCTGGGGCGCTTAATGTTTTAATATCAGACAGGAGACACCGATTTAGATAATGAAGTAGTGGAAATATAAGCTTAATATGTTTTGTGGGGGAAATGAATGAGAGACTGATGTGGTGTTTGCCCTAACCAGATATAATAGGTATCTACTTTTTCGTATCTTTGTTATTAGTTTGCTATTAAATAACTATGCTTAATACAACATTTTTCTTAAAAAAGAGTCAACGAACGAGTTGTAGACAGACATTCTGGGTATAAATGCAATACTTGAGACCAATGCAGTGGAATACAATTTTTTGGCATCTTAGTTTTTTATTTGTTATATAATGTATTAAAGACAGCAGTGAGACCTCAATGCTTAAAACGCAAATGGTTTAAAAACAAAAAAAACATGAAATCTTTGAAATCTTTTCAATTACATATACAAATATTTTAACGAAAAACACTCTATACATAATGTACAAATGTTTCGTTAATTTTAACTCTGAGGGGCATATTTTTTGCCCTGTAAAGCCTAGTACGCTGCTGATGCGAATCGAAATTTTTCGGCGGTCTCCAAGTGCAGAGCGAAATTAAAACGAAAACCACAGCGGAAAAATATTTGTGGAGAGTTCTGTCTGGAAGTTGAATTTCACTGCTTGTCTTCATCACTTCTTGCACATCACCAATAACATCCTGAGTTTCCTATACAAAAATGCAATGTTGGAACACATTAGACAAATCCATTTTATTTTAAATTTTAAATCAAATATAAATCAAAGTCAAAACACAGAAAGTCACGAGTAAACAATTTTTTTCCAATAAAAAAATTAAACGTCAAAATTTCGCAAGCAATTAATGTGCTGGGCAATTAAATTGAGAACGAAAAGAGTGGAGAATTGTACTAAGAAATCTAGTACAGCTATCAACTAAAATGTCACATTTCGTCGTTCAGCAGCGTACTGAACAACGAAAAGCACAGAGAAATTTTTCGTTTATGATTTCGTCATGTCATTTTTGTATGGGAATTTTCGTTTCGCATCAGCAGCGTACTAGGCTTTTAAGGCCCAACTATAATAGACTTAACCGAAAGTAAGCTAATGTCAAAACCGAACGAAAAGTTATCAGAAGTTATCGTCAAAACAAAAAGTAACCATAATGGATTCAAGTAACTTAAGCAAATGCGTTTCAAATTTGACATTTGCTTAAGCTCGAGCCATTTAAATGGCTCTTGCGTACTTTCGCGAAAGTTACTGAAATTTAACGAAACTGAGCAGAACGTCTATTACGGTTTGTGACATATAAGGCTGCGCATTGGTTCGTTCCCTTAAGCTGGATTAAGCTCGGTTAAGTCTATTATAGTTGGGCCTTTAAGGTTGCGATGTAGATTGCGTACATTTTATGATTGCAGCTTCTCCGGGAATTTCCTTCATTACATATAAGGCTAATATTTATTCGTTTTTTTTTCTCGAACATGGCTCGATAGTCGAAGTACATATTACTAAACACTGAAGTCTAGAATTTAGAATTTATTTCACAACTCATGCTTTAGCTCAAATGAAAAGGGCGTCAATTTGAAACTGCCGCACAACTCCTGGGTGGAATCGGCTAAGGTGATAGTTGACTATCATTTTTTTGATAGTCAAATTGACTATCATTTTCATTCCGTCTGTGTAAGATGATTCAACTCAATTCAATTCGATTGAACAATTTCAGATTCAAATTGTCAAAATTCATTGTTGCCTTGGTGAAATTTTAAATTGATTCTTATAAAATATCTAAATAAAAGTATCAAATTGGCTGTGTTTAAATAACATTCTTACTTTTCTTGTGTTTTTTCGAATTACGTAAGCTTTGTCGGTCACAAGAATGTGTTTTTGTACCTAAAAGAGGTAACTGAAAAAATTTTCCATTCGTTTTTTGTAAGCTTCTGGTAGCTCTATTCAGAAACGACATATTTGTAGGAAAACGACTGTCACATTTTCTTGTGACAGCTTTTTAGGTATCAATTTGATTATCACCTTACACAGATCCAATTCGATTATTTTGACTGTCAACAATCAACAATCACCTTAGCCGATTCCACCCCTGAGGTACTTCTTAAAACGTCCATTTTGTCTGCCAAACACAACTCCAAACTACATGCTCCTTATTGAAACTGAACGACTTTCACCACTGTATCTTTCATCTCTAAAACTTCATTTTAACTATATTGTTAAGCTTATGTTTAGCCATACTTAAAAAAATATGTAGATAAAAGGATTGCAGTCTCGATAGTAAAATCTAGAACTTCGTGGTTTGAAGAATGGATGAAGTTAGCTAAAATGTGTGATCTTCGTTTCATCCTTGCTTTGCAAAACCTGGCAGAAAGGAAACCGTTTTTAAAAAATCTGCTAGAAAGGCTGGATTCTAAGCTTAGCCCTTGAACCCTACCCAGGGTGCTGTATCACCCTATGCTTTATTTGATTGACAATATTTGTTTAGAAAATAAAATTAAAATGTGTGTCAAATGTGTTTAAGGCCGCGTTTCCATTTGCAAGAAAACTTCTGCAATAAATGCCCGATAGTCTGTCCGACAGTGAATTGCAAGTGGAAACTACCAAGCAAGTTCTATCGCGACAATACTTTCATAACTTCTTGCGAGTATTTGCAAGTGCAATTAATTGCTAGTTTAAACACATTTGTATCGACTCGCGACAGTTCTTGCAGCTTATCAAAACAGTTTCGTATATCTCGCGCAAGTAGCTGGTTGACGTCTTTGCTTTATACAAAAGCAGAGTCAATAGGAGTCTTTTCTTCGGTGATATTGACTAACGGAATCGAGTGTCTTGTTTTTTTATAATAGGACCCACTTTCAATATCAAAACTTCCAAATCAATTGCGGTCATGCGAGTGAAATTGAAGTATTGCTGAACATCTTCTACGAGTATATTTAATTCGTTTAATAAATTATAGAAGGCACCAGCTTCCCGTCTTTTCAAAATCCAATCTCGAACCCAAGTTGATCTTTTTTTCTTTTTTAACTTCCCATAGGAAGTTATTGTAATGGGTCCGATTTGTCAAATTGAAAATTTTGACATTTCTCGACGTTTCAAGGTCCCTAGAGTCGAAATAAAAGATTTTTAGAAAGATGTCTGTGCGGGCGTGTGTACGTACGTTCGTACGTCCGTAGCTCGTCGTCCATAGCTCAAGAACCAGCAGAGATATCGACTTCAAATAAATGTTACAGATAATAATGCAGAAAGACCTCTCAAGAAAAATGAGGGGGTGGTTTTTTACCCGTCAATTTGATTTTGGTTAACCCTAAATATCTCACGAACCAATAATGCTAGAGACTTGAATTAAATTTTATATTATATATCTATTGTAACGTGATTCCAAACAAGTATATTTAAAAAAAAAATACAATTAACGGTTTTTTTTATAAATCAAAAAAACTGAAAAAAAATTTTTTCACCTCAAAAATTTTACGAATACAAAATGGTTTTATCACCAAAACAATATTGTGCAATGAAAAATAACGTTTTTAAAATTTGGTAAAATTTTGAGAAAAATCGAATTGACAGTTTTTTTTATAAAAAATAAAAGCCTAAAAAAAAAACATTACTCAAAGTTGGTAAAAATTAAATTTCGACTCAAATATCTTTTCAAAAATTTTAGATTATGGCTTCCAACTTATTTTAACTTATAAGAAATATTGTTTTCAATATTCAGTAAAATTTTGAGAAAAATCTAATTGGCAGGTTTTTTACAAAAAATAAAAACCTAACAAAAAAACAATAGTAAAACTTGGTAAAAATTTACTTACGAATCGAATAGCTTTTCAAAAATTAAAAATATTGTCTTCAAACTCATTTTATTTCACAGAAAATATTGTTTTCGATATTCAGCAGTTTCTTTTATAAAAATCCAACAGTCCGTTTTTTTTCATAAAAAAAATAAAATCTACAAAAAATAGTACGCAAATTTGGTAAAAATTGATGTTCGGTTCTTGATATCTCTCAAATTAATTTCATTCATCCAATTTTTAAGAATTTAAGAAATGCTACTTAAATTGGTAAAAATCTGTTTTCGACTAAAAATCTATTTAATAAAACTAGATTTTCAAACTAAACGAAAACCTACAAACTTTTAAGCAAGACAAATCGACAGACGTGATGGGAAGTTATCAGTGTGGGTCGCATCCCAGCCTCTTTTTAATAATAAAATTATCATCGCAGCTGCTAATCGTTAAGTAAACAACCAGATTTCTTGCGACATTAATTGCTCTCCTGGTGTAAATACATCTGCAATAAATTGGGACAGTATGATGCGCGAGCTTCTTGCAAGACATTTATTGCAGAAGAAATTGCAAGAATTCACATGACAATGTAAACGCGACTGCAAGTAACTTCTGCAAGACTTTCGCGAGTTGACTTGCAAATGGAAACGCGGCCTAATAGACGTTTAAATAAAATGTTTGAATTATTATATTTAAATTTTATATTAATGAAATTAAATAAGATAAATATTAAAAATGTAAAAAGAAGTGACAGAGTGTAGGAAAAATCCACTCCAAATATGGGTAGGGTTCTAGGGTTAAAAATGATTATGTGGACAAAGCAAGGAACTTGCTCTTTAGAGAGACACATCCAAATGTTCTGTATGATCTAGGCGAAATCAATTACTACAAAGATAGTTTCAAAATGGACACAAAATCTATGATTTTCTGAGCAAGAGGGGAACTGTTGACTAACTATGGAGCTGTATAACTCTTTATGCTGCACTAGAGAAAGAAAAAAGTGACACATTTCATTGCATGATGTCTAATCCTGGCGGAGATACGGCGGCAATTGTGGCAACACTTTGGAGCAAAACGAAATAACTTCAATCTTGAACGGAAGCGATTGGCTAAAGTTGGCACAGTTTATCAAACTAGCACTTGCGTATAGAAACAAAATTAAACGTGAAGACTTTTAATGTTAAAATAAATAGAAAAAGTAATATATGTACTTAAAAAAAAGATTTTTTAAACTCAAATTATCTTACAATCTAAAAATTTTAAATTATTTAAGCTAGCCTATCATCTGTCTGACGGCCCATCGGACCAATCTAATGTTAAAAATTGAATACATGTTACAATTTGAAAAGTTGAATAAATCTTTATCTACCTATCCATCTGAAGTTTAGAATTCATATGTATGTGACTGCCAAAAATTTCAAAATAGTTGCTTGCCACATTCAATAAAATAATTATACTTTTTTAGGAACACTCCTCGCAGTGCTAACAAAATATGGATACTCGATTTTTCCAAGAACAAATTTGCAATATAAGATATGTATTGCAAACGCACTACCACCAGATTTTAGGCTTCCATTCCACCCAATATAATGTGAATGTTATCTAAACCAAAGAAGCCTAAACTACATAACACTGAGCAACCTATATAGCTAGATTTTTAAAACAATGGTTTTCCCAAATTCATCCTATTCTAGTTTTAAAAACACCAAAAATAATAAATCTTACCAAACCCCCTAAATCCAACAAAATAATATTCGAAGCTGCAGTAATAGCTACTGCTCTTTTTTTTAGCAATGCAAGACCTGAACTTCAACATCGAAGAGTTTTTTTTTTTAATCTGAATTATATATCCTGTCTTTCCCATTTAACAATCCATAACTCAAATTTCTTCAACTACACCAAGGTTTGACTACTTTAATTCTGACGCTAGATATTAAAATGTTCATAAACCCATGTCCGTTACTATTCTTAGTCCTTAATATTCACATACATATCACAACACTTTTAAAATATACATACACCACAACAGGGGTGGCATAACACCCCAGCCAAGAAAATATATAAAAAAAGTACTTTAAAGGACAACATACAATTTTTATTTAAACATAACAATTAATATGATTTATTGAAAACATAAAAAAACTTAATTCATAAAAAAGTAAATATTTTTACGAAAAACGGTGTTATAGCACCCCTGTTGTGGTCGGAAGGTTAAATTTCTTAAGACTATTACGTTGATACATCTTTATCAACTATCGACATCGAGTTTCTCAGTCTAGTTTCAAAGGAACTGCTTAAATCCATTATTTGTTCACGAAATCATATTAAAACTTCACCCCATTAATATTTTCTCCATAATCAACCTATTCTCTCTGTTGGGGTTATTCGCGACCTTGAGCTTTTATGCGACTCACATAGACGATACAATATTTTTTTAATCTTCCAACCCTTATGTTACCCAAACACTCTACATCACCTTTGTGGGATCCTTTCGAATACGCATGTCAAATATGATTGCCTTACCAAGGGGTACACATTACAAATATTGAGAGCGTTTAACGACGACGTTTAGTTCGATCTCGCGACCCATCTTAACATGATCCTTAATCCTTATTAAAACCGCTTTCAATTGTATAATCTAAGCGCTCTTTAAGAAAGTGAGAAAGATATCTGATGTCTTGTTCATGCATCGCCTATCAACGACCCAAATCTTAAAGACTATACATATCTCCTTTAAGTACTCTTA
The DNA here is from genome assembly GCA_920104205.1 of Eupeodes latifasciatus. Lineage (NCBI taxonomy): Eukaryota > Metazoa > Arthropoda > Insecta > Diptera > Syrphidae > Eupeodes > Eupeodes latifasciatus. Next base: position 118,457,578 of record OV049926.1, read on the forward strand.
TGGCACCATTGTATATCAAATCTATAGTATTATCATGGAACTGTTTTTTAACGTTTACCGTAGCCTCAAGATGGCGTTGGAAGTTTTATATAAAAAGTTAAGTACAAAAAATATGCAATAGCTAATTATAATGCTATAAACGTTCCATGATAGTACTATAGGTTTTATATACAAAGATGGCATGTATGAACTTATTACTAGCATGCTACGGATTGTCAATTTAAACGAAATGTTTTCAATTTCAGTGCAAGCACTTCTCATCTTAAGCTGACTTTCCAGGCCAGAGTAATTGCATGTCCGTATAATTTAGAATGCGTGTGCTATTTATTTTATTTCTAACCCAGTCGTTTTCAGTATTCAAATACCTTTTTATGCAGATATTCATGTTGACAAAATTCTCATACATAGGTACCATACAGAAATTAATTATGTACGATTTAATTATGTTTTAATGAGAATCACATTAAACGTTGCACTAATTATATATTTTATGATTTCCATCAACAATACTTAACCAAATTATAATTACACCCCATTCGCCTTGTACTTATGTACCTATAAAAGAGCCAAGTAGTTATTTCGAAGTGTTCAAATAAGGATTTGCATGTGTGATCAATTGTAGACATTCAGCGTTTAGTAAGAAAATATGACAACTTCTCGCAAGCTAAATCACAGAGCAACTTTAAGAAAAGTAAAAAATGAAAAGCAATGCTCTTGGGCACGAAAATTGCGTCTAGCACTTCATGATACTTTTTTTGAGTACACCAAAGTGACCAGAGTGAATGGTATATGGATGCTAAGAGAAAATCGCACTAAAGGTTTTATGAGGTAGGTAAAATGCTAATGACTATTCAAACACAATTCGTAACATTTTTTATATTAATTAATGACATTTTATTAAGATTTATGTGGACTAACTTGCTGTTGGGGCTGCTTTTTCTTGGGGCTTACTTGTCTTTTCAATTGTGGCTGAAGTTCTATTCATATCCTATTTTAAATACAATTGGAACAGATCTTTCAATCACCGATGTTGCATTTCCAGGCATAACTGTATGCAGCCCTAAAGTTGTAAACTTCGAAAAAGTTCAACAATACGTTAGGAAATTGTATAATTGTATAATCCAAAACATAATTAAATTTTTAAAACCAATTTTCAATTTCTACCATTTAAGAACAATTCCTGACGGATTTGAATATCATGATGTATTGGAAGGATTTGATTTTATTAACGCATTCACAGATCAAAATTGGGTATCTAATAATGCTAGCTTTGAAGCAACAGACAGTGTCATTGCTTTCAACAACATAACCATTTACGAAGCTGCCTTGGAAGTGAGTGCCGGATGTGAAGATTTCTTTCAACATTGCTTTTGGGGAGGCAAAGAGTTTCCATGCAAACAAGAACATGACTATCTCTCTTTTGTCCCGTCAACTTCTTACCTTGGACCATGTTGTTCATTTAACTACAATCCCAGAAATGAATCCTATGTCCCTTTTGCAGCGAATATTTTCGGTATGGATGGTGGATTAAGTTTTATCGGAAAAGAAGGCTCCGAAACAAATCTTTCAACTGGATTAATTGTTCTTGTTCATCATCCAATGGATTATACTACAGAAACTGCAGCTTCAGTTACCATAACTTCGAAGTTTGAGTCTTTTGTTGAAATCATGCCAACATATCAAAGTTCTTCGCTTGAAGTATTGGAATTAGCCAAAACAAAACGAGATTGTCTCACATCGTCTGATGTGTCGCTTAAAACCTATCGTCAAGCTGCATGTTTAGTCGCATGTCAGGTTGAAGAGATTTTCAGAACATGCGGATGTCATCCATATCATTTACCAACTGTCAATAATGAAGTTAATAATGAATGCAAGCTTAAAGATGCCGCCTGCTTTTCAGCCAATTTCGGTTTGTAAAATAAATTGTTGTTTTAACGTTGCCAATAGAATTTAAAATATAGTTCCTGTTTCAAAGTAATTTTGATTTTTCTATCTTTATTTATTTGCTTCAATTAATTTAAATAATTTGTAATTAGGTAATTCGTAAAAATCCGGAACTTTTTATTAATTTTTTTTTCTATTCAAAGAGCGCTTCTGTTTTTTATACAATTGCTCAAGTTACAATTGCTACGTTTAGTTTAAAAAAATGTTAATTTGATTTTTGTTTTACTTTAGATAATTTTAAGAGCCTTAAATGCGAGCATTGCCTTCCAAATTGTTTTGATGTCACTTACAAGACGCTCTCTTACAACACCGACCTTCGGCAGCACAATTTTTCTATTAGCAGTCTTTAGTGAGATCCTGGTTTATGTTAACTGTAACTGTAAGAATTAAAATTATAACATTTATTTTTTTTTCTAGCCGTAATGATGAAGTAAGTGAAGGAAGTTTTATCGGACGGGTCTATATGGCTAAACAAGCTGTACCATCTGTTCGTAAAGTTACTGTAATGTCATGGATAAGTCTGCTATGTAAACTTAAATCATTCCTCCTTAAAGCCTCTAAATATACTTGTATCATAAATTTTGTATCTTTGCAGCTGATTTAGGCGGTGTCTTTAATCTTTGCCTTGGCCTTAGCATTATTTCGCTTGTGGAATTTATATATTTTTTTACTTATGTTTTCTATAAAAATTTTAAGCTTCATGGAGTTCTAATGAAAAACTAAAAAAAGAACAACTTATTTTTGAAAAAAATAAATTTTATTATGTAATTATTTCTAAAGCACAAGTAATAATTTTTTACTCAAGCACCCTTTTTCTTTTTTTATTTTTCTTATTTTTGCCTTCAGCTTTTCTTTTGACTGTGGATTTTTCCTTCTCATCTTCATTGTCCGAATCTTTGTCACTAAAATAAAATAAGAAACGAAATAGATTATTATTTATTACACAAACAATGAAAGTAAATATTTATTATATTTAGTTATTATACTCTGTCCAACAAAAATTGTCAGTACACGTCTTATGGGAGAGCTTTTTTCTTGCAAATGGTGCCAGTCAGTGGTTTTATTCCCTTTTTACCTACTGAAAAAGAAAATTCAACCACTGACTTACACATAAATTGTTGTTGTATTTACGCTTCGACGAGCGTACATCCCCACGACCAAAAACACTCTATTACCAAGACCGGAATCTTAGACTGACATTTCGGTTTGCCTACAAGCTACTGAGGACTAAATGTGAGAAAGTGTGCGTGAAATGATGCAAAAAACCAAACACATTCTCACATTTAGTCCTCAGGCCCATCAAAATGCTTCATTATAGTAATCAGTCCCATCTAAATGCTTCATTTTGAATGTTTCATGGCCTCGTTCAAAAACTAAACAATCCTAACCAACAGAATCTGAAGTGCTGACATGGTCTTAAATTGGAAGATTTGTATAGCTTTTTAATTTCAATCCAAATGAATGTTGTAAATGTATATTAAATAAAATAAAATTGACCAAATACATATTATTTATTGATTTATTAGTTTATTATTATTTATTTTGTTTACTTAAATTATTTGCGAACGCAACATGCGCTGCAATTGGTTAAGTATAATTATTGCAAATGGACAAAAGTGTAACTCAATACTTTGTAAAACAACAAAACAGAAATTTTTTTCAGCTGTAGTTTGCTTAGAGCATTTTTTTGGCGACATTAGAAGTTCAGGTGGAAACAATAGGCTACGAGAAGCATACTTGTGAAGTTCCATTGCCAACTTTAGCTAGTTCAGATTCCTCAATTAGAGTAGTATTTTCATCATTTAAGCAGTTCGGTAGTTGCAAGACCAAATTTTAGTTTTGTTTGTTGCAGAAATATTCCTGAAAATTTCTTTTTAAGGGACTATGTTAGAGTTAGAATTTTGTTTGTAGTTAGATTTTGGAATACAAATTTGAGGGAACCACGTTTTAAAAATAAGTTGCTTTGTGTAAAGCATCTTTAAGGAATAGAAATAGGCAATATGTTTACACACAATACCAACTAAATGAGTGCAATAAATAGATTTAAGTAACTTTTTTTATTCCAGTATGGGGAAACCGAACACCCAATAGAAAAAAACCGGTATACGCGCCAAAATCCATACTTCTTAACTAAATAATGTTATCTTCTATGTTTACGCATAAAATTACGAATTTTGTAGCGTATGAAAATTTCTAGACATTTTACAATCTGAAAAATTAATTTTGCTATGAAATAATTGGCTGCTATTAATACTAATTTTTTTCTAAAAAGTTGATGAATGTTAGCCGAAGCGGAAATTTCTTTAATGAACATACCTAAAATATTATTGGCTTTCTCAAAAATATTTTTCTACACTAACCTCTGCTTTATACCTGAAACTATTGTTTATGTATATTTTCTTCCATGTTCTGCATTTATGAAATGTAATCTATGGAAGTATTTACTATATTAAGAAAAACATGTACCTACGTAAAACTCATTCATTTGTTTCATTTTTAGCAGCACTTTTACTAAACATGCCCTTCAAACAATAATAAGTAAATTTGAACTTTCGTAACTAAACATTTTTAAGGAATGAATGAAAATTATATTTTGTGTTAAACTGTGGAAATTCACTAAAAAAAACTTCTGTACGTCAACAATAAACATTCATGACGATTACATGTTCTATTGAATTAGTTGTGCATGAATTCAGAACGATTTTAAGACGTTTTCATTTTGTGATATATGTCAAAATTTGCATTTCATTTGCTCTGCATTTATTCAACAAGTTCGCTATAATCGTTCTGATTACTTTTTTAAAACATTGGTGTTCCTTTGATGCATAGTTTTTTTTTGATAGCAAATACATGTATGTTTCCATCAATCAAGAATGTTATGGATAAAGTATTTTTCGATTATAACTCTTTTTTTAAATTTAATATTTAATCAAAATGGAATTGAAAAATAGTTGCAAGCTTAAACCATTAAAAACAAACTATAAATATACTTGGATTAATTAAATTGATACAGATTTTATTTACTTGAAAACAAAATATTTGGACCGTTCGTTAACGAAAATTTATTAGAATTTGATACAAAAATTGCGCTCGCACCCTTAACTTGATGGTTCTTCGAACGCATCTTTGATACAAAAATCCGAGGTTAATTTTGAAATTTGAAGAATTTCGTAGTGATTTTTGTAAATTAGTGAATTAATTATAATAAACTGATGTTGAACATGCTTTTTTCAAGACAAAAAGGTACATTGGTTCACTATCCACGAAATTCCTGCAAAATTAAAGCTTAAAACTGACTTCTTCATCGAAAAAAAGTAAAAAGAAAAACCTGAAAAAAACTTATTAACCCCTCCATTTTGTTTTTGCTTTACAAAATGCCGCTAGCCCACGGCATCGTTTTTTTTTTGTTTGTGCTCACATCTATTCATGGATTAATTGTCAAAATTACAAATACAACAATGTAAACAAACGGGTTTTGGAGAGTGAAACGTACGAAAGATTCCGGTCTTGGTGATAGAGTGTTTTTGCCCACGACCTTTACCATGCGCAGCCAAAGCAGAGAGAAAAGAACTAATAGAGAGAACCAACTTCGATGGTTGCTCTCTTTTTGCCTACAAGCTGTGATTTGGCCACCAACTTGCATATGTATTAACTCCATATAAATTAGTTTTTAGTTTTTTCTCTCTGACCAAAGCCACACTGATAATGTGTTCACAAACAACCCTCTTCGTATGTATTGAAAACAAGCAGATTGTTATTAGAGTTACCATGTCCACGTTAATGCAAATTATGGTGGATTTTTCTTTGGATTTTGTTTGGGAGCTTTCAGAATGTGTGCTTTTTTAAAAGCTTTTGAGAACAAATGTGGGAATGGTGTTGTCGCTTGCTGTTTTTCGGTAAGTGAAGTTTATTTATTATTCTTCGTAAATTAAGTTTAAGCGAAAATTATTTACAATACATGGTGTAATTATAGATGGTGAAAAATAGTGATTTTGTTCATAAAAAAAATATTCTTTGAAAAAGTGTTTATTTATACTGTGCTTTATAATCAGTGCCAAAAATTCCGGGAAAACGTTCATAGAGTAAATTATGCGTTTAATGAACCCATAACTCGCAGTGTTAGGGAGATTAATAATGTATCACATAAGAGAATGATTAAGAGCGAATAGACGTGTTGATAATCTCGTCCGGCTGAATATTAATTTTCTCATCTAATCCGTCATAAAATCAAGTTAAAATATAAATCTGTAATTTTGTTCCATTGCGCGACACTTTTTTGGTTTTTTCATTGGTCTCATCGGCTTATTGATTTAATTACTTGATATTTGTTAAATAAAATATTTCATATGAGTTCGATGGCGGCAAAAACGCGATCCGCAGACAAAGAGAAGCAGTCAACGCCTACACCAGCAGCAGGAGGAGTAAGAGGGATACGCGGCGTAAACAAAGAATCCGCACATACACCTAAGCAGACAAACACACCTGTCGGAAAAGAAGGCAACAGATGCAACACTTCAGTTTCTTCTAAATCCGTTCCTGATGTCCCACTTTCTGATTTGGAAGAAAGATTTTCTTTGTTTACCCAAAAAATTACTAACCAAATCACTATGGAAATAAATTTTTTGCGTGATGATATTATAAAACGAATGTCACTTATTGAAGACCGTTTAACCACGCACACACACGACGTTGAGGCTGCTCTTAAAAAGTTAGAAGCACGACAAAAGAAAGCAGAGATTAAGATTAAAGAGACAGAGGAATCTCTTCAAGCTTTGTCATCGATTGAGACACAAATTGTTAAGACACGTGAACTTGAAGGAGAAATGTTTGAACTGGAAAGAAGATGCGATGCGTTTGAACGACGGGAGATTGGAGCCGACGCTATTATTTTTGGGGTACCGGAGATGCAAAACGAAAATTTAAAGACCACGTTCCATCACATTTGTCATATAATTGACTGCATTCCACCTACACTAAAAGCAATTTTTCGCTGTCACCAGCCTCGCCGAGGTAACGAACCGACTAATAGGGATAATCCTATTATAGTAAAGTTTCACTCTCCCCACGAAAGAAACACTGTTCTTCAATCAGTTGCTCTTTTTTGCAAGAATGAAAGGCAATTATGTCTCAATGACGTTGATATTAGAGCAGAGCATAATAAAAACATATACATGTATGGAAGTATGACCAGGAAAAATCGCTTACTCTATCACAAAGCTTCACGTTTCAAGCATAACAAACAGCTGTTTTCTGTTTTTACACATATCGGTTCCGTTTATGTTAGAAAAAGTGCAAACGCAAGGGGCATTCTGGTGGAGAACGAGAGAATGCTGAATATTTTAGCCACGAGCAGTCATGAAGAAGAAGACAAACTACAACAACATCAATAACAACAATGATTATCTTTATCAGCGATCAACAAGTATTTATGACGCACTTTTTTTGTTTTGATTATGTCATTCATGAAATTTTTCATTCTTTTGTTTTTTTTGTGTAATGATTTTGCTTGATTTCCTTTCCTATACCTGTCCTTTTGTACAAATTCTTAAGCTTTGGAAAATAGATAAGTCGCTTACTATCAACATATACTTTTGTAAGTCACTTGGTTCTCCTATACACCAAAATACTAACCGAAATGGAATTAAATGACAGCGGAGTGATCTCCATGGGCGATAGTGAAGATGTAGTTTTGCGATCAATGGTAAAGGTGTTTTGTAGTCGTAGGCAAGGGCTTAAAATTTGCCATCTTAATTCGCAAAGCTTGCTCCCCAAAATAGATGAGTTTAGAGAAATATTTGTTAATTCCAAAGTTGATGCGATCTGTGTGTCGGAAACGTGGTTCTTGTCAAATGTAAATGATGCTGTTTATGCTTTAAATGGTTATAAAATTTTTCGTTCGGATAGGAAAAACCGCACTGGTGGAGGTGTAGCTATTTATATAAGAGAAGGTCTCAATTGTAAGCTTAAATGTTTTTCACCCATTGGATGTTCTATTGAATACCTTTTTGTAGACATAATGTTAGGAGTTGATTTTGTTCGTTTAGGTAGCGTTTATAGGCCAAATAGAAATGTCGATTTAACACCTATATATTCATTAATGGATGAATTTTCAACCACTGCAAGAAACGTTATTGTATGCGGTGACTTTAACAGCAATATCCTGGTTGAAAGTCAACTCAGCGAAAATATGGAAGCGTTTGATTTACATTTAGTAAATACCCAAATGCCTACTCACTTCACCAACACCTCAAGTACCCTTCTAGATTTGTTTTTTGTAAATAATATTGACAAAGTACTCTTTTATGACCAAATTTCTGTTCCTGCTTTTTCAAAACATGACCTCATCTTTCTAACTTTTGACTTCGATACTAACGTTCATGCCAACAATACAACTTATAGTTACCGTAACTTCAAGAATATAAATTGTGCTGCTTTGGAAAATCATATTCGCTCAATTCCTTGGAGTCTTGTTTATGGTATGACCTCGCCGGATGCTCAAGTTGACTTTCTTCATAGTAATATAAATAACCTATTTGACACACATGTTCCCTTATCAACTGGTAGGGTGAGATCTAAAGTAAATGCTTGGTTCACGAACGAAATTCGTTTGTTAATAATGCAAAGAGATCATGCTTACCAGCGATGGAAGCGCTACCGTATAGATGAGTACCTTCAAGCTTACAAAAATAAACGAAAAGAAGTTGTTCGTGAGATAAAAATAGCTAAAACAAAGTTCTATTCTAATAAGCTTAAAACTAATGTAGATGGGCGAAAGATGTGGAATAATCTTCGGGAATTAGGAGTAGGCAAACAGAAATTGAAGTGCAAAAGTGATATAGATGTAAATGAACTAAATTTACATTTCTTATCGATTCCAGATACTAATATCACCTATGGTAATAGAGTCCCGTTTAATAACACTGTAGACACCACTGAAATACCGTTTTTCTTCGAAAGAATAGAAAGTACGAATGTAGTGGAAAGCTTTTTATCCATTAACTCTAATGCAGTTGGTATAGATGGAATACACCCGGTTTTTATGAAAGCTATACTACCGTTTTTACTTCCGTATATAACTCACATTATCAATACAATCTTTTTGACCTGTGATTTTCCTTGTCAGTGGAAAAATGCAAAAATTATTCCAATACCTAAAAACTCATCGGGTGAGGAATTTAGGCCGATTTCAATTCTTCCCTTTTTGTCCAAAATCTGCGAACGAATTATGCATAAGCAAGCTAATGATTATCTGGTACGTAATGATCTTCTCGTCTCAGTTCAGTCTGGTTTTCGTGCCAAACATAGCTGTACCACAGCAATTTTGAAAGTAGTTGAAGACATAAGAGCGCAACTAGATGAAGACCAGGTTACTTTTCTTGTCTTACTGGACTTCTCCAAGGCATTTGATATGGTTGACCACTCTATTCTTATCGATAAGATGAGCCACCGTTTCAATATGTCTTCTTCTGCTGTAAAATTGTTTTCATCGTATCTTAGTGATAGAAAACAGGCTGTCTTTTTAGAGACTGCCTTATCAAATTTTTGTCCTGTGCTACGGGGCGTTCCACAAGGATCGATTTTGGGCCCTCTGTTATTTTCTATGTACATAAATGACATACAACATACAATCTTAAATTCATCGAAGCATTTTTATGCTGATGATATTCAAATCTATAAAAGCTGCCCTCTTGGGCTCATAGAAAATTGTGCCAATGATCTAAACGATGATCTCCAAAGAATTATGAGGTGGTCGGTAAACAATGGTCTCTCGCTCAATCCGAAGAAATGTAAATGCCTTGTTATCTCGAAAAAGAAGCTAGATCTGTCTTATTTTCCTTCAATTATGCTTGGTTCTTCAAAAATCGAATTCGTGGATAAGTCAAAGAACTTAGGGTTGGTATTCAACCGAACTTTGACATGGAATGACCATATTAATGAAGTTGTGGGTAAAACATATGGGGTTCTTCGAACTTTATGGACAGCTCAAAAGTTTACACCACCAAAGACAAGATTAGTTCTCGTTAAGACTTTGGTTATACCAGTTCTCGTGTATGGTTGTGAAATATTTTATAACTGTGATACTGAAAGCAAAAGAAAACTTCAAGTAGCTTTCAATAGTGCTCTGCGCTATATTTACAATCTGAGGAGATTCGACCATATTTCACATTTGGAAAAAAATTTATTAGGCATGTCATTTTTTAATTATATGAAGTTTCGTACCATGTGTTTGTTATTCTCAATTCTAAAAACTATGCAGCCGTCATATCTTTTTGATAAAATCCGGCTTTCGACATCCAACAGATCTGCTTGTTTGATTTTACCACATTTCACCTGCCTTACATCTGAGAAACAATTCTTTATCTCAGCTATACGCCTTTGGAATACAATTCCGCGTAACTTGAGAGAACTAAGTGACAAGCAACAATTTAGTGACGAGTTAAGACTGTATTTTATTAACCAAAGCAACTAGCTAACTTTCACCCAAACCCGCTCCCATTTACCCTTATCAAGCAACTTCAACTTTAACTTTTTTATGCTTGGAATAACGTAATGTTACTATGATTAATTTGTTTTATGTTTTATTTATTTTTTTATTTTGTTATCTTTTAATTATTTTTTGTTTATTGTAAAGCTTTGTAATTTAAATATTTTTAATTTTCACAAATTTATAAGTGTACTCTTACTGTGAATTGGAATATAATAATAAATAAATCTAAAAATAATATAGATTTCAATTTTCATTTGAGTCGAAACTAATTCAAAAATATGTTAAACTTGTACTTTTTAACAAATTGAATAATGTAATTAAATAATTGTAATTTTTTTGTATATACATAGCTTTAATTTTATAATGATTCAATGAATATTTTGAAAATTTCATTAGTTTATTTGAGATTGTAAACTCTAATTGATATTAAAATAAATAAATAAATAAATAAATAAATTATTAAATTATAAATCTGTGCTGTGTTGTTTATAAATGGTGTATTTATGAATATTGTGATACAGAATCGAAAATGGCGTCAAGTTATTCCAAGGATTTAAGTGCCGAAAAAAAAAGAAATTGTTGAAGCCACCAACAAATTTTACGGTCATTTGAAAAATAAGACAGAATCCGTAAAACAAGCTTCGGACATTTTTTCTGTAACAGAGCGAACTGTCTACAGACTAATGAATGAAAATAAGACGAAAGGCCACAACTCACTATCAAACAAGAAAAAAAATTCTGGTCCCAGAAGGAAGGCCGATGATTTCGACAAATGTGCAATCAGGCAAATTGTTCATAATTTTTTTTCTAACAACGAACTTCCAACGCTGGACAAAATTTTGTGTGAGGTAAGACTTAATGAAAACATCACAAAAATAGGCAGATCAACTCTTCATACCATCTTAAGAAAAGATCTTGGCTTTAAGTTCACCAAACGCCAGCGGAAGAACGTTTTAATAGAACGAAATGACATAATAACATGGAGAAGAAGATACTTGCGCGAAGTAAAGAAACTCCGAGAACAAAATAAAAAAATATATTTCACTGATGAGACAAGGTTGAATGAGGGACACACTTGTGATAAAACTTGGATAGATCCAGCGGTAACAAAACCTCGCCAAGCGTTCAACGAAGGTCTATCAACAGGACTGCGTTCACCATCCGGGAAAGGAAAAAGGCTCATAATTACGCACATTGGCAGTTCTACAGGATTTGTAGATGACTGGCTATTAAGCTTCGTTTCTGGAAGCACCGGAGACTACCACGAAGATATGAATGCCAGTGTCTATGAAGAGTGGTTTAAGAAGATCTTAACGCTTCTGGAGCCCAACTCTGTCATAGTTTTGGATAACGCTTCATATCATTTAAGGAAGAAAAACAAGGCCCCCACCACTTCTTAAAGAAAAGACGACATCAAAAATGGCTGACATCGAATGATATAGCCTTTGAAGTGGATATGGTGAAAGCAGTTATTGGCAATCGTGAAACGTTATAAATCCCAATATGAAACCTACGTTGTTGATCAATTGGCCCGCGCAGCAGGACATCAAGTGCTTCGATTGCCACCTTACCATTGCGAGCTCAATCCAATCGAATTGGTTTGGGCTCAAGTGAAGGGTGTTGTGGCAAGGGAAAATAAATCTTTTAAAATGGCCGAAATTAAGGATCTCTTGGCAACAGGAATTTTAAACGTCGACGCTGAGAAATGGCATCGTTGTGTGCAACACGTGGAGCTGGTAATTGAACCAAAGATGTGGGAGATGGATGTTTTTTTCAGAAGATGAAGTGGAAAGTTTGATAATAAATTTAAATGACGAAAGCAGCAGCAGTTACTCTTCGTCAGAATAAGGCATTATGCATTATTTTTTTTTATATTGACTTTCTTTTAAGTTACTTATATTTATTTTATAATATATTGTGATATTTTGTTTGTTATACCGAATTAATTTTATGTTCCTTATGATTGTGTGATATCTTTATAATATAGTATTAATTTATATTATGCTAAATAAAAATGAATTTATGTTTACGTTGATTGTGTGGATAAAAATAATTATTTCGTTCAACATAACTTTTTTTACTCAAAACCTCGAACAAAAAAACCTTAAATTTCTGAGTATTTTCATTATTTTTTCATAATTGAATTTATGTTACTCTTAGTTTTCACAAAGGGGTTTTTGAATTCGGGATAATGTACATAATTTTGAAATTTTCTTAAACGGAATTTATTTTTAACTTTCAATTTAAAATCAAAAGTTGGTAACCGTATTAATATTTATCAGAGCTTTTTCGAAATTTATAATGGGCACTACGGAAACCCTGTAATATTTGCTCTCTCTCACAGCTTAACGAGATTTCACTTCAGTCAGAGTGAGAGGTAAAAGTCCTATCTTCTCTGTACTGACAATTTTTGTTGGACAGAGTATAGAGATTAATTTGCACTCGCTGGTTTAGCTGAAAGTATAGTGCTATTTCACTTAGGGCATTGGCAGTTTTATGGTTAAATTAAATAATAACAATTGAATAACAATGAATATGGATAAGCTTTTTTCGTTTTTTATTTGACGATATTTTTCAAACCCTTAAGTTTTTTTGCAAAACAAAATTGTGGATTATGTTGATAAAAACCAGTTTTATGGCGATTTTTCGGAAGAAGGTCACAAATCCTACCTGTTTTTTTGTGTCACATGAATAGGGACAAGATTAAAATGTACCTATTAGCGTGTTTTAAATAAAAAAAAAAGATAATCTGATTGTTTGGGAGCGTTTCATATAAATAAATTGAGTGGCGAAACAGTCCGTTGAGAACTAGGGACTTACAACTCTCAACCATTCATGTGTGCGAGTACTGTTGTCAGGGATGGAGGGGACAGTTTTAAGCCGAATCCAAACGGCAAATTTGAGAAAGCACTTTTAATGACAGGAATTTCTCTTGGAGAATTTGTCAATTCCTCGCAGGAGGCAGTACCCGTAAACAAACTTTAGATGGCATAGGCAGGGATCGAACCCAAGACCTGTGGCATGACAGTCCAACGCACTTAACATCATGCCACGGAGCGTTTTATAGCCAGAAAAATTAGAAGAAGTTGAAATGTTGTATACAACTACCCCAAGGACCCAGAGGTATTTAAAAAACTACAAAGGCAGAATCAGGAAAGCCACATCATTTAAGGCCGGCGATAGGGAGAACTGCTTCAAATTCAAGGCTTTCCATTAGTAAAATCAAGGGAGAAGCTGGGGTAGATGTTATTAGCTTGGCGGTTGCTCGGGTGGTACAGAAGGCAGGCCATATACGGCACCAAAAAATGAAGCAAAAACCACCATTGAATGATGCACGCAAGAGCCAACACCATCATTTTTCAACAAATCACATCAGGTGGAATCGAGTTTGGCATTCCAGTCTTTTCCGATGAAAAAAAATTAATTTGGACAGCTGCTATTTTCATGACTTAAGAAATAAAGAAATCTATCTGAAAAATGGCGCAGCAAATATAGCGGTGTAATGGTATGGGGAGAAATAACCTATTACAGGACCGTGGAGCTGTATTTTTAAAGGTCTAAAATGACGGCAATCAATTACAAATCAATTCTAGAACAAGCTTTTCCGCAGTTTTCTGAATAATTTGGTGGACAACGATAAACTTTCCAACAAGATAATACACCATACTGCACGGACAACAAAAGCCTGGATTCAGGGGGAAAATGTGAACCTATTACCATGGCCTACATATTCTCCTGGTCTGAATATTGAATCTATAAAACGGTCACAAATTTCGATCAATTATCTGACAACACTCTATAAATCCATACACCACAAGTTACTTGAAGTTACAGAAATCAGGAGGCAGCACACATTACTAAAAATTATTTTAATTCATTCAATATAACCAGTATTTGCCTAAACCATAAGTTTTTGTGTGATTAGTGGAAATATAGTTTTCCGTCGGCTTTTTTGGTCGCTGTAGTTTTCGCAATGAAACAATTAAGTTACATTAACTTTCCCAACGTTTCGGCAGGGGTTGCTGCCTTCTTCAGGGGAATCAAGAAAGATATGAAAAGCAAAATTTAATATTAATTACATTAATTAATATACATTAAAAATAAAAATTAAAAATTAGCACTTCGAAGAATGAAGTTAAGTCTAAATTGAATAAAGCACAATTTACATTTTTATTCAATTTAGACTTAACTTCGGAAAAACCGTCATAAAAAACTTGTATTTATCAACTTAATTCAAAATTTTGTTTTGCAATATAAAATTCATACATATGCACCTCATTCAGTCCACCTTTGGATTTTGTCTAAAAAACTTAAGGAATTGAAAAATATCGTCAAATAAAAAACGAAAAAACTAGTTCCTATTTAAGTGACACGAAGTGTACTTCTTAGAAATGGAGAGAATACAACAAAAATATTCATATTTTTTGTGGGTATTGCTGTTTGCGTGGTAACATGAACACAGATGGCATTTTTAACAAAAAAGAACTTCGAGAATTTCTCAAGAAATCGACTGCAATCGATTTAGTATCAAATTATGACTAAAACAACTCACCTAACAGTTGGCATGTTATTGAAGATCTCATCATACTCTTCATCTTTTTCTTGTGCTTCATCAGCATCGTCACCAGCTTCTTCTTCATCTTCGCCCCTTTCAACTCTAACCACGACACTCTCATCATCTTCATTCTTTTCTTTTTCTACACCATTTCGAATCAACACTCGTGTGGCTTTTGATTTAACATAACACTGATACATCATGACACAGGAATCTGTATGATGCACACGAACATAGCGATCTAAGCAAGACGACACCAGATACTTTCCACTTTCGTCCAAATGTAAATCGCTAATGCTCCCTGTGAATCCTTTGTACGTATGAACGAAGTTCTTCATGCGGCGTGTGTCGAAGGCTTTTAACGCCCCCATCGTAGTTCCAGTGTAAATATAATTATCTCTGGCTACAAGGGTGGCAAAACTCATTTGATCTTCGGTAGCGTACTTTTGAACTGGCCTTCTTTGAGCACGGGTATCGTATAATCTCACATAGCCGTATCGGGAACAGGTAGCAACGGTATTGGCGTCAATGAAGCCGACGTCTGAATCCCAAATTGGAACTTCCAACTGCAGGAAGTCGTTGGGTAGATTTTTGGACGAGAACACCTGTTTGCCAGCGTCCATATCGAAGATTTTCAAGTTGTTCTGACGGCCTTTGCCCCCCGTGGCAACTAGTTTCCTTTCAACCTCACACTGTCGAAGATGGGAAATATTATCACCTGCCGATAGTTCCATGTCATCGCCTATTTGTTGTTTTTGAATCTTTCCAGTGCCAAAGGCTGCAATCAATTGATTGTCATATCGACACAGACCGACAACGGGGGCATCTAACATTTCGATGTTAGCCGATGCCGTTTGTGTCTGCAAAGAGAAGACTTGGACTAATTTACTCCCTCTTCCAATGAGCACTTCAGATTTGCTTTCATTTCCAAAACTAAGGGCTGTGATGCGGGAATCCTTGTCCAGTACGGCAATATCTTGAAGATTCTGCTGCAGGAAGGGTTTATCATCGTTGGTTACTGCGATTTCTGTTTAGTAAATAAGTTTGATACTTTGTTTGATTTATAATTTTAGTGTACTTACTTTTGAAGGAACCAGTGTGGGTTCCTACGTAAATTTCATGGTTTTCTGTGTAATTAGGATTTTTTAAATTTGCAGTTGTCCACTTCATTTTGATGATTTTTATTGAAAATGCGGAATACGCTCGCACTAAACTTTTAAAAACACACGTGCGTTGCGTGCATCACCACCGTAGGAAGATCTGTCATCTGTCAAAATCTAGATGTCAGTTTTGTTTTTCTTTCGAAAGGCGCGTTCGTAGAGTATGTTGTTTAGTATAGAAGAAATTATGCTCTAGGCACATGTACATAAATTTAAGACCATTCTCACATATGGGACTATGATAAAAGTGTGCATAACAAAACTTTAGAATGTAACACGTTGACAGTTCACTTTCACACGAAAAAATTTCTTCATGTTGCCGTCAAGTTTAGTAACTTTCCTGAATTCTACACTTCCGTTTTTTTAACTGGTTAAATTGATTTTTTTGATGAGGCTGCGTCAAGCTATTTCAAATTAAAATAAAACTTTCTAAAATTAAAAATCCACCGAAATAAATTGGCTTTAGTTTGCTTTCAGTTGGTTTATATGGAAGGACAATCACAAGGCAAATAAGTTTTTGAAAACTTTAAGGAAAAATGTATTTCCGGGTTTTCTTCAAATAACGAAACATTTGACTATGAAAACATATTTCACTATTAAAAATTTCGTTTAAACACCATTGACAATCAATTTTATTTGATAAAAGTCAATTCAAAAGATCCAAAACACAAAAAGAAATCCAAATGGTTGCTCGCAACTTGAATTTGGTACATAAGTTGTTCAGTGGGCGACTGGTCTCACTTAAAATAAAAATTTATACACCCCTTGTCACAACCTTATAGGTGGTGTGAAAACTTAAATATTAGTGTAGTAAAATGAAACGTGAGTAGATTTTGATCCCGGTCATTATTATAGTAGGAACAAGGTACTCATAATTCAGGGACGTTATTCTGTTATAAGCCAACTTTTAAAATAATTTAAATCTTCAAGTTAATGTTAAAATAATCCATTAACTTCTTAGTAAGCTGTTTCAACTTTCCGGCGATTTTTTCAAAACAATTATTTCAAACGCCACCGAACTAGGATTATAAAGGGAAATGGCGTCTTTTCCTCAAGTCGTTTTTTTTCATAGTTTTCGAAACTTAGTTGTGAAAAATAAAAATCTACGAGACTGAACAACATTCCGTGGCCACTTTTTCTAATTTTTTTAGAAAAAAAATAAAATATAGCACACTTTATGACTGCTCTGAAAGCGGAAGTGTATTTTTTTTAATTACTTTACGTTTTTTAATAACAAGACTTTAAATGATACACCGCAGCCGATTATGCAAATATGAACTTTATCGATGGAAATATACCCCAATTTACACCACACAGATTTTATACGGATGCATTGTTTTGCTGAAGCATAATTGCCTGGCTATGGCATTGGTGGTTTTGGAATAAAGCCAACCTTCCGAGGGAATATTGAAGAATAATATTTATCAATATCAGTAGCAGGGTTGCGAGTTTATGAATTGAAAAATTATTAAGTCATAAGCAAGTTAGTGACTTGTGAATTAAAAAAAATTAATTCAGAAGTCACCAACTGACTTATGAGTTAAAAAAATTTAATTTAAAAGTCACCAACTGACTTATGAATTAAAAAAATTCAATTCACAAATCATCAACTGACTTATGAATTAAATAAATTCAATTCACAAATCACTAACTGACTTATGAATTAAATAAATTCAATTCACAAATCACCAACTGACTTATGAATTAAATAAATTCCATTCACAAATCACCAACTGACTTATGAATTAAATAAATTCAATTCACAAATCATCAACTGACTTATGAATTAAATAAATTCAAATCACAAATCATCAACTGATTTATGAATTAAAAAGAATTAAATCGCAAGCCACCAACTGACTTATGAATTAAAAAGAATTAATTCACAAATCATCTACCTACTGATTTATGAATTAAAAAAGGAGGTTGCCTATTTTTGTAAAAATATACTTAAATATTTAGTATTAACTTCTTTTAAATCAAGTGTTTTTAACTTACCCTTTAACCATCGATATTTCAGAAATATCAGTGATGACATACATACATACATTTTCTTTGTATTATCTTAAAAAATATTTATGGCCTTTAAATTGATATATAATATATCGTACCTCTCACAAAGAAATACTTACTTTTTGACAAAGTTCCTTGACATGAAAATGGGTGCTATTAACTTCCTCGTTTAGCATTTTCTAAAAATTTCTTTAGCAAAATATGCACTTTGTTTAACTGAATTTATATGTAATAAACACAGTTAGATAAATTATTATTAATGTGGTGAAGTTATAAAAGAAAATATATGCACCTTGGCGTTTCTAAGAAATAGTTCATACAAAAAAACTTACCATTTTACACTTTTAAATAAAATTAGTTAACCCAAGGTACTATGCATATATGTAAGTCAGTTGGTGTCTTGCGATTTAATTCTTTTTAACTCATAAGTAAGTTGGTGGCTTGCGATTTAATTCTTTTTAATTCATAAGTCAGTTGATGATTTGTGAATTGAATTTATTTAATTCATAAATCAGTTGGTGATTTGTGAATTGAATTTATTTAATTCATAAGTCAGTTGATGATTTGTGAATTGAATTTATTTAATTCATAAGTCAGTTGATGGCTTGCGATTTAAATTTTTTTTAATTCATAACTCAGTTGGTGACTTTTGAATTGAATTTATTTAATTCATAAGTCAGTTGGTGACTTGTGAATTAAATTTTGTTTAATTCATAAGTCAGTTGGTGAACTGTGAATTAAAGCCATGAGTTAAGCTAAAAGTGAATTAAGCTTTTGCAACGCTGATCAGTAGATTGCAGGAAGACCCATAATTTTTCGAAAAAGGGATGGATTCTCCAACTTACATAACGTGCGCTTCAAAATTCTCATATTTTGAGGGAAGACAGATCCCTGTATCAGATTATACTTATTGTACTGGGATTTTGAATGGAATGATAGTTGGTCATTTCGAGCTGCCGCCGATAAATTTAAATGGTGAAGCTATTCAGAGTTTCTATATATAGCCTACCAAGCCTTTTGCCTGAAGCGCCTGAAGGATCATGCCACAATCATCAATATGAGGAATGTCCTCCACATTATGTTTTGCCGATGCGAGCATATCTTAATAATAGGTAACCATCCGTCCTATGCTGGTGTGGAATGCCTTGCCACGCTCTATTTGTTTCTTAAATTTCTTAAATCTGACCCTGATGTACACTATTAGTGTTCTATCTCCTCTAGTCAAATCTGACCATTGTGTTATCTGCAAAAAACTCTCCAGTTAAAGAAAGATCACCGTTTGGCAATACGAGAAAGCCAACTGGGACGGTCTCAATAATTATTTCGGGATCTTTAACTGGTCACTATGCTTCCTCGATAGTGACGTTGACATCAGTGCAGATATGATCACAAATTTGATTCTCCTGGGAATGAGAACTTTTATTCGAAACAGGGTTAAAATATCAGACCTAAGGAAAATGCATGGTTTGATTCTAGCTATTAAGAGGTTATTATTGTTAAGGAGGTAAGTCTCCGTTGTTTTAAAGCCAATCCAACTTAGGAAAACCGGACTAAGTTGAAGCAAGTCAGGAAGGCATACAACACCATTTTCCACCGCCCAAATGTTTGCATGACCAAAAATTGCGATGTCCCAAAAACAGCAATAATTGTTGGTCGTTCAGGACCAATCTTTGGCAAGAGTCTTAAGAGATCTTATCACATATATAAATCCACTGGTCCTGATGGTATCCAACCTATTGCTTTGACGAGGTGTTCTTCAACGCTGGCAAAACCTCTGCGTAAGCATTTTCATCTGTCCTACTCCTTAGGTCTCGTTCCGTGGGGGATGGAAGACAGCATTTGTCCAGCCCATTCCCGAAAAAGGCGAATCTAAAACACCCTATAATTATCGACCGATTGTATCTACGTCCTTTCTTTCCAAGGTAATGAAAACGCTGTTTAATTATTAGCTCAAGAAATATCTCAAAGATGGAAAGCTTTTTAATGACCGAACAGTGGAGCAAATATATATATCGGTTTGGAGAAAGTAAGATTATAGCACTTGATATTTCAAAAGCATTTGATAGGGTTTGGCATCAGGCTCTCTTATCGAAAATAAATCCCTCCTTCATTGGATTAGCAATTACCTTTCGGATCGTTTAATACAATTAGTATTGGAAGGGTTCAAGTCTGAAAAACACAAAATGCTGGTGTGACTCAGGACTTTGTTTTGTCTCTAACACTCTTTCTTATTTATGATCACCTGTGAGCAACTTATAATCCAAAACATTGTTTCGCTGACGATAGTACTCTCTCATATTCGTTTTCAGACTTACATACATCCCTCTTCTTCGGATGTGGAACTGCAACGACAAAATATGATAAGCTCATAAAATTCCGACCTAAACAGCATTATTGAATGGGGAATAAGAAACCGCGTGTAATTTAATGCTTCGAAAATCCAATGCTGTCTTGTATCCTTAAAGCGAGATATATCCCCCTTGCCAATATCCATGGATGACACTTGCATCAATGAGTCGGAACATCTCGATGTTCTAGGTATGTGTATCACCAACCACCTCTTGTGGAACGATCACATACGCGATGTCGTCGAAAATGCCGGAGGATGCTTGGGTTTTGTAACCCCCTCCCTTCATCTGGATGTACAAGTACATAGATTGGTTTTTCAGCCGTACTACGTGAATGTGGAATACCTCACCACACTTTGTCTTTCCCAGTCATTGAAATATTCAGGAATTCAAAACCAATGTGCCCTCTAACTTACTTAAGGTATTTAAAACTCTTTCAGTGTATTCTAATTATAAACAAATTCAGACCACTTAGGACCAATTTTGTGGCCTCCACGCATCCTCTGAACATTTAAATAATAAAGCTGTTTTAAGTAAGCCATTTTGTTCGTTTCAGACCAGTCATGGGGCTATATGCAGTTTCAGAAATATATGTATACGAAAAAAATGATTTGAAAAGTATAATAGTTGTTAAACCAGGCTATGCAAACATCGTAACCATTAATTATAAAATTTTACAGGACAAAATATAGATGGAGTTACTAAAACAGTTAATAGAATTTGGTGGTAAAATAATTTTTTGAACCTTTTCACCTAAATCTTAATTGATTAAATTTACATACATAGAGTCTAATCATTTTAACATTCTTTAAAGGTTTTATTTTTCTCCTTCAATTGTTAGACAATATCTTGTACCTCATTATAAATTCAATAAACTAAGTATACAATGTTACCATCTCCATCTTCACGCGGATGTTAACAATTACTTTTAATATCTCTGTCCAGTTGGCGTTATTATCAGTTCACTGATTGTCACATGCTTTGGAGATGCAAGTATAAACAAAATTGCCCTCGAAATATCCTCCACTCGAAGTATGGTCTCGGATGCCATTATTCTATCCGCACACGGATGCTTTGCTGAGTGTGCTAATTCCGTTTTTACCAATCCAGGGCTAATACTCTAATGAATATTATAAAAATAAAATTTAAAAATCAGAAAGTTTAAATTTCAAGACAAACTTACGGAAATTCTTATATTTTTTTCATTTATAAGTTCCTGCTTCAAGACTTCTGTTGTAGCTTTTAAAGCATGTTTTGAAGTCGGATATAAATTATAGGTCAACGATGCCAGACTTGCTGGAATAGTATGGCCAAGTATACTATTAACATTAATAATATGACACTCTTCACCAAAACTGGCCTTCATTAGTCGATGAGCTTCTTTAGTGCAGTACACATTTCCCAACAAGTTCACTTGGATCAACTCTTTTAATCCTTCTTCATTGCCTTCGGTAAGTATTCCGGAAAATTTTAATATTCCTGCGTTATTAATGAGGATGTTGACTTTGGAAAACTGATCGCTTATCCATTTAAATGCCGATTTGATTGATTCTAATTTCGAAATGTCACACTCACACGAATGAAACGACCCTCTTCTAAATTGTAATTCATCTTCTAATGCCTTCATTTTGCTCACACGCCTTGCTAAACCAATAACTATAAGACCAGCCTTGACAAGGTCCTTCGCTATCTCTAAACCAATGCCCGAACTTGCCCCGGTTACAACCGCTACTTTGCCTGCCCAACGCTCCATTTTAGACTAAGATTATTAGAATGCAATAAAAAGCTTTAGACTTTCAATGATTTGTTTAAGATGTGTATGAACTACATATTTTTAGTTTGATTTTTATTTTGCAAATAATGCAGTTATTGATCTTTATAAATGAGCTCAAATTACGTTAAATTCAATTTGTCATATAACTCAAAACATTTGTGTGATGGTTGAACTTTAAAAGCCGTATTCAAAAGCCCTAAGAATTTGCGGGTTTGATAATTATCTAAGACGTGAATTTAAACTCAATTCAATTTTGTGTTCAGTTCTATGAGGATTAGTCAACACAATTTGAATTTGTTTTAAGGATTTTCTTTATTTGAAAAACGCAGAAAGCTTTTAAAGAACTTTGATTTAATGGATTTTTAATTGGCTGAGTTCTATGTTTCAATGCTTTGAACAACTCCTCTCTTAATATTTGAAATTGGTTATACCCACATCCTCGAAACCGTATGACGGGGTATGTATGCTACAACTTTTAAAAATTTGCAAATAGAAGTAAAATTACGAAGTTAAAATATTTTCTACATCATTTATTCAACCTGATCTCGTATTACGTAGACTTGTTCAAACAAAATTCCAATATTGGCGCTGGCACGTTGATCTGGCTTTTTATTTCATTGTGGTTGCTTATGGGAGTCAATTTTCAATCAAATTATAAAAAGATATCTGCGTAAATGTAAATAATTCGTCTTGCTACATAATTACCTTTCGTTTGGCAGAATCTTCATAATGGATTATGTAGTTATGGGCTTCAATTCCTAAACATTGGTTAGTTAGAGTTAACATTTCATTACAAGCTTAGTTTTATGAACCTTTTATATTCGTTAAGCTTAAGTTCAACTTGGTTTATGGCACCTCCTCCAATTTTTCAACTTCTTTGTGACTGTTGTATGCTCTTTTTCTTCGATCAACCAAAGTGTTTTTAGACTTTTACGCCCATGTTCCGAATTTCGGTCGAAAGTGAATTGAAATCACTTTTCAATTTCACGTGAAATGAAATTGCATGTTCTTCAATTCGATCGATTTCGAAAATTCGAAATTGCTTCGAACTGTCAGAACTGAAGGATCATCCATTTTTATTTTGTTTCTGAAGTAAAATTTTTTGCTGTTTTGAAGATGGATCCAATATTATTGACAATTTTAAGTGAAAAAAGGAAGCAGAATTCAAGAGAAAAAATAAGAAGACGAATTTTGGGAGACAAATCAAATATATTCGATTTACCTGACACAATGTAAGTGTGTGAAAATTATGTAGAATTGTTCTGATAAATAAAGTAAATTCTTGATTTCCTCTTTTAAGTTTCCATTGTAATTTTAGATTACGCAAAGGCGCTTTTTTATATGTTCTAAGGGAAATAGAACCTTTTATAATACCTTCATCGATTCCTTCAATTCAAAAACTTGCTGCAACCCTCCGATTCCTAGCAGAATGAAGCTATCAAAGATCAATTCACAGACATAAAAAATGTGATTTGAAAGCGTTCAAAAAATGGAACAAACCGAAATACAGAACATCCATTTGCATGTTCGAAAATCCAATTCACATTAACGAATTGTGGAACACCCAAATTCACTTTCGCAAAGTTTATTCACAATAAGTGAAATGCAGAACATGGGCATTAGACTGTTTTATCTATCGCAACCCAAGTTTGGATAGTAATTCGACTTCAAACGATTTCGATACGCTGTCCGTTGTTACGGGCGATTTCAATGTACACAATTCTTCGTGGCTGCGCTATTCTGGTCAGACAACACATGAAGGAAGGTATGTCGAGATTTTTGCTAAGTTAAACCACTTGACTCAGTTAGTTGACGAGCCAACTCGGATTCTTGACGTTACAGGTGAATCCGCCAACACTCCAGACATGTTTCTTACCTCTGATCCTATTAAATATACGGCCAGTAAATTGTCGCCTCTAGGCACATCAGACCATTGTGTCATATTTGCAAATTTTTCATGCCAAAAAACCCCAGTTAAAGTTAAAACACCTATACGAGAACCATGTGGCAATATGAGAAAGCTAACTGGGAATGAATTCTTCATGAACTTTAACTGATGGTCACTATGCTTCCTCGATAGTGACGTGGATTCCAGTTCAGATAAATAAATAAATAAGATATGATTACAAACTAAATTCTTTGTAGAATGAGAAATTTTATCCTGAATAGGGTAAAATCTATCAAATCCAAAGAAAACTCATGGTTTGATTCGAGCTGTAAAGAGGTTATTAGGATCAAAAATGTTAGTTTCCAAAATTACAAAGCCAACCCAACTGAGGAAAACCGGAATAAGTTCAAACAAGCTAGAAAGACCTGTAACGGACATATACGACGCGGACGCATTAAATTTTTTCATGACCAAAAATTACGGCAAAAAATACTACAATGTCCCAATGGTAGTTAAAATTTCTGGTCGTTTGTACTTAAAAATCTTGACATTCACAAATCCGCTGGCCCGGATAGTATCCCCGCTATTGTTCTGAAGAGGTGCTCTTCAACGCTGGCAAAACCACTGCGTAAGCTTTCCCATCTGTCCTATCCTACAGGTATCTTTCCGAGTGGATGGAAAACTGCATTTGTCTAATAGGGGCTTTAATTTCTAAACGAACCCTTTTACAAATTATCGAAATGTCTTTTGTCAATATATTTAGTAAAGTTAATTGCGCAAAATTTTAAAGAACCTATTGTTAAGGGTTCAACAATTTACTAGTTAGCAATTTGCTAAATATTAAGCAATTTAATAATGAAGTCCAACATTCTAAACCTTTGCTAACTAGTAAATTGCTAATTGCCTTTTATTAAAAAGCGAGCATCTAAAACGTGACAGGTTGTGAAAGTAAACAAAGCAACTACGCTTAAACAGACCTATTAATTGGAATTCCCAACTGTTGACTGGGCCATTAAATACACTGCTCTTGTAAGAATAATTTTCTAGATGTCATTTTGATTTAGCAAACTGATAAAAGTTAAAGTAGCGATTCCTTAATTTTAAGGTAAGATGCCTTATAAATTGCTAGGGTTTTATTATATTACTAAAAAGATTACAATTTTGCGCCAATATTTTCATCATGGTAAAGTACAAGAAAGAGCAACGTCTACAGCTTTTTCATGATTATATCGGTATCTTTAAACATAATTGTTAAGTTTCAGGGGTTCTAAACCATGTCGTAACCATTCTTGTTTAGAAAATAAAAACAGTTAATATACTGATTTGTTGTACTTTTCGGTAGAAGATTAGCCAAATAGTTAAGCATATACATTTTAAAGAAAAAGTACTTTTTTTTACTAACTTTATTTTTTTTTACTATTAATTTAATTTAAAATAAAATACTGAGCATTGCGTTGACTGCCATCTTTGTCCGAAACGATTAAAAATCTAAAACAATGATCCAGACAAACAATTTAGCAAATTGTATTAACTAAAAATTTTGGTAAAGGTGTTAACACCATTAAACCTATACAAATGGAGATAATCACCAAAAGGCGATTTTCGCTACTTTTGGCGGTTTATAACTTATGACGGGGAGTAGAAATCTTATAAGACCTTTAACATAATGCTTAGAACTAGAAAAAGAAGGCGTACGCAAATTGCCAGATATAGGAAAACCCTTAGGTGGCGCAATAGTCCGTAGAAAACCAGGATGGCTTACAATTCTAAACCATTGCTTTGCGCGGGATGAAGGGGACCTATAGTTTATACGCCGAATCGGACCGGTTAATTTAAGAAAGCTCTTTTCATGACAGGAATAACTTTTGGAATATTTGTCAATTCTTCGCAGGAGGCAGTACCAGTGAAAAAACTTTAGGAGGCACAGGCAGGAATTGACCTCTGGCATGACAGTCACTATTTTGTATATGGGAATTGTAGTTTAATGTTATGTCTAGTACATTGATTACCAACCTTGATGGAATGAGGTTAATAGATGAGTTGATTGCTTTTTGTAGATTGGGATATAAAAAGACGAACATATGAAATTAATACTGAGCTTACTATAAACCTTTTTTTTTTTTCTTTACCCTAAGAAAATCTTGTTTTCAAGAGCACATAAGCTGTGTTTTCTTTCATAATGAGAGTTTAAGACTGTAGGACTGTAAGCCATTAAATATATGTCAATTGGAGTTGAATATAAGCTCATTCGTTGCAAATTCTCTGTATAGGTCCACCATGACCATATTGATAGAATCATAAGATAAGCAACCTTTTCGAAATGAGGTTAGTAAATGAGTAGATTGATTTTTTTCGATTCGGGTAAAAAATGAGCGATTGCATTGGTTCTAGATACCTGCCTTCAGAAAATCATTTTCTCAAGCTGTAATAAGTGTTTAAATACTATTTACATAATGTATGTCTTTACTTCGATGAACCAAACGGGAATATTTATCGTCGATAACTAAGGGGATCTTTTGATAACTTGAACGTATTAATCTATTTTCTTAATTTTTTTTAGTGGATACCTAAAAAAAACAACTATTAAAACGATCAGCTTTTAAAAATTAGAATACTTACTTTAATCATGTTGGTTCAAAAAAATAAAATAAAAACTATTTTCTTTACATTGCTATATTTACATATATTATTTTATTATAGATTTTAATAAATATAAAATTTATAAAAAATATTAGGTACTCTATGATTTAACTTAAATTTACAAATTTGACAGAGTAGAGTATTATTTGAGGAAGTTTCCTAATCTTTTTATTGTTGTTTTTTTTATGTTTTACGTCTGAATATACATACATATAAATAATATAAATATATAATACATAATTAAATTAATACATTAAATTTACATATTGAATAATTTCTTAATTTATTTTATTTTTATTTGATTGACATTAAACAAAACTAAACTGAAAAAATGAGATTTTTAAAATGTTATTTTTGTATTTTCCATTTCTTTTTTTTACTGAATATGCTTTCAAGCAAATTGAAAAAAAAACTTCTGTATTTTCATGAATAGATTCTTTAATATGTAATTCTCAATTTATACATAAAAAAAGATGCATTTTCTTCTATCATAATTTTATATTAGCAGTATTTCATAAAGAGAATCCAAAAACCTGTTTATTTTTGTAGACAAATGTTGAAAATAATAAATCAACAATTTCAAAATCAAGTTAACCTTCTTTAATTATCATTGTATGGAGACATTTTAAAAATGTTCAGTTCACGAGGATATAAGATTAAGGATGTTAATAGTATAATAACACTAATAAAATAAATAAACACTAATACCAATACTGTACAAAGTACATTGTTTGAATGTACAAATTACATTGGGTGAATGTACAAAACACATAGAATTAATGTTTTAAAACTGAATGTACTTATAACATTATCACAATGTATCATATAATAACTCAATTTATAAAATACATGGGGATCTAAGATCTGCTTAATTTCAACACAATGTACCTGCATCAACATCGACTGAAAAATGATTTAAAAAATGAGACAATATACGTTTACACATTTAAATTTCACAATGTTCTTATTCCTAGTAAGCACGAATTTTTCCATCCAATTACCAATCAATGACAAAATCATTTTTTCCCTTTTATAAATTGAATATTGTAGGCATCTTTAAGTTTGGTTTGGATTTAAGAACTAGTTGCTACAGATCGTTTTTAATAAACGTGTTCTTTCGTTTGAGAATTTTCAAAATTTAAGTTTGAATTAAAAAGGAAAACAGAGTTTTGTAACCGAATGGGTTGTATTTAAATTACCTAACAAAATTAAATAATCGAAAGAAAATTATTTAAAAGAAATATTAAAAAAAACCACCACCAACTAGAACAAGACCGTGGACAACGACTCAACTGCTACTGCATTTTTTTAATTTGTTGACAATTTATAGTAAACAATCTACTCCGGAATGCTACCTTGCTCGCACCTGTAGGGGTTAAGCACAGGATTATGGGGTTTTCCTTTTTGTCAGGAAGAGAAAAATTATGGCTGACACCAAATCACAAATTAAGTGATTGTCAGCGGTTTGCCATAATTTTGGAATGTTCAGCGCTTTGTTTAATGTAAATGTACAGTGAACCAAAAGGAAAGAATTATTCTTTAAAAAAAAAAATTGAATCAAATTACTTTTATTATAAAAGCTTGGTTCTTAATTGACAACTTAAAAATAACACAAACATTGCTTCAAAGATCAAAGATAACGGTAAAAAAATCCATTATTAATTTACTCAAATTTGCACGTTTCGCCGTTATGTCTTATTTTGCTTTATCTCTTTGTTTATTTTCCGTTTTCTTAAAGTCACCATATCGTGAGAGAAAAAGGTGCTGTTTTTAAAGTCTTATCTAATTTTATTGTTCCTTAAAAAATTAATATTCAATGTTTTACAGAAAAGAAAATTAAAAATGAAAAAAATTGCAGCTGACGTGGAAAACAGTATAGTTTCTCTTCTCGAAGAAGGGATATCTTCAAGAAAAATTGCTGAGAGAATGAAAATCTGTCAACCCATTGTCCTTTTGTTAAAAAAAGGGTGGTTTGGTCAGACGAGACTAAAATTAATCGATTCCAGTATATTTTTGGCATCGGCAGAATGAAACTCTCCAGAAGCATCTGGTAAAGGAAACCATGAAGCATGGATGTGGAAGCTTAATGGTGTGGGGATGTTTAACATGGTGGAACGTCGGTACGCTGATCAGAACCGAAGGTATAATGAAGAAGGAACAATACCTTTCTCTTCTGCGTAACAACTTACCAGATTTTGTTTACCAATGCACATACCCCAATGAGGATGGGGATCCCAAACACACTGAAAGAATTGTCCAGAGCTGGCTTGGGGAACAGTTATTTCAAACCATGAAGTGGCCAGCACAAAGTCCGGATTTAAACCCGATCGAGAACTTGTGGGCAGTTCTTAAAAGGCCCTTGGCATCTTATGATAACACTCCTACAAACTTGAACGACTTATGGGAGCGAGTACAGGAGCAGTGGTCACACATTTCACATGCTCATATTGAAAATTTGGTTGATAGTACGCCAAGAAGGGTGAAGAGTGTCATAAAAAACAAAGGCTTGTGGACCAAATACTAAAAAGGCACTGGACAAACAAAAATAATAAGAATCGGGAAAAATTGAGTAAATGGGAGTTTCCATTAATAATGAATTTTTTTAAGGGTTGTAATTGGAGCAATGTTAATGTTAATGTTTTTTTTTTTTTTTAAGTTGTCAATTAAGAACCAAGTTTTTATAATAAAATTAATTTGATTAAGTTTTTTTTGTAAAAAGCATACAATTCTTTCCTTTTGTTTCATTTTACTAAAACATGTACTCATTTTTGCTCGCCCCTGTATGTCAATTGGGAATGTTGCCATAAAACCTCTGTTGCATGAAACAATTTGGATGCGATCGGTATCATGACATTTACGAATCCGATTCGCATCCAAAGATTTTTGCAAAAAGTGCGTAAATTACGCCCATCAATGTTCACACCCACATAAAACGATTAACGCATTATTATAAAATTAATGTTTAGAGTTCATAATTTTGTGGGTGTGAAACGAGAAGCAGAAGACAAAGTGTTAAATAAAACATTGTCGAACGCATCCAATAGAACACATCCCATGAAACACATCACAGAAACATGGAACGCACCTAGTGTGCATTTTATTTTTATCAAAGCATATTGTATCAAAAAATTAAACTTAAATCCCATGTTTTTTTATTAAAATATTCATACAACCGTATTAAACGAATATTTCCTCGCGAGTTTCCGCAATAAAAATCATTGGATGACCATTACAAATTGTGGTTATCTACTGATTATCAACGTGACACAAAAAAAAACGTGGTCTTAATAACCACCTCAAAACTTGACAATCTAGCCTTGTCCGAGCTAGAATCGTTGCTCACTGCAAACCAGAATGCAACATCCGAACCATGAGACATAAAAAGGAGTCTCCGACAATGATTAAAAAGCCCCCGCCGTCTACCATTAACAAGCCGCCGCCTCCAATCGTTAATCTGAAAAAATTGGCAGCGGCACAACAGCTACTGAATCAGAATCAGCACGACGCTAACGACGTAACAGAGAGCCGTAGCACTCTCCACAAACCAATTTTCCAACAGAAGATTTTCGTAGCAAGGGAGTAGACTTTAATTATAAAATCGTTAATAGAGGACAACCGAGTCGCCTCTACGTTGACAACCCGGAGGTGCACCGTGAGCTGATGGGGGTTATTAGGGACTCTCCGGGGGTAAGGACTCACTCCTACACCCTAAAGGAGGACAAAACCACTAATGTGGTTCTCAGAGGCCTAACCTCTGACTTTTCTACTTCAGACATTTTTGAAGAACTGAAGCTTAGAATTGGCAACGTTAATAAAGTTTCTAAATTTGAAACGTTGAGATCTAAACAAATGAAATTAGATTATAACCTATTTCTGATTCGCCTTCTTCCAGGCACGAACTCTAACGAGTTAGTTAAAATCAAATTTCTCTTCAATACGCGGGTTTATTGGGAGAAACCTAAAGGCAATAGTAGCGTGCTTCAATGCCGTAGATGCCAAAAATTCGGCCACTTGGCCAAAAACTGTGCCAACTCTTATAACTGCGTAAAATGCATCTCTTATCATGAGCCGGGCTGTTGCGCCACCCTTTTGGCGGAAGGTAGTACAACTGTCTGCATTAATTGCGGGGGAAATCACACAGCAAACTACAGGGGCTGTGTAGCATATAAAGATTATTACCTCCGTAGGAAAAATCTAGTACGCGAGGCCAATTAAAGAAAAAATAAAAATCAAATGATTTCAAAAATGATCTCGATTGGGCATTTGCGCACTACAGGAGTGTCTTATGCCAATGTGGCAGCAAATAACACCGACTTTCCCTCTCAACGAGGGCCTACAGTATCATCCGCAAATGAATGAATTTTTCTGACGACGTTTTTGGTTGTGACAAAATCGAAAACTTTATGCGTAACGTTAACAATATGTGTTCTATAACTCAAAAAAGGCTTGCTTATCTTGACCTTTTAAACCAACTCTTATTCAGTTCCAAATAATTTGATTTTAAAATTTTTACAATTTAACATTACGTCGCTAATTCACCACGCAAGGAGAATAGAACTGCAGAAGTTACTCCTTGCAAGCAATGTTTCGGCTGCTTTCATTAAAAAAAACGCACCTTAACTCAAAGCAAGCTATTTATTGACTCTTTTAATATTCTCAGGAATGACCAATCTCAGGGCGTTGCGATAATGTTAAAAAAAAACATACACTACGAATTCATTGATTTGAAGTCTACACACCTCCCTTGCATATTTGTCAGTATTACCATATATAAAAATAACATTCCAAAAAATATCTTCTTGGATTAATCTATATCCCCTCAAATAGTTCCCCTTCGACTCTGTCGGATGAACTGTCGAGAATTGATTCTCTTGCCAGTTCCTATGAAGGGGCAATTCACTCACTTCACCTCCATTTCAAACTTTGATTCTCCTACTCCTTTTTTCCCAAGAAGTAACTCATTCCTTGATCACTTTCTGATCTCAAATCACCTCGTTAATACGATTAATCCGGATTTTTCCATTGAAACCCTGTCAACATTTACTGAACATTGCCCTCTTTTATTAAAACTTAAAATGGACAATATCCAATTACCTAACATTAGTCCAACCTATTCCATTTCTTATAAGGGCACGAATTGGGAAGCCTTCTGTTAACAATTGGACCTTATACTATCAGCTCGTATAATGTGTGTTTTACTAACTGTGTGTTTTACTAACTCTGAGATAGATTCATTTATCTCACTTTTTAATGAAGCTCTTCTTAGCTCTCTTGAGAGCCACTCTTCTAAATTAACTACTACCTTTAAAAGATACAACAACCTCCCGAGGGATATTGAAAATCTATACAGAATCAAGTACCAATGGCCACGTCGCCTACTACTATAACACCTTCAACCGATTCAACCCCCATTATAAAGAGCTATCTAACAGTGTCACTATTAAACAAAATTATTCAAGACAAAGTAAAAATCTGGATCAACAACGTGTTCCACAAACGCATGTCAAAAATAAAACCGGGTCCGCGAGCTTTTAAAGAAGCTTTTAAATTCCTGGGGGAAAAAGGAGATTCTCCTGTGAGAAAGTCACAGTTAATAACACTGCCCTTTCTAATGAACATAATATAGTTTCAGTTTGCGAGAGTCCCCTCCTTTGATCCTCAGGTGGCCAACAGTGCATTTGCCACAGCAAATCTGATTCACTCCCAAAAGCCTATCCCACTTCAATAGTTCATTCATTTTAAGTTTTGAAATAATAGTTTTGAACATTTTTATATGCGTAATTGTTAATTTTGTTAATATGACTAAAAATAAAGAATATATAGTTTTTTGTTATTCAACTCTTGAAGCAACTAGATATTTTTTGTTAGTAAACAATTGTACAGGTGCACGCCATTTTACTCCAGTCCTTTTCTTACACCAAGTCGATGAATGACGATAACGTTAGAAAAGCAATAAATTAATGTGACGATTGACATTGACATCACAGTACTTCGCACATGAATGATACGAACTACAGACACATAGTAGCACTGGCAACTGAGGCCATCGGTTGGGACTGAAACAAGAAATTAAGAAGGATGAACGGAGTAGAAACGATAAAAAAGAAGAGGAACAACATACTTTTTGTAGGTAATTTTTATAACAAAAAAATTCATACATAGATTTTATGTGTAATATTTAAGTAATACAAGTTATAATTTTATTGTGTGATCAATAAACGTGAAATTTCTTCTCGTCGTTGTTGTCCGGCGTTTCTAATACGGGCTGCAGTCGGAAGGGGTTGACCTTCAGTGGCATCGTTAGTTGGAATGATTTGATTGCTTTCATCAACAATTTCGTCTTCGTGTAAATACTTAGCGAAGTTATGCAAAATAAAACAAGAAGCTATTAAATTTGGAATGGTTTCTTGCTTCACTCGAACTTTATATTGCAAAATAGGAAATCTCTGTTTGATTTGTCCAAAGCATCTCTCTTTAATAACTCTTTCTTTTGTCAAAACAGCATTAAAATTACGTTTGATGTCATTATTCGTTTCTTTAAACGGGGTCATTAACCATGGAGTAATGCCATAACCTTCATCACCGAGAAGTATTCCTGATGAGTTATTATTATTCATGTGACTATATAGGAAAGAGTTTTTCAAAATACGGGAGTCGTGTACGGATCCTGGCCAGCAAACTTCAACACTTGTAAACTTTTCTTCCGCATTGCATGAAGCTTGAACATTAATGGAGTAGTATCCCTTACGGTTAATGTACTCCTCATGATAGGTCAAAGGTTTCCTTATTCGGACATGAGTGCAATCTAAAGCACCAATTGCATAAGGAAACTCGTACTTCGAGCTCCATAACCTTTGCGCTTCTAGTATTTCTTCCACAGTATGTGGGAATATAATCCAATTCTTGGCCTGGCTTGCAATTTCTGCAGAAACTTGCTGCACCACTCTAGAGACCGTAGATTGATGAACTCCAACGTCTTCACCAACTCCAATTTGGAACCCCGGGTCTCCTATGTATCGCAGAAATGTTCTTATTTTTTCTTCATTTGTGAGAGCACCACCACGCGTTTCTGAGCTCGGGCCCAAAAATTCCTCCGTTAACAATCGCACACCTTCTTCACTAAACCGGTACAAACGACGAAAATCATCACCTATTGGACACCTTCTTTCCTTATAATTTCTTTGTCCGACATAATTAATTATAAATTCAGCCATCCTTACGGTTTTATGTGAACTGAGTCCGAGAAATACCATGCTTAACAATTTGTGAGATCGATCCCATGTAACCAAGTGTTTACTCAGCTTTTTGCATATGAAAACGAGCACAATCTCATAGCGAGCTTTCGTTTTGAGATCGATCTCATCCCTCTGAGATTGAACTCACCAAGTGAGATCTAACTCGGTCAGTAATTATTTTTTTCCATACAACCTTAAGAAAGTTCTCAAAAAAGTGAGTAAAGAGTTTGATCTCATCTTTTTGCATACGACCCATAATGTCAAAGAAAATACCCAAATATCGCAATAATGCGCACTCTCTGTGTTATGAAGACAAGCATACTGTTGTATACTGTATATACCGGCATCTCGCTCCTACCTAGATTTAAGTTAGTTTTATGTATTTTTTGTATATATGTACATATAGATGACACTACGTCACAAGCAACTATCATACTCCTGAGCAAGAGTATCTATTATATCATTTGAACAAAGCCATGTGGCAAACAAATATGTAACAGTATAGAGCAGGTAATACTTTATAGCCGCAGTATAAAATCATAAAGCAACTGAGACAGATACACTTTTGTAATACCCCTTGTTATAAGACTCAATAAAGATAAATTCAAAAAAAAAAGAAGCAAATTGTATCCGTCTCATTATATCTATCTCATATCTACATATATCACTCTATTCAAATCTTTTCTTCAACGAACAAGTAAGTCACTTACATTTATTTGCTCAATAAAATACTTTATACTTTGTTGTAAACTTTTTCTTTTATTTCAACACAAAGACTGGAAAATTCTGATTTGTTTGTATTAGTGTAGATAGGCAGAGCTAGGGTTCTTTGGTAAAAGCCGTCGGCAAGTATCTTCTTTTCAAAAAGATCCACCATGGACTACGAAAGCCTGTAGAAGAAAAATCAATGAAATACAAATTAAGGAAGAAATTAAAGAAGGTACCACCGGCCGACCATCCAAGGAACCCAGTTTCAGGATTTCCGAAATTTTCGTTTGAGAAAATCGAGAAAAAGATAAAGACGTTTATAAAAACTCGGAAAAAATCCATCAGCACTAGGTTCGCCGTGTCAGTATATACATACTTGTATGTATGTATGACCAAAGAAGATCATCCAAGATCGATTTATACCTATACATATATGTACATAACTATACATCTATGTATGTATATACGAAGTTTAATCTGCTTTCTAAGGTAATTTTCTATAGAATTGATAGAAAGAAAATGAATAATTAAAAGTGATTTTTGTTGGTGCATTTAGGCTGTTAAAAAATTCTTTTTTGACGGCCTCAATTATTTTAAGGGAGAAGGGTGACCAAAGGACATTAACGGGACAAAGAAATCCCGAAATCTTAAAATCGTCCCGCAAACTACCACGGTAATCAAATCAAATTAAAGGAAAACCATATAACTATAAAAAAGGAAAACAAAGGAAATCAAATCAAATTTTTATATATGTATGCACATGAGTGTGCATATTTAAATTTAATACTCAATTTTAATAATTTTTTTTTGTTTTTTTTACAGTTCAATCTAAAGTACTAAAAATTGCTTTTTTTAATATTTCACAAAAAAAAAAGGAGTAAATTCTAAGGTAAAACTTAAATCTTAAAACGAAAATGGTATACATATATAACATACCTACATATACTATGTATATCTATGTACATATATGTATTTATATACATATGTATATAGTTTATAACCGCAGAAAATACAAAAAGGTTTTTTCGAACACATTTTAATTTGTAAATAGCTCCGCTCTTTAATTAAACTTCTAAAAAAAATCTTTTATTGAATTTAATTTAAAATTGGCGCAGTCGGTACGCATAATATAATATGTGTATCCCTCGTAAATAAAAACCTACCAAAAGTTTATAAAATTACGGTCAACCCATGAAAGGGAACATTAGAATCGAATTTATAAAATTTTTGTAATTATATTCGTATAAGACTACGCAAAAGAGCACACGAAATAACGTCTATACACGGTTTATTCAAAGTTGTGTATCCCTGCTACCTATCGTTCAAGTGTACTTAATAGTTAAATAAAAATCAATTTTCTACAAAAAGAAGGAAAATATTTTAAATTAACTTGTACCCGTGTGAAAGTGAAATTAATATCCAAAAATTCTGCGAAAAAGAAAACTTTGGAATTAATAACTGGAAATCGGACTAGTTAAACGATATTGCAAAACATTTCAGTGAAGAACAAACCCTTTAACGAAAATAAAGAATACTTCAATGAATAAAAGTTATTAGAACACTTACCCAAAATTCTAAGAAAAACAATCAATTAGTTAGTGACTCACCCCAGTTTAAATGGTAATGCCACAAAATCTATAGAAGAAACAAGTTGACAACAATAAGATAAAAACACCAAGTTATACCTAATAAAATAAATGAGTTTCATCAAAAGATCATTCAAAAGGAACAAAAACCCAACACCCTACTCAAAACCAGAAAATAACTAAAAACGATATTAAGAATAATTTAAGTTATATTATAGAACCAAATTTGTCCAATATCGAACTAAATAATTTGCCAAATTTAGAAACCTTTATATCTGAAAAATCAAAAATAGACAAAAAAAAAAAAAAAACAAATGTCTCTAACACTAACTCTTGAGCCATTAAAATATATCGAAAATGTTGAACACTTTTGACGGACGAAATGAAGATTTATATACATTCATAGTAAACATAGACGGCATTCAACCGACATTAGAAAAATATGACGACCAGAGTCAACAAATGTGTATCCCTTAACTGAAGTCGAGGGTACAGTGGACCCACGAACAAACTTAAAACCTCCGTAAAAAACGCAGCGGTCGCCGTACCTCTTCCTGCTTCTAGGTACCTTTTTTCAGCAAGCCGACGACGTGTGTGCAGTGAGGACGCGTTTCGCTCGCTTCTCCTTAGGTCAGTATTAGGATACGCTTGGGTCCCCTGGACCTACGACTGTAAATACGTAATTTTTTTGTTCATTTGGTTGTTTTCTTGTATTGCAGGTATTGTGGTATTTTTAATGGCAAATCGAGAAAATATGGCTGAAAATCAAGAAAACATTTTGGAGCAGTGGCTAAAGGATGAATTGTCTATAGAGAGGAGGAATTTGAACCAAATTCGGGATCTGTGCGCAATAATAGCCCGAACAATCATTCAGAAAATGATTTCTCTGACCTATTGATCCATATAATCCAAAGGAATCATTCGAGAAAATATTTGATGTGGATATAAAAAACACAATATTAAAGTGCACAAACATCAACATCAAACATCATCGCTCAGAATTAATTACAAATCAATGGACCGTTTTGAACTAAGAGACTGCACTGAACAAGAGCTGGATGCATTTTTGGGTCTTTTGATCTACTCAGCTGTATTCAAGTCAAATCATGAAGCCGTAGCATCGCTTTTTTCTACGGACGGTACAGGTCGAGACATTTTTCCCTTTGTATGTCCTCATTGCGATTTTATACGCTTCTGTCATGTCTTCGTTTTGACAACCCAGAAGATAGAAATGAAAGGAAACAAACAGACCCCGGTCGTATAGTCAGGGCCGGCCCAAGCCAAACTTGCGCCCTGTGCAAGATTTGTAGAAAGCGCCCCTTTTTTATATTTTTTTTACACATAAACTGATACACAAGCATAAGCCTTTCCCAGATTACCCAGGAGGTAGACTTTCAATGCGTTTTTTTTTATTGAGGTATCCACAGGAGGCCTAAACCATTAAACTAAAACGCAGCGAAGAAATGAGCAGAGGGGAAACTTTTAAACTTGGAAACTTACTTTTCTGGCCTTACATTTTGCAAATTCAGAAATGAGATCATCAAAGTCTAAAGAATTTAATAATTTCTTTTCAATGGACATTATAGATAAACCTACCAATCTCTCTTGAGTCATGGTTGTCCTAAGATAATTTTTAATAATTTTAAGTTTAGAAAAACTACGTTCTCCTGAAGCTACCGTGACCGGGATTGTATTAAGGATTTGGAGAGCAGTTACTAAATTCGGAGCAAAATCTTCAAGGTTTGAACTAAAAATAAAATTTAACATATCTAAACTTGAGCTTTGTGGCGTAACAAGCTGGGATATTACGGTTAACTCTTGAAACAATTCTTCTCCATCTAAATATTTAAAACTACTTTATGTTAAAACATTCTGCAAATTAAGGCATGAAGCACGTACATTTTTATTTTTTAAACATTCGCTTATGTTACTCAAAAATGTAAAATTGATACTATACGTATCAAACCTTTCAAGTATTTGAAAAAAAAATTCAACTTTGAATCTTTGTTTCGGCTAATATAGTTTCAGGACATTCATCAGCATAAAGTATTTTTCTCCGTTGAGATCGCAATGATGAAGCTACAAGAAACATATTTGGTATTTCTAGGGAACTAGCAATACGCTCGGTTAATTGAACATACCTACTCATTAAATTTTTCATCGGAACGCATTAAAATCAAACTGTTTTTTGTATTTTCTAAAACTGTTATGCCAGTTGACAGATTAACGGACGAACTTTGCAAATATTTACTAGTTTAATTTATATTTTCTAAAATATCAAACCAAATTAGCAGGCAGCAAATAAATGTAAAATCAAAAATTTTATTTCCTAACGATTCTGCAATGTTTTTTGCCTCTAGATTTCTTAATTCTATAGGGCTTCATATATTTCTTGAATTGAAAAAAAGTTAAACAAACATTGAATTGTATCGACAATTTTAACTGCACAAAATGAGAACCGAGCAGCATCATTAACCACTAAATTTAAGGAATGCGGGCAACATGGAACCAAAAATGCTCTTGGTTCCAGGGTTCGAATTCGATTCTGAACACCCGCTTCTTTTCCTTTTATATTCATATTCGAACCATTATCATAACTTTGGCTTGTCTTGTCTTCAAAATACGTCACTTCTATTAAAAACTGGTAGCTATTTATTTAATATTAATTAACCAACAAAGCAAAAAAACAATTGAAACAATCTGCATTCTGCACCAGACTAGATATACATTAAAAGTAGCCGTTACAATAGTCATTAACTTTCAAACAAAAAAAACAAACTGCCTGCGCAAGAACAATTCGACTCCAAATAGAATCATCCCTCTTTAATTTTTAAGCTCTATGCTCCTTTTCCATTCTATTAAAAATTTCATCTCCTGTAATCAGGCACTTAACTCTTACACAGTGTGCAATAAGAAAACCTGCACGCTCTGATCCATATGATTCCGTATAAATAAGTTTTTTTTTAAATATCTCCCATGTTAGTTTCGATACTCAGTGTGCAAAAAAGAAAACTTGCACATCCATTCACCATTATTTGTAGCAAAGACACCTACCTACCTAATTTCCAAATATATCACCCTGTTTATACAATGTTCATACAAGAGAAAAAATCTCAACACAAAAAAGTTCCATGCCACCTCATATGTGCAAGATATATTTTATGCACACCGAGTCCCAAAATTAACATAGAAGTATGACGAAGCAAAATACTTATTCATATTGAATCGTATGGGCTAGAACGTGCAGGTTTTGTATCACGCACAGTACCCTGTATGTGAGACTCACATGAGACATTGTGAGTTCTCATCTACAAAGAAAACAACAAAAAAATGTCTCTGAAAAAAGAGAGCAGGTAGGTTTCTGTATTCTGTGCTACCTTCTACTACAAATCAAAGACACAGCAAACAGCGTATATTTTTTTTGTTGTTTTCTTTGTAGATGAGAACTCACAATGTCTCATGTGAGTCTCACATACAGGGTACTGTGCGTGATACAAAACCTGCACGTTCTAGCCCATACGATTCAATATGAATAAGTATTTTGCTTCGTCATACTTCTATGTTAATTTTGGGACTCGGTGTGCATAAAATATATCTTGCACATATGAGGTGGCATGGAACTTTTTTGTGTTGAGATTTTTTCTTCTTTTCTCTTGCATGGAATTTTTTTGTGTTGAGATTTTTTTCTTTTTTTCTCTTGTACGAACAGGGTGAAATATTTGGAAATGAGGTAGGTAGAATTTTTAGTTCTGCGATATCTTGAGTTAAATTTTCATTGAATGCAACAATGAAAGTGATGTTAGTTAGTGCGCAAGAGATAACTTAGGACAGTTGTGATGGATGTTTTTTTGAGATTATTTTAAGAATGTTTGTGGTTAAAGAATGGCAAATATGTAGTAGTACATATTTGTTTGCAAGATCAGATTACATTTTCTTGCTCCTGGCAATGCGCCCCCAGAATTCTGCGCCCTGTGCATTTGCACATCTTGCACATATGCTTTGTCCGGCCCTGCGTATAGTCACAGACATTATAAATATTTTCAACAAAAATTCCCAAGCAAACTACTCAATTGGAGCCAATGCAACTATAGATGAGATGCTGGTTGGTTTTTAGCGGTCGCTGTGCATTTAAGTTGTACATTCCAAGTAAGCCCAATAAATATGGATTGAAAATGCAGTGCCTTGCAGAACTTTTTATATTGTAACAACGATAAACTATTTTTAGAATTCCAATCGTATTGGAAAACGCACCACAACAACCAAATTTTAATCAGAACTCATACATTCTTAGAAGATGTTTACGATTTAACTGCACTAGAAGAAATCATACATAAAAAACATAAGGAATTAAATCACGTAGGAATAGACAAATTATACTCAGATTTAAAAAGAAAGTATTATTACCCAAACCAAAACACAAATAACTAAAATCATAAATAATTGTGATATCTGCAATCTAAAAATAGAAAGAAACCCTATTAAATTACCATTTGAAAAAATAGAAACACCCTTAGAATTAGAACCACACATTCACTACCATATGGACATATGGATCCTACCCAACAGCAACAAATATTTAAGTTGTATCGACAAGTTCAGCAAGTTTGCTTCAGTAGAAAAACTTAAATCAAAAAACCAAAAAGACATTTTAAAT
Source organism: Eupeodes latifasciatus (assembly GCA_920104205.1). Lineage (NCBI taxonomy): Eukaryota > Metazoa > Arthropoda > Insecta > Diptera > Syrphidae > Eupeodes > Eupeodes latifasciatus. Next base: position 118,498,571 of record OV049926.1, read on the forward strand.
GCTATGGAAAAACTATTCTCATACATGCCTGAACCCAAGAAATTAACTATAGACAATGACCCCGCTTTTAAAACTTACTCTATAGAAAACTATCTAAAAGAAAAGAATATACTAACACACTTTTTGACTTAGTAACCAAAGCAGTAAATACGTATAATAAAACTATACATCTCTCTACCAAAGAAAGACCCTTAGAGATATACATATATAGGCAAAATAGATAACAAAACAATATATGACAGAATAGAAACAAATAAGAACAAAATCCTGAATAAAATAAATAAAAATCGATTAAACGTTAAAGTGAATCTAAACTTTACTAAAATAAACAACCCAGAACAATTTACTAAACTAAAAACCAAGCACAGGAAAGTCAAACAATTGGTAAAAAATTACTAATCAAACCCCACAAAAGAAAACAACTTTTACACAAAGACCAGTTCAGAAAGAAAAATAAATTTACCAAAACACAAAATGAAGATAACCAAGATATTAGCAATCATGATAATGATTCTTTTATTAACAACGTCAGTGAAAGCTAATGATATTAAAATAACAAAGATAGATGGAGAATTTTTAATCATACAAGAAGGCAAGTAAAACTTATAAATAACATATAAATTACATGTAATTAACCTTACAGAATGCAAATTTTTAATAAACCAGTTAAAATCTCAATACCATTTACTAACAAATCCTGACGATTTACAAAAACAAAAGATAACACATTAGAAATAAAACTTGAAACAATCATTCCACATCATATTATTCATAAGAGAGGATTATTAAATATTGTAGAATGTAGGTAAAAGGAATGAAATACATATGTATATGGAACTATGGACAACGACGATAGACAGAAGAAATTTTACAAAATTTAGAAGATAGTAACAAAGAACTTTTAGTAAACAATAACAAACAAGTAACCATCAACAAACAATTCACACACTGGCTATCTGCGATAGTTTAGTTAGTTCTTAAGAAGCAGTAAAGAAATAAAGACACAAAGAGCTCCGCTCTTTAATTAAACTTTTTAAAAAAATCTTTTATTGAATTTAATTTAAAATTTATAAGCATATGTATAACATAGGTAATACCACTAATTATATTTTTTTTAATTATAATGTCCGATTTCATAAACAAACACTAAAAGCAAAAACGGTTAATAGATATTGTTGCCCAATTTAGGTATATAAAAGAAAATAAAGCCACAGATGGGGTGACTGTGAATGAAAAAAACAAAGCTTGACAGGAGATAACAAATATCTTTAACTCCACTGTAGCAACCTCGGGCGAAATTAGTTTTGTGCAGTTAAGAAGCACGTATGAGTCTTTGAAGCATAAGACCAAGAAAAAAATGTTCACTCATAATGTAAGAACCAAAAGAATTTCAACACTCAAAACTTGAGCCAAGGAAAAAATTTTTTTTCTTTCAAAAACATAGTCATTTGAGCAACAGATTAACGTTTCTCGAAGGTGAATGGACTTAAATCAAAGTTTTCTGTGCTATGATTTATAAATAGTACATAATTATATACCAACATACATAATGTACCTACCTAAAACACAAAACTTGTTTGATGATATTTTGATTTCTACAGACAGAAATCTATAAAACTGGTGGTGGACCATCAACTTCAGCCATGAGTTGCCTAGAAGAAAAAATCGCTGGAATGCACAGTAGGACGATCCATAGCAATAAATAAAAAAATCAACTGTATAAGCGGTACTTTTGAGTGATTGGTAAGTCATCTTAATAGTGACTAGTGAAATTTTGTTCTCAGATAGTGATAATAAGTAGATTTTTATATAATTTAAAAGTATTGCAAATTAAATTGTGCGCATAAATAATTAATATACCATGGCTAATAATATTGATCAAGGTATGTGAAATCATATTTTGCAATAAAAAAATGTATTTATTTCGTGGTTTATTTAATATTAAAGATGTTCAAGTTCAAATTCAAAAGGCTTCTAAATATTACTGCCTTAAATTGAGGGAAAAATCGCAGAGAAAACGGGATAAGTTCCTGCAACTTAATGAACGATGGCTTAGCCTTAATTTGCCGTTATCAATAAATGTGCTTAATCGTGAAAGTAAGACAAATGATCGAAGTCTACCAGGGATGAACAAAGGTAGGCCATCGAAAAATTTTGAAGAATGCAGCGAGCGTACGAAAAAACGTCGCGTACATGAACTTATTTCCCAACACAGTACAGAGGAGATTAACTATGCTGCTAAAATTACTAGTCGATATTCGGGTTCTCCTCAAAAATCGGATAAGACTAACTATGCAGCAAAGCCTAGCATTGTACTTAGATTTGGATTTGTCTAAGACGAAGTACGCTCTTCAACGTTCTGTTGTCAATGGTGTCCACAAAGTCTGTTTTTCAAGTTATTATAAAATACAAATATATAAAGCTGAACTATTACCTGAAATTGCTGCTGTGTCAAAAAAAATTGCTGAAGTCAACCTTCAATCACTATTAAACAAAACTTCTACTAAAAGCATTGTTGAGATTATCAAGGACAATCTGTCATCTGTATGGAATACGAGCACTTCATTCGATCTTATAATGCAAATGGGGCTTTGATGGTAGCTCTGGACTGGACACATCAATTATAAACAAACATTTGTAAATAGTGATAGTACGGATAGCTTCTTATTTGTTACTGCTTTCGTGCCATTAAAGTTAGTGGATACTATAAACGGCACAGAAGTTTGGATAAATTCCAGGTTCCACATATTTCTGTGGGCCTATGAAATAATTTTTTCAGAAAGAGAATAGTGCCCTTATTGCGTCCGAGCAAAGTCACATGGTGGAGATTATTGAACATCTTCAACATTTCTATATCCATATTGATGGCAGAGACATTAATATTAAATACACAATGCTAATGACGATGCTTGATGGCAGTGCAATAAATACATTGAGCGGGACAAATGCAGCTCAAAATTGTTATATATGTGGAGCTAAACCTTCGCAAATGAACTTACCTGCTGTAGAAGATCGAATACCAAATACGAATAATTACAGATTTGGCCTTTCATCTTTACATTCTTGGATCAAATGTTTCGAGTGCTTATTGCACATCTCCTGCACATTACCTTTTAAAATTTGGCAAATACGCGGTCCAGAATATAAAAAAGCATTTGGAGAAAGAAAAAAAGTTATCCAAGAAAATTTTAGATTTAAAATGGGTTTACTTGTCGACATCCCTAAACCTGGATATGGAACAAGCAATGACGGAAATACCGCTCGACAATTTTTTTCATATCCTGAATTAAGTTCGGAGAAAACAGGGGTACACATGGAACTTATACGCAACTTCGAAATAATATTAAGGACAATTGCAACTGGTATTGAAATTAATGTGGAAAGATCCGTGAAGCTTTTGGAAGAAAAGAAAAATATGTATATCTTTCCCAATGCAGTTGGTACTACATGCCAAGCAGTGTTCATAAGCTTTTGGTTCATGCGAAAGATATTAGATATTTCTTTTTTCCATTTACCTATTGGTATCCTTTTTGAAGAAGCATTCGAAGCTAGGCATAAGGAAATCCGAAAGGCCTGGTTGGGTCATAGTCGAAAGTGCTCCAGAATAAGCTTAATGACTGATTTAATTACTCATTTATTAATAACTTCGGACCCACTTATATCAAATATACGTTCCAAAAGCTCGCATGTTTCTTAAGTCGATCCAAATATTGATCAATATCTAGTCAGCAACAATTTAGAAGTCTTAACGTTGCCAATTGATATAGATTTGAACGATATTGATGGGACATCATAAAGCGTTAGCAATTAATTTATTATTAATTAATTTTTAATTTGTGGTGGATATAAAATAAAATAAAACATTAAATCGTTTACGCGAACGCAACCGCATACTTGTGTTTCAAACTTTAAGTTTTCATTTTCTGAACGCTTACCAAAGCAACTTAACAAAAATTAAAGTCAGCTGTCAATCGTGTTTTCTTAATAAAACTTGTTCGGTTCAATTTACAATATAAAATTTCAATTGTGTGCTGGTGCAATATTTGTTGAATTATTAAAAACTATTTAAATAAAAATACGTACTATATTGGTGACCCCGAAATAAAATTTTTTTTTCGCCATCGAGACGACGCCATTTGCCGCATATAAAAAGTGCAGTTTTAAAACTGTTGTAGGACACGCTACAGTTATAACGGCATACAACACAACGCTTTCAATTGAAACGAAAGTTCTTCAACAAAGCCAGCGAGTTTTCAACAATTATTTTTGGGATCGAGTGCCACCAACGACAAGACAACATTTTTATGCAGACATTTTCGAGAAAAATTTCACGAATAAATTTGCCAAGCGTCACTGCACAGTCAAATACGTCCCATCAGTTGTTGCCACAAAATTTTCACCACTGCTCGTTGTTGCTACCGCCGCCTGCTGTTGCTACCTCCCATTATTGCGGTTGCCCGTTATTGTTGCCCATCGTTGTTGCTGCTCATTGTTGTTTGCTGCCAGTCGTTGTTGCTAACCGTTGTTGCTTGCTGCCCGCCACGACTACTTTTCGTCATTGTTGCTACCACTTTTGTTTCCACCGCCTCCGTCGTCACCAACGATTGTCGTCATCGATCAGTGTTGCTACCAAAGCGCACACAGGTGCTTAAGCAGAAACCGCCTAGCAACCGCTCGCCACAAAAGGTTTCGCTACTTGACACATTCGCTGCCAATCATCTCACACACTACAAAGGCGAGTTGCGCGCGTGCTTAGTGCACTTTTACAGTCGCAGTTACAGACGCTTGAAACAAGAGGTACAGTTTCCATACGGTAGTAGGCAAGGAACACAAGCTGCAACACAAATTCTTATATTTTATTTTTATCATACTTATTAAAAAATAACATAAAGTTTGAAGTTTATTAACCAATTAAATTTGTTACAGAAAAATAAAGCTTAATAAATATTTGAAAGATAAGAAAAATAAAGTTCGAGTTCCAAAAAAAAAGTTCGCTGCTCAACTCTCTTATTTCCAAAAAAGCTAGGCGGGGCATTAATTGCTGGGGTATGCATGTACTTTTTAGTAAATAACATAGATATTTAATGTAATAAGTGATTACGTGCTTAATAATAAGGTTTTAGTTATTAAAACAAGAGATATTAATTTCGCCGTTTTTTCCATACACTTGTCCCACTGTGCGTTAGTCGTCAAAGCATAAATTGGTTTTAAGAACTCAATATACAGTGGCTCACAGCTTATTTGATACAGTGTTTATTTCCAAAATAAAAACAGTAATAATATCTCTTAAGGTTCAGAGAGCAATTTCTAATTTTAGAATTCCCAAATTAACATCTATATTCTTCCTACTAACAGGAAAACGCAATTCTGATCAAAAAAATACCTCACAGCTTATGTTGCGAATTATTCGCCACGACAACAAAAATAAATAGTTTGTTCAGACCCTTAGTTTTGTCAGTAAATGTTTTCAGAACGCTTCCTTTTTTTTATTATAATGTTGTATGTCTAAAATTGTATTAGTTTCATAAGTTGTAACCCTGTCGTGAAAGAAGGAGGTAGAAATAATAGTAAGTTCTAAAAAAGGAAAATTGTAATCATATTTTATTTATGGAATCCTTATCTTTAATTTGACAGAAATAAATGTTTATCTGCCCAGATGTGGCCAAATATCTGAAAATGTATTCATTTTTTAAAAAGGACCCCTTCCGACAGGACAAAATTTTATTTTATTATTTGTTTAACCACGCGACAGCCGTCGCCGCACGCCGCCATTTAACAATTCAACAACAGCTTATTTGACACAACTTACTTATTGGACCTACGTTCTAAATCTTCATGCAATTGGTTGTTATTTACTTTTATTTTTTGTCACAAGGTTAGTTCACGATCAATGTTTCATAATTAATAGTGTAATTTCGTAAGCCAAAATAAAAAATCAAGACTTTATTTCAAAATGGGTCGTCGCACAACAATTAAAGTTCTCGAATTGGTAATTCACCACTATAAAAATTAACAGTCTATTCGGCAAATTGCAAAATGTGTAAGTTTGAGTGCCTCAATAGTGCAGCATATAGAGAAACGCACCGAACTAAATTTTCCACGCGTCAAATGAAAGATACTTCGTTCGAAAAATCAAAAATAATCCAAAGTTATCAGCCCCAAAATTGCTACTGATATAAAACAAGAACTAAGAAAGACATGCAGTTCTGAAACCATTCGCCCGCCCGCCGCCGTGTGCTTCGCGAGCATGATTTCAATGGGCGAGTCGCTCCTAAAAAGCCTCTGATCAGTAAGAAAGGTCAGAGAAGCAGCCTTGCTTAGGATCATATTTTGAGGGACTCCGACTTCTGGGATTTTTGCAGACGATTCTAAATTCAACATTTTTGGGTCCGACGGGATGCGTCTGGCGAAAGCCAAATATAACTCAAAACGGAGAACCTGAAAGCTAAAGTGAAGCCTGGTGGAGGAAGCGTGATGGTATTTGCTCGTATGTTTGCAGCAGGTGTTGAAAATTTGGAGTTCATTGAAGGAACGATGAAAAAATATATGTACCTAAATTTATTGCTGTTTTTAGTTTTTTAGTTGTTACCTTTTTGAATACCAATTGCTTACATTTCATTTTAACTTTAATTTCATCTTTTACTCAAGTAACACAATAATGATCTTTTTGTTATCAATTCATGCAAGCGTGTGACCAGTTGAAAATTTTATAGTTCACGGTACTCATGTTCAATTTGTGTATTAACGCTTTTCATCTATTCTCATGGTTGCATATTATTGCATAGTTGCATTTTTTCAAATTGTTCTGTATACATTTGTCAAAAATAAAAATTAGTTTCTGTTAAACCTTTCAATCAGTGAGTTGTATATTTTATCTCGTGATTTTGTTTCTTCTACGATTCGAAAGTTAACACCAATATTTTTAAATAAAATCTTGTTCTTTGTTGAAATACATTTGATTTTCTTTGAAACAAAACTGATTTTTTGTAGATAATCCTTCTTGTTTGCATGCTATGGGAACTTAGATTATAAATCTTGTATTAAATAAGCTGTTGCCAAGAGACAATTCTGGACGGATATAACGAGTTAAGGTCACGTAACCATACCAATCCCAACGGAAACATACGTAATCCCAACTGTAAATAAGACCAACTGATCGTAAAATATCAGAACAATGGAAATGAACAATGTTCTCAAATTTCAATTAAGAAGAAGTCATAAAAGTATTTTAATTAAAAGTAGATGACTAACTGTAAAGAACTCTTTGTTCTCATCTAATATAAATAGTACTCCCACAAGGGAGATAAGTGCATGTCTTGTTTGAAACCGAAAGTGATCGGTAGTGTTTTTTAGATTGTTTTATTTAGATCTAAGTTGAAATAAACTTTTTTAAAACTTACTTAATGTAAGTAGAAAATTAATTGGCGACCGTGACAGGACAGATATTCCAAAAACCCTGAAAAAACAAAGTAAGGTTGAATATCTGCCGAAACGTGATTAAGTGCGTGTGTGAGTAAAACTTAAAAAAATACAAGTATCCTTCAAAGAAAGGAGAAAAAAGTGAAAAAAAGTATCCAAAGAAAGGAGAAAAATTTCGTTGTTAAATAAGTATCCTTAAGTGAAAAAGAAAAAAAACCCAAACAAAAAATTAGTTCTCAGTGTAACACAAAGTAAAATAGTGAAAGTTCACAAGAGAGAATAGAATGCCAAATAATTCCCCCGCAACCCGAACAACCCCTTCGAACCGAGCAGAGATAAGATTATATTTGCTCAAAGACCAATATCCTTCTTACGCTAAAGATTTAAAGAACGCGATTAATGAAAGGATACAAAAAAACGCGCCAAGTGATAACAGAAGAATAAATAAAAAACAATAGTAAAAAAAAAAAGAAAATAAAAAAAACACAAAAATAATTCTCAGTGAAATAGTGAAGCTCATGGAAGACAAAGTCAAAAGTTCAAGTGACAACTCTAAAATAAATAAGGACAGACAGTTCATAATTAGAGTTGAAAAAATCAAAGAAGTGTTCCGGAAAGCAGGAGAGGACATCAGGAACAATAATCTATAAAAAGACCAAGGAAAGCTGCAGAGGAAGAACTCATCATGTCACCATCCAGTTTATCTTTGTAAGAATTATAATTATTTGATAAATTATAAATTATTAGAATATTAAAAATTATATTTAAAAAATCGTATTTTAAAAAAATATATATATAAAAAGGCAATTTATATTAAGAAATTCTTTCAACAATTTTAATTTTACACTCTGGACGAATTCATTAAAAACTTTGAATCACTATCCCTAAAAATGCCTGTCATTACTGAAGAACTAGTGGCTAGGTTGGTAGCAACCAACACGGCATCCTTACAATCAGAGATAGCATCTCTGAAAGCAACATTAGAGACATTAACTAATACTAACTTAGTGACAGACTACTCTACGCAGACTATATCTGACGATATAACGTGTAACGAATCATTAGATGTGATTAAATCTTTACCAGAATTTTCAGGAATAAATCCCAACGCCTACGTAAGCTGGCGCGAGGCAGCCAATAATTCCATATCTCTTTATAACAAAGGAAGCCGCAAATACTTTGCTGCTCTCACTATCCTTAGAAATAAAATCACCAATAATGCCAATGATATATTAACAAATCATGGCACTGTTCTAAACTACGACGCAATAATCTCTAGACTAGATTTTGCTTACGCCGATAAGCGTCCTTCTCACATAATAGAGCAGGAAATGAGTATTCTTAGACAAGGTAACCTATCCATAATAGACTTCTATAATGAAGTTAATAAGAAATTAACTCTCTTGATTAACAAAACTATCATGACACATGGTACAGATACCACTTTGGCAAAAGAATTAAACAAAATGAATCGTAAAAACGCTTTACGAATTTTCATGACTGGCCTTAACGGTCAATTATCGAACATCATGTTTTCAATATCACCCGAGGACTTACCCTCAGCTCTTGCTAAAGCACAGGAACTTGAATCAAATAATGTTAGAGCAAATTTCGCTCTTCAATTCAATCGTGCATCACATGCAACCAATCCACACCAACAACCGAGGAACTCAAACACTAATAATAATTTGCGATTCCCACCACGAAACCAGAATCAGAACCAGAACCATAACTCAAATTATAACAGGAATAATAGACCAGAGCCAATGAACTTGGGTAGTTCAGTTCATCGACCAATAACTTGGCAGGAACAAAGGAATTTTGACCAACAGAAGCGGAATTTCAATCCATTCTCCCAGAATAATAACAATCAGTTCCGTCAATACGCAAAACCCGTATACAGGAATAACTTCCAAAATACATTCCAAGGTGACAAAAGACCTCACGAGAGCGCGCAACGAAGCTTTCAACCACCAATCAAAATGGAACGCGTCAACAATATGAACGAAGAAGCTTTTTTAGACAAACGCCAGGATTACCCTTCATATTCAGGAACGACCCATATGGAAGAAAATTAAAAATCTTAATAGATACAGGTGCTACCAGTTGCTACTGTAGACCTAATACTTTAAAATATAGGGAAAAGTTAGTAATAAATAAAAGAGTTAAAACAATAAATGGTTTCACCACAATTACCCATTACTATAATGTTTTAATGTTTGATAGATATGTTAGGTTTTATGAAATAAATAATTTAGAATCAGATTTATTAATAGGATGTAATTTGTTAAAAAGTTGCGGAGTCAAAATAGATTTTGAAAGGAAATTGCTAATTTACAGGAATAAATTAGAAAAGTTGTTTATACCAGAAGAGAAAGGTGGATATTTAAATTCCATCCAAAAAACAGGAAATATAGAAGAATTAAGCGAAAATATAAAAAAAACAATTAAGGATCTCCATTCGAGAATAGATATCCAATTACCATTTAGAACAGACGTTAGAGCTGAAATTCGAACAACTGTTGAAACTCCTATATGGAGTAAACAGTATCCATACCCACTATCAGCAAATAATTTTGTTAATAAAGAGGTAAAAAAATTATTAAAGGAAGGAATAATAAGGCCTTCTAAGAGTCCGTATAACTCACCAGTGTGGGTTGTTTCCAAAAAAGGAACAAATGAAGACGGAACACAAAAAATGAGGTTAGTAATAGATTTTAAAAAATTAAACGAGAAAACAGTCTCCGATAAGTATCCTATTCCCGATACTAATGTTATTTTAACAAACTTAGGAAAAGCAAGATATTTCACCACATTAGATTTGGAATCTGGGTTCCACCAAATAAAAATGAAATCCGAGGATATAGAAAAGACAAGCTTTTCTGTAAATAATGGTAAATATGAATTTATAAGAATGCCTTTTGGTTTGAAAAATGCACCGGGCATATTTCAGAGAGCCGTGGACGATATATTAAGAGAATATGTCGGAAAGATATGTCATGTATACATTGATGATATAATTGTATACTCTGAAACTTTAGAACAACATTCTAAAGATCTGGAAAAGATAATAAACCTATTATGGGAAGCAAACATGAAAATTTCCCTTGAGAAATCGAAATTTTATGAGAAAGAAGTTGAATTTTTAGGATATAAAGTAGGCTATAATATAATTAAAACGGATCCGAATAAAATAGAAACAATAAAAAATTATCCTATACCCAAAACGCTTAGACAACTAAGAAGTTTCTTAGGACTCACTGGTTATTACAGGAAGTTCATAAAAAACTATGCAGGAATCGCGAAACCTTTGACAAAGTATTTAGCGGGAGAAAATGGAAAAGTATCCCAATACATATCAAAGAAAACGGAAATATGCTTAGATGAAGAAGCTACACAAGCTTTTGAAAACCTTAAAAGACATTTAATGAATGAAATTGAGTTAGCCCAGCCGAACTTCAATAAGAAATTTGTTCTGACGACTGATGCCTCTAACGACGCAATAAGAGGAGTATTATCACAAGAAGATAAACCTATTACGTTTATTTCTAAAACATTGAATAGTACCGAACAAAATTATGCAACTAACGAAAAAGAGTTATATGCAATCGTGTGGGCATTAAAAAACCTTCGAAACTACCTCTACGGAGTTTCCAATCTAGAAATCCATACTGACCATCAACCTTTAACCTTTGCAGTTTCACCACGAAACCCTAATACTAAAATGAAGAGATGGCATGCGATAATAGAAGAATACGCTCCCAAAATTATTTATAAACCAGGTAAAACAAATGTGGTAGCCGATGCACTATCACGACAAAATTTAAACCAAATGACTGATAGTTCCTCCACGGACAATACAGTACATTCTGCAGAAAGTAGCGATAATGATCAAATTCAAAATACGAATAAACCATTGAACGATTTTCGCCAACAATTATTGTTAGCTTCAGGAAGATTTACAGCACATGAAAGAATTCAAAATTTCCCTAACAAAACCCGTCATATCATAGAATATGATACACCAGATAACTTAATGATCATACTTAAGGAATATTTACAACCAGGAGTTGTAGCAATCTATTGCACCCCCGAAGATTTGTATAGAATTAAGCCCAAACTTCTACAAACATTCAGTAACAAATTTCTTGTTACTAAATCATTCCCCAATGACATTATTCGAAAGGACGATCAAGCAGATATCGTCAATCAAACGCATTGTAGAGCACACAGAAACTACAGAGAAAATATTAAGCAAATCCACGACATGTACTATTGGCCAAGTATGCGTAAACAATTTAAAGAATATGCCAGAAATTGTGAAATTTGTAATAAAACAAAGTATGATAGACATCCACAAGTAGTACCAATTGGAGAGGCTCCAATCCCAAAAGCGGAAGGGGAATTCCTCCACATCGACATTTTTTCCGCAGAACAAGAAAAATACCTTACATGTATTGATGCATATTCAAAATTTTTATTAATCAAACCCCTTGAGGATAAACTTAATTTGGAAAACAAAGTTTTAGAATTTCTACAAACCTTTCCTAATTGCAAGAAGATAACTTTAGATAATGAAAGAGGATTTAAGTCAGCAGTATTTAAAAATCTAATGGATAGATTAGGTATCCAAATTTATTTTTGCACACCAGGTCATACCCTTACAAATGGTCAAATAGAAAGAGTACATTCAACTCTAATTGAATTAACAAAATGTTTAAAAGAAGAATATGAGATTATAGATACAACAGAAGCATTATTAAGAGCAGCTCAACAATATAATCAATCCATACATTCTATAACAAATGCAAAACCTTTTGACATTCTTTTTAACAAAAAACCACATAGTGAAGTCACAGAAAAATTAGATAAAGCTCAGCAAGAAATGTTGAAGAGATTTAATAATAAAAGGAAGATCAAGAGCTATAAACCTAAACAAATTATTTACGAAAAAATATTACAATTTAGAAATAAAAATAAAATGATGAATAGATATAGGAAACAGAAAGTAGAATTAGATTTAGGAAAAAAGATTAAAACAAAAAAACGTATAATACATAAAGACAACATTAAAAGTTAGAATTTTATATTTCAGGACATTGGCTTTGATAACACATTTTACATTTATACAAGCAAAGACTGACATAGTGGACTATACAAGAGAAAATTATTTATTATTAGAAAACGGTAACACTGCTCTCTACACAGATTTTGGAAACATTTACCATATTACCCATCTCTCATATTTTGAGAAAGTAATAGCAGAAGCTACTGCTGAAATCGAGAGAAACCTTTATTTCAATTCAGCCCCTAAGGAACATGACGATAGCAACCTTGACATTACGAAGGACACTGACGTTTTAATTATAAAAACCTTACTAGCACAATTACGTACGACAAATAGATATAAACGAGGAATTAACGAACTCGGTACAATATGGAAATGGATATCAGGATCCCCTGACCATGACGATTTAGTCCTAATAGACAATAAAATATCCGAACTTATTACGAATAACAATAAACAGTTTGTAACAAACTCTGAAATTTTTAGTGTAATTCAAAAATTATCAGAATCTCTGCACGAGATAGAGAATGACGCACAATTAAGACTGGTTAGAGAACGTAACAAATTAATTGTAATTGAGTTACAAAACATAGTACAAACCATTGCATTAGCTAAAACAGGAACCCTTAACCCTGCAATTTTAAACTTAGAGGACATTAAAGAGATCACTAGACACGAGCACGGAAGTATGACAATGACAGATTTAATGGATGTCTCCGAATTCAAAATTTTACAAAATGATGAAATAATAGTAGTCCTAATAAAATATCCCATAATAATTCAAAATTGTCAACTATTTGAGACTAGAGCCATAAGCCAACCTGATGGTAAATTAGAAATTGAAAAAGAAATTGCCAAATGTGAAAATGAATTCTTAAATGTAAAAAAATGTAAAATAGAGTTAAGATATAGTTTCTGTAAATTAAGTAATGAAACGACATGTTTATCCAATTTATTAAATAATAAGAAAGCTGTTTGTAACAAAATAAAAGAAAAAAATCAAAACTTTGAAATTATAAAAGATGGATCAATTTTACTATCTGGAATGCATAATGTTGATGATGTAACCATAAATGGAACCTATTTAATAAATTTTAGAAACAAAACAAAAATAGATGGAAAATTGTATGAAAATCCAACAGCTATGATCCAAAATTATCTTAGAACGTATACAATAGATAAACTAGAAATTAAGAATTACTATGAATCATATAATAAAGAATTGAAATTTGAGAATATAAACCTTATAGAATCATTACAAGAAGAGGCGATGAATAGCCCAATTTTTACATCATTCGTGTTAATAATTTTAATAATAGGTGCGACGTTATGCATCATGTATTTAATTAAAGCAAGATCAATCGGGTTGCAACAACAACAGGAAGTCCGCTTTAGTCACCTGATAAACAGAATGACACAGCTCACAGAAGAAGCGGGACGTTCTTCTTTAAACGAAGGGGGGAGTTAAGGTCACGTAACCATACCAATCCCAACGGAAACATACGTAATCCCAACTGTAAATAAGACCAACTGATCGTAAATTATCAGAACAATGGAAATGAACAATGTTCTCAAATTTCAACTAAGAAGAAGTCATAAAAGTATTTTAATTAAAAGTAGATGACTAACTGTAAAGAACTCTTTGTTCTCATCTAATATAAATAGTACTCCCACAAGGGAGATAAGTGCATGTCTTGTTTGAAACCGAAAGTGATCGGTAGTGTTTTTTAGATTGTTTTATTTAGATCTAAGTTGAAATAAACTTTTTTAAAACTTACTTAATGTAAGTAGAAAATTAATTTAACGCGTTGAACGATTCTCTATTAAAAATCTTGTCGAGAGTATGCCAAATCGAGTTTGTAAATTGATTTAAACCAGGGGTAATAGGATCCCATACTAATTTAACAACATGATAACCACAAACTCACATGTAAACCAATGTACTTGCCTTCTGCTAAATGTAAAAAATAACACACACAAGTGGCAACTGGCAACCAATGTAATTTTACCCTAGCACTCTACTGAATTTTGAACTTTAGTTCTTAGAGTTCACCTTCAGTATTGTGCAAGGAAGTTATAAGTAGTGGTAAAAATCAGAACTCTCGTCACTCATGGTTAATAGAACTGATAGATATTATATCGAAGTTGGTCGCGGCTCGAATTTAAATTGCCAAATCTTTTTCACTTGCCATTTTTGTTTTCTACTTGCCATTTTTTACTTTGTTACTAGATTTAACTACAACTTGTTCCTCAATTTTGTCTTTATAAAATGTATACATATAAGTTATAACACCAAAACAAATTAAAAGTATTTTTTAAACAAAGGAAATGAAATCACATTCATATTCCTATCGAATATTCATGTGATACCATTTCCTCTTACTGTCATCAATTTAATATTTAAAGATAACAAACAAATAAACACTAAGAATAAAGAAATGAAATGCTGACGAAGTCAGTTGTGTAAATAATATCATATTTCAAACATTGGTCGTCTGCGACATTCCAGTTTAGTTCTTAAGATACTCCCATTCAATAAAGACCTAAAGAGCTCCGCTTTAGAAATATTTTTCTTTTTTTAAAATATTAATATTTAAAGTGCATTTAAAATTTATATACTATATCTAATTGATTAAATTTTAAACATCCGACTTTTTATTTACCTCTCCTTTTCTCTCTTCTTACTTTTCTGTGTTTCCAATTCAACGTTCGCTGTAGTCCCGGACAGCACGAACGCGGTTGAGAATACAGCAAAGCTGCTTTCTTTTGTGTGGTTTGACTGATTGTCCCACAACAACCCACCGACGACAAGAGCCACGTCACAATCAGAATTAAAAATAAAACAATGTGACCGCAACCCCTTCTGCCTTAAACACCCTCAAATTCCATTTGAGATGAACTCTCTCAAATTTTCTTCGGTGAAAACAAGTGGTGGAAAAAAAAGCAAAATGGAGGATTGGGCTACTGACGCATGAGCTACGAAGAGGACAACGACAAAAAGATTTAATAACGAACGACAAGATTATACTGAAGATAGTGCTGACAATAAAGAACCGGTACACGTTCTGCCTGAAACATCCTCAAATTCCATTTGAGATGAACTCTCTCGGTGAATACATGTGAGTTGTGGAAAAAAGCAAATTGGCGGGTTGGGCTACAAAAAAAACTTATGGAATTTTTGTGAATTTGTGTTTTTCGATTTATTTTGTATTGCCAGTAATTAAGCATGGAGGCGGCTCGCTTAACTTTCGGGTTTTTCTCATGGTGTGGAGTTGGCCCAATCCATCGAATCGATGGAACGCTGACAGCCGTTATTTTTATTTTTTGTTTATTTGACACAAATGAATATGTCCTTTAATTTTTCTTAATAAATCTTTTTAAACTTTATTGTTTTTTGTTAACTGCAGTATTTTCTAAACCTTTTGGAATTCCTCAAGAATCTTCGCGAAATAAAGAAAGATCCTAAGTTAAGTGCACCAAAGTTGGTTGAAATTGTTAATTGTGACCTCAACAAGCAAATGAGTCCTGAAACCGTCCGCCGAGTAATAAGAAAAAGTGACTACAATCGAAGGGTTGCTAGGAAAAAGCCCTTTATATCAGAAGTGAACCGAAAGAAGCGATTAGCTTTCGCGAAAAAGTATAAAAACGAAACCGTTGAGTTTTGGAAACAGATTTTTACGGATGAGAGTAAATTTAACTTGTTTGGAACGGATGACCGTCAGAGAGTTTAGAGAAAGCCAAACACAAAGCTTGATCCAAAGAATTTAGTACCAACAGTGAAACACGGTGGAGGTTCCGTGATGGTGTGGGTCATTTTTCGACAGCAGGGAGTGGGTAACCTTGAAATTATTAATGGTATAATGTATCAGGATGTGTACATTGATATCCTGAAAAAAAAATCTTAAGGAAAGTGCCATTCGACTGGGTATAGAAAACAACTTTTTATTCTACCAAGACAATGATCCCAAACACACTGCCTTGAAAGCGCGTACCCGATGTTTATACAACTGCCCAAAAGTAATGCAAGCACCACCATAATCACCAGACAAAAATCCCATAGAGATTTTGTGGGATCACTTGGACAAAAGAATAAGAAAATTACAAATTACTGGCAAAAGAGAGCTGGAACAAAAAGTACTTAAGCATGCAATCGAGGCGGAATACACCTAGAAGTTTGTTGCATCAATGCCAAAAAGGCTAAATGAAGTCATAAGGAGCAAGGAAAATGCCATAAGTTATTAAAAACATACATTTTATCATTATTATTTTTTTTTTTAAATAACTATTGAATGAAGAGTTGTACGAATACACGAATGTGTTGCTTGTATTCGACATGAACTGTTAAATAAATTTTGTTTTTGTTGTTAACATAAAAAAATGTTTTTGTTATGTTTTTTAAGAAGTTATATGTTAACTAAACTCAATAAATTTAATTTTTCAATTAAATTTACTTATTTCACTTTTTGGGCTACAATTTATTAAAAAAGGAAAGGTGTACGAATATGCCTGAGACTGGCTGTAAATATAATTTAATGCAAACAAAACAAGGTCATGAGAACCCAAGATTTGGCGTAAGAAAAATAACTCATTCATCCCTATCACAAGTCCCATGTGTCGTAGAAAACTCTCGGACGTTTCCTTACGCTACAAATCCGAATAAATTCACATCATAAGCCCCAAACGAAACTCAAACAGCATTGCCATACGAAAATCTTCTTTTCGGATTATTTTAACAAGCTGATTTATGACACAATGTGACAAGAAAAACAAATTTCACTTTTTGCTGCTGATCATTTGATTCGTTTTTATAATTGTTTTTAATAAAAATGGTTTCAATAGCCATTGCAATTCTTGAAACAAATGAGGAAAATAAGCGAAGAAGACGAAATTACAACGCAAGATTTTAAGGGATACTTTTAATCCGATCGAACTCGATGACAAGATGTTGGTAAAGTTTTTCAAAATAGAAGAATTTTATAAATGAAATACATTTGCAGATTAAAAAAACTTTCGTGTCTTACACGACATATTTTTGTTTGTTTTGTTTTGTTTTAATTTTCGTTGAGTTATAAAAATACTCACAAGTTCTTCCCTCCTATATTTAACAATACAAATAGGTATTGATTGAAAATGTTCATAATTTAAAATAATAATAATAATACAACATAAATTTGAAACATTCTCAATGCCATCACAAAAGAATGAAATAATCAGCTGCGAGAAGCTAGAAAAAAATCTAATCAATTATTAATTCCTTTAAAATCGAAGAAATGTTTCATAAATTATTTGACATACAATTTTTGAATAATTTCAAATTGTTCATTAATATTAATAATAAGGTTTATTTAAACAACACATACAAATTATTATTGTGCATTAAAAAAAAAAATAGCTCAATGATGCGAATAAAATAAAAGAAATAATAAAAGTTAGAACTATATAAATTTAATTTTAGGCAAAAGTGCTTACTTTTTTAATAATGTTGGCTAAATAAAAGTGAAGTAAAAATCGTTTTTTTCTTTTTGCAAATTACTTAACGAATCTTTGAATACCTCTTTCGCCGCAAAGCTTCTCATTTTGTAAAATTCCAACAACTAAAAACACTCCGACAACAACTAAAGTCACGGATAAAACCTGGATGGATGAAAAGTTTCGTCACAAAGTCCGATTAAACCATGTTTATTAATGAACATGATCCTTACATGGGTGCAGCTGTGCATTTTCAAAATACAGATAAGAAATAATCTTATGGTAGTGTGCAGCGTGATGGGATAGGAAAGGAACTCATGCACACACAGTTACGTCTAAGCCTCCACCTATAACGGTAAACCCGCTATCACTCACACGCCCCTTTGCCTAACGGCATTTGAACCTAAGCCAAAACGGTTTCCCACCATTTTTGCTTACATAGCATTCTGGATCCACAAACGGATACACCCCCTTTTCCAGTTCCTCAAACAAACAAAATAAAATACCTACTCATATTTTATTTTAATAAAATGAAATATGAATCAAGTGCATTCCTTTCCCACGGGAAGCATTTCGCGTTTACCTCTTAATGTAGAGTAGTTCACCTTCTAGAATTAATTATTTTTTGATTTAGTCTTAATCCAACTATCTTCCTGTGAGATGCAGCCTTTTTTGGACAGCGGCCTCCAGTTAGAATATAATAATTAAAGAAAATATGTAATAAATAATAATAACAATATTTTAATTAATAAAGGAACAAAATAAAAAGAGAAAAAACGTTTAAGTTTTTTTTTATTATGAAATCTCGTAGTTAATACTTAACTGGCGCAGTCGGTCTGTTTGAACAAGAACAAACAACACGAACAACGCGATCGATAAAGTGCGATTAAGTGCAAATTCGATGGAAAATCTCGTTAATAAGTTCGAACAAGAACAAACAACACGAACAACGCGATCGATAAAGTGCGATTAAGTGCAAATTCGATGGAAAATCTCGTTAATAAGTTCGAACAAGAACAAACAATACGAACAACGCGATCGATAAAGTGCGATTAAGTACAAATTCGATGGAAAATGCATACAAATACACAACCAATTTTAAAGTAGCGCGAAAAAGTGCACATCTTTATCTAATAACAATACAAGTGCGTAAAAGTACATTACCATTTTTTTAATAGCGCCAAAAAGTGCCACCCTTATTGATGTGAAACATCTATAGGATCGCTTGTAAACCGAATTGTTGGCTTGGCGACGCTTGCCGTGGCGACGGGTCGGTATACTAAGGTATGCATATATATATTTTATGTGTAGTAGAGTGTACGGTGTGCCGACGGGTATACTGACGTATACATATATAATATATATATATATAAGTTAAGGAGATGCCTTCACCACACAACAAAAATAAAATGATTCAGACAAATCATATCATGTTGCACAAGCAAACGGAAACAACATACGATAAACATAATCCAGACGGCACCAATGAACTTCGTTTATCAATTAACCAAAAGCTCACGTAAGCAATAAAAGTCACGTACGACTTCTTTGTTCAACGAGTATAAAAACCCAAAGCAGAACGCCACCGCTGTTCTTATCCGAAATTCTGAATTGAAAGTGCTACTCCGACAACACCATTTATAAGAATAAATTAAGAACAAGTCAAAAAAAGATTTTGTAAAGCTTAGAATAAGATTTTGTTTGAAATTAATAAAGATTTTTTTGAAATAAAATCGAGTAGAAATATTTAATTGGGGGCTCAACCGGGATCCCTCCATCCTAAAGTTAAAACTAATTAAAGTGAAAGTTAAACAAGTGCTTAAAAACTCCGAACTGACAGTAGGAATTGCCAAAAGTTACTTCACCACACAAATTAACGAGGAAATTTTCTGAAACAACCAAGTAAGAAATCACCACAGGGATCCAGCCAAACATAAGCTAAAGTATCGAATCCAGCATCCGAGAAAGTGCATCATTTACAACAATCAACATATTAAGGTATTATAAGCGCTTAATATTAAACAAAGTGTCAAAATGAATCAAGAACAAGTTCTAGAGCTAATCAGATTAGCAACACAGGATATTAAAAGTAATTTTGAACTAGAAATTAACAAATTAAAACAAAAATATGAACCAAACACAACTACTAATTACACATTGCTCACCAGAAACAATGTACAATCTAAGAACAATATTAAAAACATTCAGTATAAAATTCATTTTTTGCCCAAATATGGCACAAGATATAGAAAATCAAGAAGACCAAATAGAGATAGTCTGGCAAACACATAACCGCGCTCACCGCAACTACAAAGAAAACGTTTCACAAATACGAAACATATACTTTTGGCCCACATTGGCAAAAGACTTCAAAGAACTAACACACCTTTGTGACATCTGTCAACAAAATAAATACGATCGACACCCACATAAAGAACGAATACGCGAGACGCCTATTCCAAAACAAGAGGGAGAGTCTATCCATATCGACATTTTAAGAATTTCAAATAATACATTTTTAACCGCTATTGACAGATACTCAAAATATTAAGTGATAAAACCCATTGAAAATAAACTCCGTATAGAAGAGAAACTTCTAGAAATATTACAAACATTCCCATATTGTAAAAACATTATATGTGATAATCACGTAGTATTCACATCACATCTATTCAAGAACATGGCTAAACGCCAAGACATAGAGATATTCTACGTACCCATACAACACTCCAAATCAAACGGACAAATAGAAAAAACACATTCCACCATTCAAGAAATAGCCAGATGTTTAAAAAAATCATACGAATTACTCTCAACAACAGAACTTATGCTAAAGGCAACTATAGAATACAATAAAACCATACATTCAGAGATACAAAAACAACCCACACAAGTTTTATTTAACAAAATCACACATACGGACATACAAGCAAAAATACTTGCAGCACAAGAAAAAATGATAAAAAACAATAATAAAAACAGACACGAAGATGTCAAACTAAAACAAAACACAGTAGTATACATTAAGAGAATTAATGACAAACAGGGCAAGCTAGAACCCAAATTTAGAAAAGAAACAATAAACGAAGACTTAGGAAATAAGATTGTTATTAAACGCAAAAACAAAGTCATCCATAAAGATAACGTAAAAATTTCTTCATTACAGAAATGATCGCGAAAATCATACTAATTACAATCTTCACGACAACCTTGTCGTATACGATAATTGATCATAGCAAAGACGACTATGTATTACATCAAGAAAATGACGCACTCATATACGAGAACTTTGGAAACCTATTCCACATTACAAATCTAACTAGGTATGAAGAACTGTTAAAATATTCACAAAAGGTAATGAGGGCCTTCGACAATAACTCACTATACGAAACAGACTTCACACATATTGAAATATTATTAAAAGAACTAAAATTAAATCACTCTATTAAAAAACGAGCTTTAGAATTCTTAGGAATAGCCTGGAAATGGATCACAGGATCTCCAGATTATCAAGATAAAGTAGCAATAGAAACTAAAATTAATGAACTAATAATAAGCAATAATAAACAACATGTAATAAATTCCAGAATATCCAAACAATTCGATTCCCATGTAAACACTAGAGATGCAGTCTTTAGACAAATTAGAGCTCTCACAATAGAATTAACTAATCTTGTAAACACAATTACTCTTGCAAAAAACAAAATTATAAATCCTAATATCTTAAATATTAAAGAAATAAATGAAATATTAAAAGAGGAAAAAACTCAATTTTCAATAAATGATTTAATAGATACTTCTACAATCAAAATTGTTCAAATTCAAGATATAATTGTCATTTTAATAAAATATCCAATCATTATAGAAAAATGTAATTATTATGTAACCAAAGCCATAAGCAATGAAGAAGGGAAGTTAATAATCCCTAAAGAAATAATTAAATGTAAAAACCAATACTTTCCAGTAGAGAAATGTAAACAAGAACTAAATAATCAATTTTGTAAAATTAGGAAAGAAAATAATTGTCTTGCAAACTTATCAAATCATATTAAAACAAACTGTACTATATTAATAGAAAGGAACCTTCCAATAGAAAAAATATCAGAAGGAAGCATATTGTTAACTGGTACGCATAGTATCGAAAATAATACTATAAATGGTATAAATGTAATACTATTCAATAAGACTATAATCATAAATAATGAAACATATTATAATCCTACTAATGAAATCAAAGAATTTATCAAAGGATACAAGGGACCAGATACACTGATCGAAAATTATGTGGCATCAACCAACAAACTTTTAGAAATCACAAATAACGATATTCTATCTCTTATAGAACAAGACTACGAGGAACATTACATACGAAATACGCTGATCCTCATCGGACTAATCATACTATCCTACATGATTACTAATCTATACATCAAATATAGAAACACTCGGAAAAACGTGTACACACACGAAATGCTGTTAGCAGACCTTGCATACATCAAGGGAGAACGTCCACATCAAAGGTAAATTGATCAGGAGCTCAATATTTAACAAGATGGAGAGTTAAGGAGATGCCTTCACCACACAACAAAAATAAAATGATTCAGACAAACCATATCATGTTGCACACGCAAACGGAAACAACATACGATAAACATAATCCAGACGGCACCAATGAACTTCGTTTATCAATTAACCAAAAGCTCACGTAAGCAATAAAAGTCACGTACGACTTCTTTGTTCAACGAGTATAAAAACCCAAACCACACCAGAACGCCACCGCTGTTCTTATCCGAAGTTCTGAATTGAAAGTGCTACTCCGACAACACCATTTATAAGAATAAATTAAGAACAAGTCAAAAAAAGATTTTGTAAAGCTTAGAATAAGATTTTGTTTGAAATTAATAAAGATTTTTTTTTTAATAAAATCGAGTAGAAATATTTAATTTATATATATATATATATATATATAAGTTATATCCCCCAGAATATTCTAATAAACAAAGGCACAATGAATTATAGGAATAATATCATACTGAAGGCATTTCCTGCTGTAGTTTACTTAAAGTTATATCCCCCAGAATATTCTAATAAACAAAGGCACAATGAATTATAGGAATAATATCATACTGAAGGCATTTCCTGCTGTAGTTTACTTAAGTTAATGAAATAAGATAGGGACTATGATCAAAGTCCAAAACAACAAGATAAAAGTCCATTAGTGGCGTGATCAATAAAGCTGATCAAAAAGAGTATAAATACTGGTCGTCTGCGACGTTCCAACTTAGACTTTATTTTATTGCGAAAGAATCAACATTTCATTTTCCATTTTCTAAATGAGCATCCCTTGTAAAAAAGAACTTACGAAAGTGTTTTTAACCAACCCATGAAAGGGCACATCAGTATCAAAATCCTTGTGTAAAAACTTTTTATCGTGAAGATTAATACCTAAATATCTATCAAGTTATTTTAATCAATGATAAAAACCTCAAAGTGTAAAAGCAACACAGTGAAAAATACAAGTCGAACGAAAATCGATTCTTTTAACAAATAAAAAATTAATTAATAACTCATCCCACGGCATATGGTAATGTTATGAACTCCATAGAGGAGAAATTAATTTGACAATCAAGAAAAAAAAATAAAACTAATCAGTGAACCGAGATCCAACAAACTAATAAAACTACATCAGTGAACCGAGATCCAACAAACTAATAAATATGTACATCAGTGAACCGGACTCAACAAACCGATGACAACACACAACTAATGAGTTTCATCAGCCGAAAACAAAAGAAGAAACCAGACCCATATCATAAAGAAGACGAATCATCTGAAGAAGGCCAACATAAAATAATAAATAACAGTAAGAATAATCTTAAGAATAAAAGTATTGAAATAGAAAATTATTTATCTAGTATAGAAAATATAAAAATGGCACTAACATTAACTCTCGACCCTCTAAAGTATATAGAGAAACTTCAACCCTTCGATGGACGAAGAGAAGATTTATATACCTTTTTGACAAATGTAGACGGGATTACTCCCACTTTAAATAAATATGATGACCAAAGTCAACAGATGTGCATAAACATCTTGAAGTCCAAACTAATAGGTAGGGCAAAGAGATGCATTGAGATTCATTCTCACCTACATACATGGAAAGACATTACTAATTGACAATTTCGGAGGATTTGAATCCCCACTACAATTATATGACAAATTAAGACAGACAAGTTATAAAGGCAATGTTATAGGATTTTATAATGAGATTCAGAAAAGTCTATGTGAATTGAATCAAAAAACGGTTCAGGAATCGAAATCTGAGGAGGTCGTTAGTAATAACGAAACTGCTCTAACTATATTTAAAGAAAGGCTTCCAGTACACATGCGTACTATCTTGTTCGCATTAAAACCTACAAATTTACAAGCAGCCCTGCACGAGCTCACTCAAGCAGGCTTTGTAAATGAAAGAACTGAAGAAACAACCAAAAAGTTATTCGAACCAATAAAAATTCGAAATAACAATTTTATTCCTAACAATTTCCAACTTAGAAATCCTATCTATGTAAAACCTCCGTTTAATTATCAAAACCAAAATTACAATAACCCAAATCAATTTGCTCCAAAAAACCCCAACTATATTAGATCACCATTTAACCATCAAGTTAACCCCAACTATAAAGGAAATAATTATAATCCTAATTATAAACCACCTTCAAGAAATGTTAGACCTATGGAGGTAGACCCTACATCTAGCCAACTTAAAAAGGTTCAAGCAAATTACAATGAAAGTAATACGGTTTTTCCGAATGTAGCCTCGGAAACTTGTCCACACAACGAGACAGTAAACTCCCCTTTATTGTCTTAAAGAAAGTAGATCAAACTCTTAGACTGTTAATCGACACCGGAGCAACTAACAGTTTAATTAATAAAGAAAAAGCTCCTATTCAATATATAAAAACAAGAAATTATCCTTTAAAAATAAGTACAGTAGGAAACCCAATATTTATAGAAAAAGAACTAATTATCCCTAAAGAAAAATTCACACTAAAATCTTGCGTAGATTGTGTGTTACAAATTAACAATTTCAATAAAAATTATGATGGTTTATTAGGAAATAATATATTACTTCCTAATAATGCATCAATTGATTATAAAACAAAAATAATAAAAACAAATGATCAAGAATTACCAATATTTTTCTCGAATGAAGAAGAAGACAATTACACAAAAGAAATTAATTCCTTTGAATCCCTAGATACACAAAAAATCAATCACGTCGAAAATTTGGACGATAAAAGAATTGAACATTTGAATCTAGAAGAAAAAAGAGAATTAAAAAATTTATTAAATAAACATAAAAATACCTTTTTTAAAAAAGGATCAGATTTAAGTTTTACAAGCCATGTAAAACATAAAATTATTACAACCAGTGAAGAACCAATCTTCACAAGAATCTACAGATATCCAGAGATTCATAAAAAAGAGGTAAACAACCAAATAAAGGAACTACTAGATCAAAAGATTATACAGCCAAGCACCTCACCATATAATGCAACCATTTGGATTGTCCCAAAAAAAGAAGACAAAGACGGCAACAAGGAATGGAGAATAGTGATAGATTACAGAAAATTAAATAACATTACTAAAGGGATAAATTTCCGATCCCATTGATCGATGATATCTTAGATAAATTGGGAAAAGCTAATTATTTTTCCACGTTAGACTTAACAAAGGGATTCCACCAAATAGAAGTGAATCCTGATGACAGAGAGAAGACCGCCTTCTCTACGTTATTTGGTCACTATGAATGGTTGAGAATGCCTTTCGGTCTGAAAAATGCACCAGCAACTTTCCAACGTATGATGAATGAAGTCCTTAAAGACTTCATCGGAAAAATTTGCTATGTATACCTGGATGACATAATTGTTTTTTCTACATCATTAGAAGAACACATTAATTCTTTAGAAAAAATCTTTACTAAACTGCAGTTAGTTAATTTGAAAGTTTCCTTAAACAAATGTGACTTCATGAAGAAGGAAAGTGAATTCCTGGGTCATATCATAACCCAAAACGGGATAAAACCCAATCCAAATAAAATAACTGCTATAAAAAACTTCCCTATCCCAAAAACAGTTAAAGAAATCCAATCCTTCCTAGGCCTCACGGGATACTACCGTAAATTCATAGATAACTACGCTAAAATTATAAAACCATTAACTTTATGTTTAAAAAAGAATGCTAAAATAAACGTAAATGACTCTAACTACAAAGAAGCATTCGAAGAATTAAAGTTAATAATGTCGGAAGATCTACTAAATCGACATGCCGATTTCACAAAAGAATTTGTATTAACTACGGATGCAAGTAACTTTGCAATCGGAGCCGTGCTGAGTCAAACACATGGCCCAATATGCTTTGCATCCAGGACGTTAAATAAACATGAGTGCAATTATAGCACTATAGAAAAAGAACTCCTAGCAATCGTTTGGGCAACCAAACAATTTAGACACTACCTTTACGGAAGAAGATTTAAAATACAAACAGACCACAGACCTCTAGCCTGGCTACATAGTTTAAAAGAGCCCAATTCACTACTCCAGCGATGGAAAATCAAACTCGAAGAATTTGATTTCTCAATTGAACACATTGAAGGAAAAACGAATAAAGTAGCTGATGCTTTATCTCGCATAAAATTAGAAGAAATCAATGCAATAGAATTGGTCTCTACCAAACATTCAAATGAATCAGATAGCTCTAATTTAATTCCCATTACCGAAAAACCCATAAACGTATTCATGAGACAAGTGATTGTAGAAATAAATGAAAAACCTAATATCGAAATTACCTTTCCCTTCCATAAAAGAAGAATTAAAATATCTAAACCTAAATTTGAAAAAGAAGATTTTGAAAAAATCATAGCCGAAATTGATGTAGATCGACAAAATGCAATCTTTATAGAAAATGATGAATTGTTCCTAAAATTCCAAGATTATTGGAAGAATAACCATAATAATCAAGTATTGGTAAGATCAAAGATCTACCTTATAGACGTTTACGACCAACCAGAAATCGAAAACATAATCCATAAAACCCACTTAGACTTTAACCATATAGGAATAGAAAAACTTTATCTTGAACTTAAAAGAAAATATTACTATCCTAATTTAAAACTTGAAATAAATAAAATAACAAACAATTGCGATATTTGCAATTTCAAAATAGAGAGAAACCCCATTAAACTACCATACGAGAAAACAGAAACACCAAAAGAATCACACACCCATTACCACATAGACATATGGATCCTTTCTAACAATGAAAAATATCTTACTTGCATCGACAAGTTTTCAAAATTTGCAGCTGCAGAAAAGATAAAAACTAAAAATCAAACAGACATTTAAAACGCCTTAGAGAAAATATTCAGTTATATGATCCAGCCAATCAAAATAACATTAGACAACGATCCCACCTTCAAAACTTATACTATCCAATATTATTTTAAAGAGAAACAAATCTTAACTCATTTTCCTACCCCCTACAGACATAACGGAAATTCCGATGTAGAACGTCTACATAGTACACTCAATGAACACATCAGATTACTGGAAAAATCAGAAAAAACATTTAACTTGGTGATTAAAGCTATAAACATATATAATAAAACTATTCATCTTACCACAAAAGAAAAACCAATAGATACACATTTAGGAAAAATAGACAGTGAAATTATATTTACAAGAATAGAAAATACAAAAGAAAAAACTTTAGAAAGATTAAATAAAGATAGAAAAGATACAATCCAAACTTCACAAAAATTAATAATCCCGAAAAATTTAATAAACTTAAAACAAAACACAAGAAGACTAAAGTATTAGAGGTACAAGATAAAAAGGTACTGATTAGACCCCATCTTAGAGAACAGTTGCTTCACAAAGATCAGTTCAGAAAAGAAAAGAAATTCACAAAAACTCAAGATGAAGTCATCACTGACAATAATTCTCTCTCTAATAACATTAGTGATGAGTCAGAACATTAGAATAACAAAAATAAAACACGAATTCACATTAGTACAAGAAGAACCTGTACGTTTGATTAAAGAGTACGATATTCTTTTACACCTGATCAACTTGACACAATGCGAGACACTAGTTCAACAACTTAAATCACAATACCTTTTATTAAACAAACAAGACTATATTAAAGAGGAAGAGATTAACACTCTAGAAATAAAAATAGATACAATCATACCACACCACATTATTCACAAACGAGGTTTACTGGATATAATAGGCAAAGGATCAAAAATAGTTTATGGAACTATGGACGATGATGATAGACAAATGATAGAAGAAAGATTGCAGAATTTAGAAGATAGCAACACAGAAATCCTGATAAACAATAATAAACAAGTGATTATTAATAAACAGTTTAACGAACAATTCCTACAACTACAAGACATCTTAAAGACAAGTTCAAAAACATTAAACAGATACAATGAAATCAAATCTGAAATAAAGAATTTACGCATAGAATTGGAATTCAATAAAAACTTAATGAAATTACAACGAATACTAGAAAAAATCAATGACATTATAATGACTAGTAGAACAGGTATACTAACTCAAGACATACTGACTACAAAAGAAATATATGACTTTGACATTAACCTAGAAAAGTTAAAAGAGATTAAATTAACATTAGCCACATACAATGAAAATTTGTTAATTGTATTAAACATCCCTAAGTTTGACAATAAATTATATAATAAAATATATGTACACACATTTCCAATAAATAGTAAAATAATCAACTAAGCAACTAATGAATTTATAGAAATAAATAAAACTATCTATCACGTAACAAAAGAAATAAAAAACCTATGTGAAATGAAAGACAATTGTATTGAAAACCTATTTAAAGATAATACTAATCTAAATTGTAAAACAAAAAACTTTGATGATGAAAATGTAATTATAGACGGAGAAAGATATTTAATAATAAAAAATCTACAAAAAGAAAAAGTAATACAAACTTGTAATAACTTAGAATATATCCTAGAAGGAAATTATATCCTAGAATTAGAAAACTGTAAAATTATGATAAGAAATAAAACATACAACAAAAAACTGTATAATAATAATTTCAAAATTATACCTCTATTAAATTTCAATTTTACAACAGATTATTATAAAGAATTGAACTTCAAATCAATAGATAATATAAAAGAATTAGAATCAAGAGTGCATGTAAAACACGTGACATATAATGTAATAACCATTGTTTTAATTGTAATAATAACAATTTTCGTAATAATTTATTTAAAAATGAAACAAAAAAATAAATCTGTTCAAATAAGTATTCCAACAGTTGCTTTCCAACCGTTAGAACACTCTAAGACGGGAGGAGTTACATATATCCCCCAGAATATTCTAATAAACAAAGGCACAATGAATTATAGGAATAATATCATACTGAAGGCATTTCCTGCTGTAGTTTACTTAAGTTAATGAAATAAGAAAGGGACTATGATCAAAGTCCAAAACAACAAGATAAAAGGCCATTAGTGGCGTGATCAATAAAGCTGATCAAAAAGAGTATAAATACTGGTCGTCTGCGACGCGACGTTCCAATTTAGACTTTATTTTATTGCGAAAGAATCAACATTAATAAAGATAACCTCAAGAATCTAGAGCTCCGCTCTTTTATTCTTTTTAAAAAGTGTTTTATTATAATTACATATTAAATTTATATATATATAGGTTATGATACCGCTAAACCCAAAAAATACTAAAGGAGTATTTTCCCCATAAACCACTTAAGGAATACAAAACCAACAAACAGATGAATCAACAACAGATGAAGTCACTTATCCAAATATAGAAAGAAACATCGATAACCAAAAACATCATGTTCGCATGTTGCGCACAACACCAACAAATTAAGCAGTTTGCACCCGACACCAAAAATCACAGGAAATACTTATCTTTTATGGCATATAAGAAAGAAGTCACGTTCATATAAGTTAACACCATGCAAAACTCCAACATAATTTATGATCATTCCCACGATCATATTTGCTGACAACGCGTCTGGCTGCTAAATGCATTCCAGCACGTAGCAAGAGTAAACACGACACCACCTGTGGGAACTTGTAGAGAGGTATGCATGGACATGAAACTATAGGAATAGGTTACTTTTAAGTTTTAAATTTGTAAATCGTGCAGTCTGATTTTAGCAATTGAATAAAGAGGTTCAACCTCCAAAAAATATTTTTTTTAAAAAATTTAATAAAACATAGTTTAATTGGCGCCCGAGCAGGGACCGAGAAGTGAAGTCGCGTTAATAGCCGAAAGTACATAATCGCCTAAAGTAGCCGAAAGTACATAATCGCCTAATAGTACCCGAAAGTACATAATCGCCTAAAGTAGCCGAAAGTACATAATCGCCTAAAGTAGCCGAAAAAAGGTACTAGTGAATAATATCGCCTAAAGTAGCCGAAAAAAGGTACTAGTGAATAATATCGCCTAAAGCAGCCGAAAGAAGGTACCTACTAGTGAATAATATCGCCTAAATAAGCCGTAAATACTAGTGAACAATATCACACTTAACGCGAGCTTTACGCCCTCGGTCAACCTTGTCCCCAGAAAAAAAATAAACAGAAAATAATAAGTGTCCGTGTTAAGAACACGCAAAAACACATCAGTCCATTTCATCTCGGAGTGAAAGAAAAAGTTCCAGTACAAGATGCTGATTTTATTGTAAGTTAGTTACTTAAGAATATAGTATAATAATAAATAAATACATACAACCAAAAGATAATAAGTTGAATATAATACACAAATTGTAATATTTAATCATTTCAAAATCGATTCAAAAAGAAAAAAAAACATAAGATTCTTTATCTTGAAAAAATTTTTTTTAGAAAGTAATAATTGTTAGAAAAAAGAAATTTCAATATCTAAGCAAGTGCTCTTAAAATATTTTGTAAAGCGATCAAAATGCCTATTACGCGAACAGGTGCTGGGGCTGATAATACCCAAAACCCCCCAATTTCAGTTGCTCCTATAACTACTATTGCTCCCATGCACTCAGCTACTCTTCCTACTACACATCCTCATACGATGCCTACCCCAACTCCTTTCAGTCCATCCTCATCTTTAGTGCAGCCACAAGTTCCACCGATTAACGCACCACTGTCCATTGATATTTCCCCTTCAGACAATTATAGTTCATTACACTCTATTCCTATTAGCACACGCCCAGCTGCAACAGAAGTGAGGTCAACACCCGAACTAGATGCAGTGGTCACATCTATAGTGACCAGAGTCTTCGAACAACAGGGTGAAAGACTCATGAAAAAATTACTTAAGCCTGATTCTCAACAATTTCAAGAAACCGATCAAACAATATACCCCCAATTTTTAACAAATGTCGATGGTTTAGACAAAATACCAGATATTGTTAAATGCCTACGAACTTTTTCTGGCGAACCTGGAGAGTTTTCTTCCTGGAAGAAGTCAGTTCAACGAGTACTCACAATGTACGAAAACCTAAAGGGAACTCCTAAATACTATGGCATTCTAAATGTCATACGTAATAAGATTACTGGAGGAGCAGACGCTGCTCTGGAATCTTTCAACACACCCCTTAGCTGGGAATGCATTGTGCGATGTCTTACAATGCACTATGCGGATAAAAGAGATATAACAACTCTGGAATGCCAAATGTTCAATTTATCCCAAGGAAATCAATCTCTGCAACAGTTCTATCAAACTGTTAGCTCACACTTAACGTTGATTATCAATAAAATATCCTGCATGGATATAGGTGCCGAAGCAATGAGAGTCTTAATTCAGACGTACAGGGATAAAGCCCTGGAAACATTTATAAGAGGTCTCAAGGGCAACTTATCAGATCTTTTGGGAATGAAAGAACCAATTGATCTGCCCCAAGCGTTGCATTTATGTATGAAATACGAAAATCAGCACGCCAAACCCCAATGCGCTCAGATACCACAAGGAACAATCAAAAGAATTCACCAAATGGGACCTTCACGGTCATTTAACCCAGTGCAATCATATCCTAATTATCAGCGAAATAACGTTAATATTGCTACTAATAGACCATACCAACCTGGATATTCAAATTACTCCAAACCCTACCCTACTCCAGTAACAGTTAAACCCCAGAGTCAGCTAGCTAGAAATCAACCAACCTATAACCCACAATTAAAATATAATTCGCAGCCTTTTAACCAAAACAGGTCTCAACCCAATAAATCGTCTCCAAACATAGTCAAAACTGAAAATAAAAATCCTCAAACGAGGAACTATAATGTTAGCCAAAGGTCACAAAACTCTCCGCAACAACCACTGCAAAACTCTCACTATAGCGGGGGCCAGCCCAATTACCATATAAACCATGGGACTGAAAATCAAGAACAAGATGAGGAAACAAACTATTTTCAAGCCTGTGAGCAAGCTATGGAAGAACTTTCTTTAGAGGATTATCCATTAGAAAGCGAATATCAAATTGAACCAGATTTGGAAAATGAATACAGCGATATTCATTTTTTAGGTTAACTGAGTCCTCGTTACCTTATTTTAAATGCAAAACGAGGACCGGAGAAATTTTAAAATTCCTAATTGACACTGGGTCAAGTAAAAACTACATAAAACCCGACCTAGTACAGAAACCTATCGATAATAAACAAATATTCTTTGCTAAATCTATAGCCGGGGATGTTAAAATCAGTAAGCACACTTTTCTAAACTTATTTGGTCTTAAAGACGTAAATATAAAATTTTTCATTCTACCAAACCTCAAAACTTTTCATGGCATCTTGGGCAATGACACGCTCAAGGAATTAAAAGCCGTCATCCACACACAAAACAGTTTCATGACAATTCTTGATAAAGCTAAAATAAAAATGCATCAGTTGAAAGTTCAATCCGTAAACAATATTACTGCCAGTATGGAAAACCTTACAAACTCTCAGAAGCAAATGCTTGCATCAGCGGTGAAAAAATATCCAGCCCTTTTCGCTGAGCCCGAAGAGAGGCTTACCTACACAACAGCTGTTATAGCCGAAATAAGGACCACCACTGACGACCCTGTTTTCACTCGATATTATCCATTCCCTATGGCTCTTAAGTCGGAAGTCGAAAAACAAGTAAGCCAGCTATTGCACGATGGAATTATAAGACCTTCACGGTCTCCATATAATTCACCGGTATGGATCGTGCCAAAAAAACCCGACTCCACTGGCGCAAAGCAATATCGAATGGTAATTGATTACCGAAAATTAAACACCATTACTATAGCCGACAGATACCCCATACCTGAAATTAATGAGGTGACAGCGCAACTTGGAAGAAATAAATTCTTCACCGTGCTTGATTTGAAAAGTGGCTTCCATCAAATTCCTTTAAAGGAATCTGATATTGAGAAGACAGCCTTTTCAATTAACAACGGAAAGTACGAATTCACTAGGCTCCCTTTTGGACTTAAAAATGCTCCCTCGATTTTCCAGCGCACTCTTGATGACATATTAAGGGATTACATCGGAAAATCGTGCTACGTGTACATAGACGATATCATTATATTCAGCGAAAACCAAGAACAACACGCCAAAGATATCGAACAAATTTTTAGTACATTAAGCAGAGCCAACATGAAAGTCCAGCTAGATAAATGTAAATTTTTTAGCTCAGAGGTAGAGTTTCTCGGATTCAAAATATCATCAGAAGGTATTAAGACTAATACAAATAAAGTAAAATCTATTACCGAATTCCCTGTGCCCAAAACTCTCAAAGAGCTGAGATCCTTCCTCGGGTTGTCAGGATATTATCGTCGGTTTATTCAAGGTTATGCTCAATTAGCAAAACCATTGACAAACCTCTTAAGAGGGGAGGGAGGACGAACGTCCAAAAATCAATCCTCAAGAATCCAAATCAGCTTGAACAATGAAGCTTTAGAATCTTTTGACAAAATAAAAAAATCTTTAATTTCAAAAGACGTTATTCTTGCTTACCCAGACTACAAGAAACCATTCGACCTTACAACAGACGCCTCTAATGTCGCGATCGGGGCGGTACTGGAACAAGATAATAGACCCTTAACTTTCATCAGCAGAACGCTAACTAAGACAGAGGAGAACTACGCGGCTAATGAAAAAGAAATGCTAGCCATCGTCTGGGCCCTCGGCTCACTCCGCAATTACCTTTACGGTCACGCTAGGGTCCGCATTTTCACCGACCATCAACCTCTCACATTTGCGTTAAGCACAAAAAATAACAACAGTAAAATGAAACGCTGGAAATCTATATTAGAGGAATACAATCACGAAATCAAATACAAGCCTGGCAAAACAAATGTAGTGGCAGACGCCCTATCCAGAGCTTATAGTACTCCCCATATAAATTTAGTGTCAACATCCTCACACAGCAATGAAGGTCTAAATAAAAGTCGGGTAATGAAAGTAGATACCCCGATTAATGTTTTCAAAAATCAAATCTTACTTCAAATAGGACAAACACCCAGCCAGACATTCGAAATTATATTCCCAACCTACCATAGGCACGTGATAATAGAACAGGTGTACAATAAAGACAACCTAAAGCAAATCCTCAAGAAAGTACTAAATCCATCCGTAATTAATTGCATTAAAACAGACGATAAAGTGATGGACATTATACAGGAAATTTATCCACTACACTTCAAAAATTTTCGAACTAGGTTTACTCAACTTCAAGTGGAAGACATAACTAATGAAACAAGACAAGAGGAAATTATAATTAGTACACATAAAAGAGCGCATCGCAATCAGCGAGAAAATAAATCACAGATTTTGGAAAAGTATTATTTTCCCAAAATGGCCAATAAAATAAACAAGGTTGTAAGGAATTGCACCGTATGCAAGGTAAGCAAATACGATAGGCATCCTACAAAGCAACAAGTGCAACCTACGCCGATACCAGAATATCCAGGCCAAATCGTCCACGTTGATATATTTATTACCGAAAACAAACTCGTCTTAACTTCCATAGACAAGTTTTCGAAATACGCTCAAGTCAGAGTACTAAAGTCAAGGGCTGTGGAAGACATCCGTCAGCCTCTACGAGAAATTCTGTTTTCCTTCGGATTGCCCGAAACTGTAGTTTTCGACAATGAGAAATCCTTTAACTCGGTGACAATAGGTTATATGCTGGAAGATGAACTCAAGATAAAAGTCTTTACGACACCCCCTTACTGTAGTAGTGCGAACGGTCAAGTTGAGCGATTTCACTCAACCCTCATAGAAATTATGAGATGTCTGAAAAAAGATAACTCCCATCAATCTTTTAACGAATTACTACATAGAGCTGTATACGAATATAATCTTTCAATACATTCTACTACCACAAAAAAACCAATTGAGGTATTCTTTGGTCATAGAGTTACACCTGACCTAACACAACTAGAGACAGCTCGTAAAGAGAACATAGGTAAACTTAAAAGAAAACAAGCCCAAGACCTCGAATATCATAACAAGTTTAGACAACCCATTAAAGTTTATACCCCCGGAGAAATAATCTATGTAAAGCAAAATAAGCGCATTGGCTCTAAATTGAATTCTCGATATAAAAAGGAAATAGTTGCCGAAAATAAGTCAACCACTATTTTAACTAAATCTGGCAAAACTGTTCATAAGGCACTGATAAAAAATTAAAATCCTAATATCAAACCCTTACTCCTTTTTTAGATTGCTCATCGCAGCGAGTGCAGCTGAGGTGCAGATCCTGGATTATTCCAGTGCCCAATCGATAACCATAGATACAGGTTCAGCAAAAGTTCAAGCGGGAACATTTAAAATTATCCATAGTATCGATCTTAAGCAATACAAAGTAGTAATCGAAGAACTTGAAATGTTCTTAACACACAACTCACTAGAAAAAGATCCCATCTTTCCTTACCTAAAAAATGAGATAATCCAAATTAAAACCCACCTTAATCGACTAATGCCCTCACCTAAAGTTAAACGCTCAATAGATTTTATAGGCAGTGCCTGGAAATTTATTTCAGGCAGCCCCGATAAACATGACTTTGATGTTATCAAAGAGAAAATAAATAATGTTTTAACAAATAACAATAATCAAATTGTAATAAACAAAATGTTAATTAAAAAAATTGATGAAGTGGTAAACACCACAAATATTATTAATAAAAAAATGCAAGAAGACAATAATGTTAAAGACGAGATAGTCTTAAATATAGAATTAAGATTAGGATTAATAAAGGAAGAAATTGTAAATTTAGAATATGCAATTCACTGGGCTAAGGCCAATATTGTCAACAGTTACATTCTGTCCAATATCGAAATTGATATTATACAAGAAATTTTAAATAAGGAAAACATGCCGTATGTTAACATCCTAGAAGCTCTAGAATTTGCAGAAATAAAAATCGCTTCAAATAATTCACTAATTTTATACATGATAAGTTTACCAACCACAACAGTGGAAACATGTAAAACTATTTTGATTAAAAGCATAAAAAAGGGCAAAACTATCCTTAAGATACCCTACAGCAATGTTTTACAATGTAAGAATAAAATCTATGGGGTTATGTCCTCATGTTTGGTATTTCATAAGTTATCTATTTGTCAAAGTAATAATATAATCGATATAACAAATTCAACATGCATACCACATCTACTAAATAGCAGAGCCTCCAACTGCACCAGGATTAATAACCAACACGTCCCATCGGTCGAAGAAGTCGCACCAGGAATCCTATTACTAAATCAATATACCGGATCCATAGAAGTAAACGAAGAAATGATACCTTTAGATGGAAGCTATCTCATACAATTCCATAACACATCAATCAGAATTCAAAATCAAGTTTTCAAATCAACGGAAGTAGTGGGCTATAAACCATTACCAGCTGTCCTTCAACCTACTTCAATCAGAAAAGATACTGAGGAGTTATTATCGCTGCAAATGATAAAAGAACTCCACGCTAAAAACTCAGAATACATTGACCTTTTGGAGACCCGGAACAAGTACAACGGCGCAGCCATTATTACGCTATTAATCCTTTTCGCAGCGTTAACAATAGTATACCTGTTAAAACTAAAGAAGAAGAAAAACTCAATAATAGCAAAAATAGTAACAGCAGACGAAATGGTAATGACTGACGCATCCGCTGCAGAAGACCCGGTTCCATTAAGCCCTATACCAACACCTAGATCAATAGGGATGGAGGACCTCCCAAGCCATATAAAGCCATGGACATCGAACGAGGCCGTTCGATTTTAAAGGGCGGAGGAGTTAACACCATGCAAAACTCCAACATAATTTATGATCATTCCCACGATCATATTTGCTGACAACGCGTCTGGCTGCTAAATGCATTCCAGCACGTAGCAAGAGTAAACACGACACCACCTGTGGGAACTTGTAGAGAGGTATGCATGGACATGAAACTATAGGAATAGGTTACTTTTAAGTTTTAAATTTGTAAATCGTGCAGTCTGATTTTAGCAATTGAATAAAGAGGTTCAACCTCCAAAAAATATTTTTTTTAAAAAATTTAATAAAACATAGTTTAATTTATATTCCAGACAGTATAAAAGCAGCCCAAAAAACACATAATAAACTGAGTTTTAACATCACACTCAAACAAGAGAGTTCTAACTAAAAAGTGCTTCCAGTTTAATAAGAGATACTTTTAATATTGTTCTAAGTTTATTTCGATAGTTTAATAAAGTTAACAGTTTAAATAGTATTCAGTTGTTTTCTTCAAAATCCACTTAAGGAAAATACTTGACTGCATTCAAGATCAGATCAAGTTAAGAAGGAATTAACTCTTCTGATTGAATATCAGAAATACGCTATTTGACAACCATAAAACAGGAACAATCTTAAAATGTATATGTATATATATTTTATATGTTAGTAGAGTGTACGGTCTTTGTATATGAAAACCATAGTTCCATAGCTTCCATATGAAGGTCGATGAATTTGTTTTTGTATTTTCTTTATATCAATGCACTTTTATATGGAAAACGGCAATGTCTCAATATTGTGTCTAATAAGGGGTTGAATGAAATGTTTGTATGCTTACATCAGCTGTTCAGGATCTTGTATCGATTTTTGTTTGTTTTTATTTATGTACATTCATAAGTCTGCTTCTCCTTGTGTACAATCCTTGTATATGAACCATGGTTTTTATTATGTATACAAAGCTACGATGCAATTTTTGTCGTGCAGATCTTTGTGAAGAAGAAGAATATAGGGGTAGTTATGCGTTTGGTTATAGTTATGTATGTATATTTTGGCGAGTGGGTATTTTGCTTTTATTTGGCATTAAGTTTTTCTTCAATATTTGAACTTTAGATTTGTTTGAGCTTCAAAGATTTTTTTGTGTAGATAGATATCAATTGGTAGGTAATTTTTTTTCAGGATGTGGGTTTGATTTTAAATTCAAATTTAATACTATATAAAAGGTATTGGCAGGTAGGCAGGTATTTCATAAAATTTCATAAGGAATTCCTACTAGTATCCGCACAGTGATAATATCCATTATCCGTACACTTAGCACTTTGTTTGAGATTAGTACATAGATAGGTAGGTACAGTATTTCCTACATACATACATATGTAGTTTAAAATAAAAACAAAAATGCATTCTTTATGTTGGTTCAGATAATTTGAATAATTTGATAATTGAAATTTGTGTCTTTTATTTATGTTCCAATCCTCCTTTTGTTTTATCATTTTTAAAAAAAATTAGTTTATATTTAGGTAGTTTGCTGTTGTAGGTACCTTTAATACAATTTTGTCAGCTCTTCTATTTTAAGATGTGTGATTTTTAGGAAAATCCAATTGAAAGTTTTTGATGTCAAACATCTATAGGCTCACTTGTAAACCGAATTATACTAAGTATACTAAGGTATACATATCCCTACATATATATTTTATGTGTAGTAGAGTGTACGGTGTGACGACGGGTCGCCACGCTATACTGAGGTATACATATATATATAATATAGATGTATATATTTTATATTATATGTAGTAGAGTGTACGGTGTTTCACATCTGCCAGGCGTCCCATGACGGCTCATTTTTTTTTTTATTTTATAAACATACTACGAAAAATCTGTTTGAGAGAGTGCAATCCCAAAAAAAAAAAAAAGAAATAAAAACAGAATTTAATTATAAAAAAAATTGTATGTATAGACGAAAAACAAAATTTGTAACGGGTATAGTTTATACTTTGGAATATGTAAAAGGGGAAACTGAATGCCGGTGCCCGGTAGGTAGGGCGTAGGGATATTAAAGAATAAAAGATGAAGAGTCAGTTGAATCCTGACCGCAATTAAATCAAGACGTTGTGTTTTATTCGGCTATACATTTTAAAGCGAACGGTTAAAATTCAGAAGTGGGATATACATATAACCCGGTATCACGAAAAAGAGAGAGTATTTAAAAAGAAATAAATAAGAAATTAAACGAAGTCGACCAGTCGGAAAAAAAAACAAATAAAACGAGTGTATGTCCCGTTGTGATTTTGTTGTTTTGTGCATAGTATCGGGTGATTTTTTAAGAGCTTGAGAACTTTTTTTTTAAAAAAAACACATAAAATTTGCAAAATCTCATCGATTCTTTATTTGAAACGTTAGATTGGTCCACGACATTTACTTTTTGAAGATAATTTCATTTAAATGTTGACCGCGGCTGCGTCTTAGGTGGTCCATTCGGAAAGTCCAATTTTGGGTAACTTTTTCGAGCATTTCGGCCGGAATAGCCCGAATTTCTTCGGAAATGTTGTCTTCCAAAGCTGGAATAGTTGCTGGCTTATTTGTGTAGACTTTAGACTTGACGTAGCCCCACAAAAAATAGTCTAAAGGCGTCAAATCTTATGATTTTGGTGGCCAACTTACCGGTCCATTCCTTGCGATGAATTGTTCTCCGAAGTTTTCCCTCAAAATGGCCATAGAATCGCGAGCTGTGTGGCATGTAGCGCCATCTTGTTGAAACCACATGTCAACCAAGTTCAGTTCTTCCATTTTTGGCAACAAAAAGTTTGTTAGCATTGAACGATAGCGATCGCCATTCACCGTAACGTTGCGTCCAACAGCATCTTTGAAAAAATACGGTCCAATGATTCCACCAGCGTACAAACCACACCAAACAGTGCATTTTTCGGGATGCATGGGCAGTTCTTGAACGGCTTCTGGTTGCTCCAAATGCGGCAATTTTGCTTATTTACGTAGCCATTCAACCAGAAATGAGCCTCATCGCTGAACAAAATTTGTCGATAAAAAAGCGCGAAACACATTTCGAACCGAACACTGATTTTGGTAATAAAATTCAATGATTTGCAAGCGTTGCTCGTTAGTAAGTCTATTCATGATGAAATGTCAAAGCATACTGAGCATCTTTCTCTTTGACACCATGTCTGAAATCCCGCGTGATCTGTCAAATACTAATGCATGAAAATCCTAACCTCAAAAAAATCACCCATTACATCTTTGTGCCTATATAAAAACGAAGTCGACCAGTCGAAAAAAAACAACATATAAAACGAGTGTCTGTCGCGTAACTCTTTTAAGTTTTATATTAAACTTTAATAACTATTTGTTATTCCTTTAGAATTGCAATCTAATATCATTATCGCGTTGTGATTTCGTTGTTGTGCGCATAGTACATCGTTGTGCCTATATAATATAGACACGAGAATTCCCTCGCGCAAAAAAAACACATCACATTGGGCCCTATCTTGAACGAGATTTCCCGGGAAATATTTCCCACGTTCGAAAAATTCGTATCGTGAATGATGTTCGAAATTCCCCTCGGAATTTATTGCTATCGTGAACAATTTTTGCATGGGAAATTTGATGTGATTTCTCTGGAATTTTTCCGCATTTATTTTGGCGGAGAAATTAAGGCGAGACGGAGCAATGTAAGTGCATTTGAAACTTTTTTGATAAATAAAAAAAAATTTTTAATTATATTATAGGACGAACTCAACAAATTAAAACCAATTAGAACTTCTGGTTAGTATTATGGAAAAGAATACGGATATAGCGACTGGATTTACCACCTACAGAGAAAAAGAAGATTTGGCAAAGTTTTGGAAGAAAACGGAGACTGAGCTCAATAGCCTTGGTCCACCAATCAAATCCGTATCTGATTGGAAAAAAGTAATATTTTTTTACAAAATTATAATGCTTGTGGCTCTAAAAATGTTTTTCTTTTTTCAATACAAACAGGTATGGCTCGACAAAAAAAAAATATATTCGGAACAAAATGTCAGAAAACATAAAAAATAAAAAAGCTACCGGAGGAGGTCAATTTAAGGAACACAAATTTTCGCGTTTGGAGGAAACCATCATCAGAATATGTTCCATGAAGGATTCGATAGAAGGTTGCCGAAATGCATCTTCATTTGGATTACCTTCGTGTAGTAAAGAAAGGAAAATGGGGAACCAAGATAAAGAAAACGTTCCCTCACTTCAAGCAAGTTTGGAATGTGTTCTTGACTTCGATGAAAGTCATTCTAAAGGCCCAACTATAATAGACATAAGCACGCATATGCGCGCATAAGTAAACGTACGAATACAAAGAATCTAATACGAGTAACCATAATGGAGTCTAGCTCCGTTTCGTTCAATTTTTCTCAGTTTCGTTCACTTAAGCAAACTTAAGCAAGAGCGATCCCAGTCGCTCGCCGCATAAGTAAATCTGACAGTTTTGATCAAATACACACATTCCAACTCCACTGCAGATAATTTCTCTCAGAATGTTTATCATAATAGGAAATCAGCCTCATAAACTTTTTCATAGTGTGCGTGTCATTTCTCTTCTAATATATGAAATTTCCCAAAAGAACTCATTAGTTATTTCTATGTATGCGTGAAAACACGTCAATTTTTCTCTTTGAATTCTTTTACATTACAAATACAACAAAGTAAACAAATGGGTTTTGGAGGGTGATACGTATGTTTTTGCATGAATATCTCATTCTGTGTATCTGTTGTGTATTTTGTCATTGGCTTGTCATTCTGTTGCGATTATTTGGTGTTGTGTTTTTGGTTAAAGATTATTAAAGATAAAAACAAAACAATTAAATGGAAGGCAATTCTGAATTTGAATTCGTTTTAATAGAAGGCGTCCGAAGACATAAATGCCTTTATGACAAAAGAGACGCCTTCTATTTTAATAAGTTAAAAAAGGAAAAGGCGTGGAAGGCAGTAGGTGAAGAATGCAAAAGGACAGGTAAGCAATTCATAAAATATATTATTTGCAAAAAGTATTTATGTACGTGTTATTTTTATTTATATTTTAGATTCAGAATGCAGGTTGCGGTGGAAGGCCCTCCGTGAAAGATACTCGAGGGAACTAAGAAAATTAAATCAACCTTCTGGGAGTGGCGCGGCAGATTATTGCGTTTGGGAGCTGATGGAGGAAATGGGTTTCTTAAAAGACTCCATGCAGCCAAGGAAGTAAGTAAACTTTACTTTATTGTGTTTAAATATTAAAGATTAATAATTTATTTTTATTATTAAAGGACAATCTCCAACGAAAACGTTGAAACGGCACTGTTTCTTAGCGATGATGGTGGTGCTACAACAGAAGACGTTTTCACTGCCACAGCCTCAGCAAAAAAAAGGAAGACGGCATTTGATGGGTTGTGTGAAAGATTTGGCAAGGTGGTAGAAAAGCTGGATGGAAGTTTTGCGCCTTCACAATCAAACGCTGATGATGGAGATGAAGACTTTCTATCATCCATCATGGCAATGATGAGAGTTCTGCCACCAGATGTTAAGGATGCATACAAAATGGAAATGCTGACGAGAGTTACTCAGCTACGGAGGCAGCATAGGTCATTTGGGAGTGTTTAGTGGTTGTTCTAGTTTTAAGTAGTTTATAGGTAGAATAGGTAGCTTTAGTTAGCTTTAAGTTTTATATTAAGGACCTTATTTTAAGTAGATTTTAAGAAAAAATAAAAAGGACATTGAAATTACTTTTTTTTGTTATTTTTTTGTAATAAAATGAATTGGTACTTATTAAAAAGTTAAAAGTTTTTTAATTTCTACAAAAATGAAACAAATTGAAAAGAGGTGAGTCATTTACTGGAATAAACAGGACTACAAGAATCGGGAAAACAATGCAAAAGTGTTGGTACAAAATCCGACAGAAAATTTTTTACATTCGTGATATGTAATGTATGCAAGCATGATAAAGTCGTGCAATGCATGTCAAAGGAAGGTTTTGCAGAAAAGTAGATAAATAAAAGATATACTGTAGGGATCCTTTTTTTGTATTTTTCATTTTAGTTTTCAAACAAAAAATCACGAAGATTGTTTCGTATCGTGGTTGATGTTTTGCCACCATATTGATGAATGTTTGGCGATGGTGCTATTGATGGAATATTGGTGTTTACTTCCGTCCGCCATAATCCATCATGCCGTTGACCATCAGAATCCTCCCAATCTACATAATAGGTGGGACAATAACCCTCATTTTCTTTGTTTAGCATTATGAAATTATGAAGAGCAATACATGCTAAAATAATTTTCTCCGCGTTTTCTGGAAGCATATGCAACGTCGTTAACAAAATTCGCCAACGGGCCACCAATATTCCAAAGGAATTTTCAATTGTGCGACGAGCGCGAGAAAGCCTTTTGTTAAAATTTTCTTCTTTTGGTTGAAGAAGGGTTCCGGGATATGGTCGCATAAGATTTGTACCCAATGGGAAAGCAGCATCGCCCACAAAGTAATGCGGGATTTGAACTGGTGAGCCCGGCAAGTTTTTCGGCTGAGGAATTGGAAGTTTATTTCCCAAAAGTTTCTTTCCAAAACAACTGACCTGAAGGATTCCTAGTCAGAAAAAAAATGTTGATCATAGGTAAGAACATTAGGAAAAAGAGTTTTGGTTTTTTACCACCGTCGCTTTGGCTTCCATACGCTCCAATGTCAATGTGGGTGAAGCAATATTTCGCATCGCAAACGGCCATAAGAACAATGCTGAAGAACTTCTTATAATTGAAGTA
Organism: Eupeodes latifasciatus; assembly: GCA_920104205.1. Taxonomy (NCBI): domain Eukaryota; kingdom Metazoa; phylum Arthropoda; class Insecta; order Diptera; family Syrphidae; genus Eupeodes; species Eupeodes latifasciatus. The sequence goes on from OV049926.1 coordinate 118,542,575, forward strand.
CTGACTTCCACTATTGGGTGGACATCTTAGGGCAAAATGTTTGCCATCGATTGACCCAAGACAATTAGGCATGTTCCACAAAGTCCAGAAGTCGTCAGTAATCATTTCCAAATCTTGGGTACTGGGTTCAGACACATAGATTGGGTACAAAGCTTTCCACAATAGCTCTGCCGTTTCCAGTACTATAAGCCGAACAGTTTCTTTCCCTAACTTAAACGACCAGGCCAGTGACTGAAAAGAGGTGCCTTGTGACAAGTAACTAAAGAAAGTAAGCAGTGAATAAGATGTGAAAGCATTTTTCATGAAGTGAACTTACAGAAGGAGGACAGCCAGCCGACATTCGGGTGAAACTGGTTCTCTTATAGACGTTTTTAGCATGTGTGGTGACAACAAATTAAGCAGCAAATTGTACAGTGCAGGACGCATTCTTGTGTAAATAAAAAATTGGCCGCTATCAAGCTCTTTGATTTTTAAAAAGGTAACATGGAAAAAACCATTCCTTCTCCTGTCCCTGTTTATTTCTCGAACAGCACAAGAACGTTTCCTTCTTTTTTTAAGTATATCGTCCATTTCTTTTAAAACACAAAGTCCTTCAAATACTGTATTTACTAGCTTTAATTTATTTAAATTTTTTAATTTGTTATTTATCTCCATATTATTTTTAACAAAAACAAGAGTCCTGAATCAAAAAAATCAACCAAATTTCACAGCTGCGAATATTATTTTGACATATAGATAAGTAAGCAAAATTGCATTATGGCTACCCGCAGTAATTTCACAAACTTAAGTGAATTTTCGTTGGGTTTTTGACATAAGCTTATGTTTGCTTATGCCTATTATAGTTGGGCCTTAAGTCTCCAGTAAATCGTCAACAAATTGAACCAGAACCCCAGCCTGTCGCTGATGACATTATGAATTCAAGCAAATCGACAAAAAAAAGGAAATCATTTAATACGACGAACCCAGAATATCTAGAACAAGAGCTTACTATTCAAAAAGAGATTTGCACTAAAATAGGAAAAGCCGTCGATTTTCTGGAAAGTCATCAAGAGGAATTTTCTTAAAAAGTACAAAAATAAAATAAAAGAAAGTTTCTTTAAGATCATTAGACAATCTTATTTGTACTGTTCTCGCCCCGAAGTGCCTGAAGTTAAATATGAGATGAAACTTCGGCTCAGTGATGAAAAGCCCTTCCATTACCCCCCAAGGAGAATGTCATATTTTGAAAAAGAGCAGGTACAGGTTATTTTGGACGATCTGATTGAACAAGGAGTGATTCGCGAAAGTAGGTCAGAATATTCTTCACCGGTAGTATAAGTAAGAAAGAAAACAGGCGATATAAGGTTGTGTGTAGACTATCGGACCTTGAATAAAGTTACACAAAAAGATAATTATCCCATTCCACTTATAGACGATTTATTGGATAGGTTAGTTTATAAAAAGATTTTCACATTGATAGACTTAAAAGTGCTTTTCACCACGTTCAAGTGCACGAAGAGTCTATCAAATATACTGCTTTCGTAACCCCACCCCAATGGGCCAGTATGAATATCTAAAAATGCCATTTGGGTTGAGAAATGCACCAAGCGAATTTCAAAGATATATAAATAGAGTGTTTGAGGATTTAATTAAAAGGGGGAAAGTAACTATTTACATAGACGATATAATGATAGCCACAGAGTCAGCAGTTTTCGAAAGAGTGGTAAAAAATAGATTGCGATTGAGGTAAGATAAGTGTCAGTTTATGGTATCACAGATACGATATCAAGGTTACTTTATTACAGATGAGGGTATCAAACCAGATGAGAAAGGAGTAGAATCTATAAAGACTTTCCCCATACCACAAAATGTAAAGGAGTTCACAGCTTTTTAGGTTTATGCTCGTATTTTAGGAGGTTCATCAAAGATTTTTCGTTGATGGCTCAACCACTGTATAGATTAATCCGGAAAGACACTTTGTTTAAATTTGATAAAGAAGAGCTCGATTGTTTTGAGGAATTGAAGCAAAAAATGAGCGAGTCCCCATTATTCAATCTACAGGATGAAACCGAATTGCATTGCGATGCAAGTGCCTTACGTTTCGGTGCGATATTGATGCAACAGAAAAAAGATGGGAAGTTTCATCCTATCTTTTACTTTTCGAAACGTACCACGGATGATGAGTCGAAATATCACAGTTTCGAACTCGAAACCTTGGCAATTATTTATTTATTATTAATTCTTTAACTTTGACCCTAAACAAGAAGGAAGTAAATCCAAGAATTGCCCGATGGGCGCTTGAATTGCAAAATTTTGATTACGTATTAGAACATCGGAACGGTTCAAGAATGCAACATGTAGATGCACTGAGTCGGATTCCGAATATTTTGGTTCTTGAATAGAACAGTTTTGAACAAAATTTGTCAATTCAGTCACGGACTTATTGACCCGTCCTTTGCTAATGCAATTTTACGTTCTATTCCTAATAAACTTGGGGGAGTAATTGCTTTAGCGTAATCCATAATTTTATATGGCTTCCGCCATCCATTGTTTGACTTGATTTTTCTTACAAACAGCGATTTCACTTCCATCGGGATGTTTTTCCACCACTTCATTTATCTTAAATATATACTAAAATTTTTAGATGTACTTGTTGTTCCTTGAGTTCAACTTTTCCAATATTGGTAGCTTTGATCATGTCATGGGAGTAGTATAGACTAGAGGGTACGAGGCCACCGGTATCACCGGGGTTCTGATCTATGCTAAATCCCAATTGGGATGCATTTCCAACAGTTTGATTCTGATTGGGAATAAGTGTCAGTGGTTGGATTTGTAGCCCCATTTGTATTTTCATTTGAATATTGGTTGTGGGATTGGATGTTCAGTGATAAATTGGTTGTGGGATATACTTTTGTAGTCGGATTTCTAGTTCAAAAATTAAATTTTTGTTGGAATATTGTTTTTTTGGTTGGGTAGCTCCTACTCCACCCAATTCAAAACCTATGTCACTCCTACTACACCCAATTGCATTCGGCACCGGAACGGCACCGCACGTCCCAATTGGGATGCATCGGAAGTTTCAAGTTTGATTCTAATTGGGAATAATTATCAGTGGTTGGATTTCTAGCACCATCTGTATTTTTTCATTTCAACATTAGTTGTAGGATTGAATTTTCAGTGATAAATTGGTTGTGGGATATACTTTCATAGTTGGATTTTTTGGATAGCACAACATTAGCACCTGCACGGCATGCAATATAAAATTGATGTGTGCATTGGATAAACATATTCTTAAGTCAGTGGTTGGATTTGTAGCACCATTTGTATTTTCATTTGAATATTGGTTGTGGGATTGGATGTTCAGTGATAAATTGGTGTTTGATTCTAATTGGGAATAATTATCAGTGGTTGGATTTCTAGCACCATCTTAATTTTTTTCATTTCAACATTGGTTGTGGGATTGGATTTTCAGTGATAAATTGGTTGTGGGATATACTTTCATAGTTGGATTTTTTGGATAGCACAACATTAGCACATACACGGCATGCGATATAAAATTGATGTGTGAATTGGAAACATATTCTTAATAGGATGTTCATATGCTTAAGATCAAATAAGAACTAGCATTCCAAAATACTTACCTCTGTTGGTTGTGCTGGTTAGAATTATGTGCAATGCAAGAGAATTTCAGAAGAGTTTGATTAAAAGACACATTTGTTTTTTCTACGATATTTAATTATATTTAATTTTAGATTTTGAAAACTTTATTATATTGTTCTAATAAAAACCTTAAACATAAATGACCACAAATAAACGTATCAAAATCTTGTTCTTGTATATAATTATAGTTTATTTTTTTACCAAGATAGCTTATTACTTCTGAGGGTGGTCTTAAATTTCCAAAACTATCAAAATACTTAACAATATTTTTTTTTATTTCTTATACATAATATTATATAATTTCATTATCCAAATTTATAACACCACTCTCTTTTAATGTTGGTACTTTTGGTAAAGAGTTTCGCATAAAGACTCCTCTAAAATGTTTCAAGTGTTTCTTTCCAAACTGCTGAATATCAAAATTGCTTAAAGGATTGTTAGGTAGCAATTCAATTAGTTTTTTGTATTTGTTGAGTTCAAAAAAAGTCCAAGACCATTTTTATATGGTTTTAGGAACAGTCCATTTCCTTGAATAGCAACTGGCTCCATAGTCCTATTATGACGCTTATTTTCTTCAAACTGCCTTTTAGCAGATCGTACATCATTGAGCGCTTTTACAACGCCAGCTGCTCCACCTGTTAGTGGTCCCACAGCAGATAAACCAGCTAGAATAGGAGCTAGAAGTGGTAGAAAACCACCACTTTTTGGAAGTGGAATTACTCTCGGTGTTTGAATTTGTTTTTTTTTATTTTGAATAACATTTTTTGCAGCCTTCACAGCAAGATTAGCAATAGCCTTTTTAAACATGTTCTGTTTGCAAACCTTTTTAGATTTTGTCTTCTTAGTTATTTTAATTGTGTTTTTTTGGTCTTGCAGTTACCCATTCCAAATTTAGTTTTCGCTTTCATCAAGTTGGTTACAAGGAGGCCACTTAACTTTTCAGAGGTTAATGAGTCGTTTGCTTTAAATCTTTTCCACGCTTGCTCGGTTAGAATTTTATCAGCAAAGTGTCGGTTTGAGAAAGAACTACTTTTTGAGTATGCAATATCAAGTAAACGACAAGCCTCATCCAGTTGATTGATTCCTTTATCCCCTCTACGTAGGCGTTCCTCTAATTTTGTCCCAGGTCCACAATAATTATATGAAGGAATATGTAGTTCAAATGGAAGTTTGTCTATAGCTTTATTCAAAAGCCCTTCTCCTTTAAATTATTTTCTTTTTTTATTGCAATGATTCACACCTTCTTAGTTGAAGGTTGAAACATTTATGATTAAAAGTGTATAAAAGCAAAATGTTTTATTAAAAAAGATCTTAGTCGTCATTATGCGTTTTGTAAAGCAGTCAGATGTCATAAAAGTAAGGAATTTTGATTCCAATGTAAAAATTAAGAAAAAAACATGGAAACTTATTTCCAAACAGTATTCGATGAATTATCATTGGACCATCAAACTGCGGAAAAACAAATGTTATGTTAAACATTCTTCTTGACCCCAATGGTTTAAAGTTTGAAAATATTTATATTTATTCCAAATCCTTACACCAACCAAAATATCAATATCTTAAAAAACTTATTACATCTATCAAAGTAATGGAATACAATTAATTTTCAAACAATTGTGAAATAATGCCTCCTTCAGACGCTAAAAACATCCAATATTTTTATTCGATGATGTCGCTTGCCAGAAACAAAATAATATAAGAGACTATTTTTGTATGGGTCGTCACAATGGAGTTGATAGTTTTTACTTATGCCAGTCCTATACTCATATACCAAAACATCTAATTAGAGACAACGTTAATTTCATTATTCTTTTCAAGCAAGACGAATTGAACTTAAAGCATGTTTACAAAGATCATATTAACTCTGATATGATATTTAATCAATTCAAAGAGTTATGCTCACATTGTTGGACTGACAATTTTGGATTCCTAGTAATAGACAAGGAGAACAGTATTGAAAAAGGTCGATACAAAAACAGTTTCAATAAAATTGTTATACCATAAATAAACATATTTCATTTAAAATGAAAACATTGTGACAACAACACTGTTTTTGAAAACTAGGCCTTCATTTTAAAATCATGGATGAGAACGTGTTAAGAGATTTAATAAAAACAAAAAATGTGCTAAGAAATAAATATTTTCAACTAAAAACTGGCAAAATGACTAGAGAAACTGATTTAGGAGAGACTTTCAAACCAATTGTGGAACCATTGAACAAATTGGTTAGAAATGTTACAAAAGAAACAACACTGCTGGATGATGGCATAAAAACAATCAAACCTCGTAAGCTACATTTCAAATCTTTTGATGAAAATGAAAAGGAAGAAGAACATAACAAAACAAGTTACGTTCCAGAAATGGATACTACAGATGATTCCATTTTATTCAGTACACCAAAAAATAATTCAACCCTAAACAAAACATCTTCTCTCGTTAAAAAAAATATTGTCAGATTCGAACCGCGATACAACATATGGTCCATATTTTGATGCAAATACAATTTCTGTTAAAATAGGAAAATGTCATTTTATAATGAATGAATATGATATTGTTATTGATGATGAAACTTTAACTCGAATTCCTGGTCTCATTGAATTAATTCTAAAGAAAAATCCAGAATATGGAAAAATCTTATATAAAACTAATGCACATAAAACTAATCATGATAGTTCCAGTCGAATCAAGTCAAATAGGGGGGGCAAAATATACAAAAATAATTAAACAACTTGCTGCAGGATTTAAAAGTGAAACAGAAAAAACTGGAAAATCTTATTCTGACATAACTGAAATGGAGTATGTTCTATCTTTAAATAATACTCAACCGTTTAGTTTTAATTCATTTATTATAAATTAACTTAATGTTAACAACTTGACTGTCGAACCACAAGTGACATGATTAAATATATTTTTATAACATATACATTGGTTTTAGTGTACATGTTGAGTATTTAGACTACTTATGCTTGTACGCAACTATATTATGTAAATGAAAAGAGAATTCAATATATACTTGGTGTTGCCACTATATAACAGAGTATACAAATAAAAATATTGAATATATGTATTGGAACGATCCTAATGAACTTGTTAATAGGCTAAGACTTTTGATAGCATCCAAAAATGCTGGTAATAATAACCATCAGAATGAAATAAATTTTATAGAGCTAAAAGAATCAAATATTATATATTAACATCGTTTCAAACTACGAGTATTAACATTGCATATTAACAATGAACGTCGACAAGTTCGGTAGGAACTTCAAACCCCTTTCAAAAAACAAAGGTCTTGTAGGACCTTCAGGAGTAGGTTTTAAACTTCTACCGTCTGGTGATTTTGATTTAGAAAGTAAATATTTAAACAATGTTGGAATTAATCCTGAATACCCCCACCAAGCCGTTTGAAAAGGATATGTTGATGATCAAATAGGTCTTAAAGAAACAAGCATTATAAACCACATATGTACATAAATTCTTCTTTAATGGAAGTTTTATCCACTTTTAATAAGAAAATTCATATGCTAAAAAAACACATAGACTCTTCTATAAAGGAAACAATGAAAAGTATGGAACAAGAAAACATGGCATCACAATTAGTTTCCCGAAAACTTAAAGACTCCACAGAGGAAAAGTATGTTGACGAGAAAATAAAAAATAAAGTTGAACATTTTATGAAAACGCTGTTCCCTAATGTACCCTTTACACCCATAGATAAAAATAAGTAAAAAATCTTGTTATATTTGTATTAATTTAATGTATCTGTATTTTATATATACATATAAGTGAAAATGAAGAAAGATTTTTCATTTTCCATAAAATAAAATAAAGTTTGTTAGTTAGTATTCAACACTTAAACAACAAGGAACTTCAAAAATGGACTCTGTCCAAAATAATAAAAGATATTTTCGAATTTTTAAAAGCAAATGGGGAATCAATATTGGATGAACACTATGGAGAATTTACTAACTGTATTTCAATGGTTAGTAAATTTAAGAATACGACATACTCGTATATGGAATCATTGCATGGACATCATTATTCAAACTGTTGTTGGTCATCCAACCAATGTGAAGAAGGGCCAGATACTTGTGGCTGTTACATTATGGAAAAAAGGTTAATTAAAATTAAGAAACTTATGTTATTGTATAATAGATTGCAATAAAAGAAAAAAAAAATATATATAAAAGTCTTTTCTGTGATTTTGTTGGATTCACTCTTTGTAAATATGAGTAAGCGTGAGGTTGTTGAGGAGTTGTATAAAGCTGTACGTAAAAACTTCAAACGTCGTCATGTTATCATCAAAGGCTACGATGACTTATGGCAAGCTGGTTGAAATGATACCATATAGTGAACAAAACAGAGGATTTAATTATTTACTGACAGTTATCGATACATTTTCGAAATTTGCATGGGTCATCCCAATGAAAAACAAAAAGGGTATTACCATTACGAAAGGAATGGAACAAATATTTATGTCTTCTTCTAGAATTCCAAAGAATATACAAACAGATGATGGAAAAGAATTTTTTAACAAAAACTTCAAACTCTTAATGGAAAAGTACAGAATTAATCATTACTCAACATTCAGTTCATTAAAGGCTTCCATTGTGGAAAGATTTAATAGAACTTTTAAAGAAAAAATGTGGAAAGAATTTAGTTTCAATGGAAACTATGTATAAATGGATCAATATTTTCGAGAAATTACTTAATGATTACAATCACTCTTTTCATAGAACCATTAAATGTTTTCCTGCAGATGTAACGAAGAAAAATTCAGTTATTGTTAGCATTTTTTAAAACTGATAAAGAAGGAACAAGTAAACGAAAATTTAAGATCGGTGACAAAGTAAGAATCAGCAAGTATAAACATGCATTTGAAAAGGGCTATACACCTAACTGGACAACAGAGGTTTTTAAAATAAGAAAAATCAAAGCTACAAAACCAAATACATATCTTCTTGAAGACTATCAAGGAAAACCTGTTCAAGGTAGTTTCTATGAACCAGAACTGATGAAAACTAAATGTGCAGATATTTTTCTTGTGGAAAATGTTTTACAAAACAGAGGAAATAAGGTTTTTGTTAAGTGGTTGGGTTTTCCATCAGAACATAACTCCTGGATTAATAAAAACGAATTACCATAAAATATAAGAATTGTAAAAATAAAAACAAAAGAAATAAAAGATATTTTTTTTTCAACTCCATGTTTATTTTTTTCTTTGTTTACTATTATATATTTTTTTTTTTTTTTTTTTTTTTTAATTTATTATATCCTAGGTCTGCTTTTCTCTCCTTTTAAATATTTTCCGTCTGGAAACCGCTTTGCATCCAATAAAGGATCTGGGATTTTTTTCCTTTTTGGACGAAACTTTGCCAGTAGTACTTTCTCCAGAAGCTTACTTGTTTTTAATTCCTCATCGTCGGAGAGTTCCTCAGGATCAAAATAGTTTGGTCCGTATTCGTCAACCAATTCCCTTATGGTAGCAGCCCCATTGAATGGATCAAATAATGCTTCTCGGTATCTTTGAGTTGGTCCGTAATCCAATCTTTCCTGGTTGAGACTTGGACAGAACAAATCTAGCTCCTCAATGCCCTGGAATCTTGTATGGTACTCGTCATCGTTCTCATTTTCCATTTTTTTTTTCTTTTTCGTAGCAAACGTAATTGTGGTCGAACGTAAACTAACTAACCATTTCTAAGTATCGAACCCTTATATTGGTTCATATCTATATACCTACTCCTTGTACGCATATACCATACAAAGAAAAACAATAACTTGTATTGTATATGCATCACGAATCTAATCAGTTTTTTAAACTTTCTACCCTCATAAAAAAGAAAAAAAGTGGGTATATAAGTTAACGCTAAATAAGTTGGAAAGCAGAGCTTCGCGTGGGAAACTAACTAGGTCAACGTTTCACACGAGCGTCATCAATTCTGCTGACCTAGCGTCGGCAACAGCGGATATGCACCGAACACTCACCTGAGGCAATAGGTGATTTTAGAATTAAGAATTCAATTGTAGTTTAGTTTAAGTTTGAATCGCGACAAATAAGTTATATTTTTTTAAAGAAAATTTCTAAGGAAAACTTAATTGGTGCCCAACCAAGTGTGGCTCGCATAAGACGACATTAAGTGCTCGCGTAAGACGACGTTAAGTACCTCGCCGCGTGTGTTAAGTCAGTGCTCGCATAAGACGACGTTAAGTACCTCGCCGCGTGTGTTAAGTCAGTGCCTAAGTCGACGTCAAGAAGAACCTCGCCATCCACAGCCAACACGAACCCACAACAAGAACCAGATCATATCAGGATTCTATAGAAACACTGAGGCTCACGACGGAGTGTGGTGAAAAATACCCAAGTAGCAGTAAAGCAGTACAGCAGTGCAAACAGGACGAATGTTTTTCACACCAGCGGGAGTTATAACGTTCCTGGTTCTATTAGAGTAAGACTTAGTATTTAAGAAACTATTTTATTTTTTATACTACTATTTTTTATAAGCAAATTATTATAAGAAATTAAGCGAATCCAAAAGCAAATTACTATACTACTATTTAAGAAATTAAGTGAATCCAAAAAACCAATTAATTAAGAAGCAATTAATTAAAAAAAAATAAAAATTGTAATTAATCCTAAACTGTACTGGTGAAACTAATATCAAGTGAACATTTTTAAATAATCCTAATCATGGCTTCTCCGAATGATCAACCACAACAACCAGGTGTTGCTACACCTGCTTTGCAAAATTTAATATCAGCTATGATAACTCAAGCCATGCAACGGGAAGGTAGACAATTAATCTACTCGATTATGAATCCCAATGCGGATCAGTTTGCATGCATCGATCAAGGTATAAACCAAGATCAGATGGCAAACATTGGTGAAATGGACAAGCTTCCACACATAGTACGAAGCCTACGCGAGTTCTCAGGGCAACCTGGAGAATTCAGTTCATGGCGCAAAAGCGTAGAAAGGGTCCTCAAAATTTACGAACCCCTTAGAGGATCTCCCAAATACTTCGGCATTATTAATGTCATTCGAAACAAAATCGTTGGTCATGCCGACCATATACTAGAATCATACAATACTCAATTGAATTGGAACAATATCTCAAGATGCTTGACCCTGCACTATGCAGACAAGAGAGATCTAGGAACGCTTGAGTACCAAATGACATCATTGGTACAAGGCAATAAATCTGTACAAGAATTCTATCATTCAGTGTATGAAAACCTTTCACTGATATGAAATAAAATATCTGCCATGGAAGTCAGTGGAGAAGCACTTAATCTTTTAATGCATTCATACAAAGAAAAGGCACTCGATACCTTTATTCGAGGCCTTAAAGGAGACCTACCTAGACTCCTGGGCATTCGAGAGCCCTCTGATCTACCTCAGGCCCTTCATCTTTGTATGAAACTTGAGAAAGCTCAAACTTCCGATTAAGAAAGTGTAAAATTTCGATTAAGAAAGCTTAAACTTCCGATTAAGAAAGTATAAAATTTCGATTAAGAAAGCTTAAACTTAAACGATTAAGAAAGTGTAAAATTTCGACTAAGAAAATGTAAACTTCCGAGTAAGAAAATATAAAATTTCGATTAAGAAAGTGTAAACTTCCGAACAAGAAAGTTTAAACATTTCGGCAAAGGAAAGTGAACTATACAAAGTGCAACTCTAACAAATAGTCAACAAGATGAACCCAGCAGCAGCGGCAGCAGTAACAGCAGAAACAGGAGTAAGTCGCGGCTTAACTTTATCATTAGATCCAATAAAATATTTAAACGGGTTACCTACCTTTAATGGTAACTTCGAAAACCTAAATAATTTCATTGATTTATTAGATAGGACTTATCCCTCCCTTTGCAAACTTGAACCAAATGTCCAATTAATTTTTCTAGATATAATTAAAAGTAAATTAGTGGGGAGAGCTCGAGAAGCGATAGAGATAAATAATAATGCTTCCACTTGGGAAGAAATCGAAAAAATATTATATCAATATTTCGGTGACAGGAAATCTATAGAACAGCTATACGATGACCTGCGAGGATTACAATTCTATGATAGCTGCCAGAACTTCTATGATAGGAGTAAAATAGCACTTAGGAGACTCAATAGCAAGACAAATCAGGAAAAGACAATTATTTCTTCCACAGAAATAAAGACAAATTGTGAAATGTCACTTAGGTTATTTATAAGTAAAATTCCAGAACCAATGAAAGGCATATTGATATGCAGGCAGCCGAAAACATTGGAGCAGGCCATGGACATCCTTCATGACTCTGGCTATGCTTACACAAAAATAAGTAATAATAGCCGCGTTTTATTATCACCATGATCTGATCCGGATCTTGGATTTACATGCATTACAACAACAACACAAGATCCTGCTTTGTGTTTGGATCTCAATTTGAGATCCAAAATTTAATTCTTTTTTTCACAACAAGGAGCGCTTTATCATTGTTATTTCACATGTAAATGTTGGTATCATTGCAAACAAATTAAATAAAACCTGTATTGCCATATAAACATTTCCATTTGACTGAAATAAAATATTTTTTAAAAAGAAAGCGAGAAGCTTTATATTTATTTATTTGGTATATAATCCATGAAATAATTAGATATTTTAACAAAACTAGATATTAATTGGTGAAATTAAAATAATTAAGTCCAAAAAAATGTATATTTGACATAATTTATGGGTATTATTTTCCCCCAAAAAAGGAACAAAAAAAATCATTGAGCAAAATGTTCTTTGGGCAACCCTGCTTTAAATGTCAAAAAATATAAATAAAATCGAGAAAGCTGCAGCACAAATGGGAGAAAAGATGTTCAAATAAATTGTAAGTAATCTCTAAATTAAATTGTTTAAGTGTCACATTTATTAAAAGGTCAAAAAGAACCTGGACTACATGTGAGACCAAAGCGTTCCTGGATGCTTTGAGTTTGAGAGTGCAATGGGGATTTGCAGAAACATTTCCAAAAGTTGTGGAGCTTCCATTTTTGGTATGTGTTTGTTTTTTTTGTTGCTTCGTAATGCCACTTTTGAAAGAACGAATTTGACACTGCTGCAAACTTTAAATAACAAAAAATATGATGATCCAATGCTGTTTTATTATCATGATCTGATCCGGATCAGATCATGGTGATAATAAAACGCGGCTAATAATTACAATAATATAAATAATTCAAGTACATTTAGGAATAATTATTCTAATAATAATTCAGGAGTATTTAGAAATAATTCCAAAACTAGCAATAATACGGGAACAATTAGAAACAATTCTACACAATACAGAGACTCTAGAAACTCAGGACAGACACGAGACTTTTCAAATTCTAACAGCAACTACAATAACAATTCTACACAGTACAGAAACTCTAGAAACTCAGGACAAACACAAAGTTCTCCAAACCATAACAATAACTATAGTTACAACAATAACAATTCAGGTCAATATAGGACTAATCGAAATAACAACTCAGGAACTTACAGATAGAATAACAAAGGTACAAGTAATAATAATAACAATAAAAGCGAACCAATGGATACGTTATCCGCATCCTACAAAAGAGAAGTTAAAACTTTTAACGACATTAAGGATTTTCAGGAAGAAAGCATTCAAGCCGACTTCCCTATTTAGTAATAAGAACTAAACAAAATAAATACAAACTAAGAATACTGATTGATACCGGGTCAGAGACCAGTATTCTTAACCCCGGGTTATGCCACCCAAAATGGCAAGCAAAATTAGACAAGCCTGTTGAAATAAAAACAGCGAGCTCACCTACATATATGTATACGCATTTAAAAAAGTAAAAATACCTCTGTTCGAAGAATTCGGCAAGTTGAACAAAACAGCGGAATTTCTCGAACATAAATTTCATGATGTATATGACGGTTTGATTGGTAATAATATATTGCTCCCAATCAAAGCTGTTATTGATTTGGATAAAAAGTTATTAATAACACAGGAAACAAAAATTCCAATTTACTTCAACGAACATGAAGAAGAAATAAATGTGTTGTGATGTTTACTTTGACATACATTCTAGTGAGTAAGTTAGTATTAAGTCAGTTGTAAGTGAAACTCCGACGAATAAAGAAGTGTCTGAAATATACCTTTGTTTCATTACACAACACTAAACATGGCGCAGTCGATAAAAAACTTAGAAAAGTCAGTAAAATAGTTGTGTAAAAAAAAAATAAATAAGTAAAAAAAAAAAATTAAAATTTAAACGAAATGCTCAAAGAGCCAATCAAACCTGAAATAAAAAACGAAAACAGACGGAGAATTCCCAGCGGTAAATCAGGTGACAGAACAAATGATGGACTTTAATAAATCCGAACCATTAATTCTTGAAGGCAACATGTCAGTTAATTTGCAAATATTCTTAAGAGATTTTATGAATTATATGGCTGCTGCTGAAAAAGAGAAAAAAGCTGAATCGAATAAAATTGCCATTTTTCTCAACTTCATTGGACAAGATGCGCGCCAAAAATACTACACATGGGAGATATCATCAAGAACCACCAACATTACTCTCGAAGAGGTTATACAAGCATTTAAGGATTATTGCAATCCAAAAAGAAATGCAATTTATGAAAGAATGAAATTCTACAAACGAAGACAGAAAGAAGTTGAATCATTTGACTCATTCTTGACGGATTTGAGGCAATTGGCTGAAGGGTGTGAGTTTGGTGATGGAAAAGACGACATGATACGAGACTTCATTGTGCTTGGGCTAAGGAGCATTGATCTGAGTGATAAACTAATGAACATTCCAGATTTAAATGTAGAACGAGCAATCAACATGTGCAGGGTGGCAGAATTGGAGCGGGTGAGGGCTACAGAAGTTCACGGAGCAAATGAAGTTCAGGGAGCAGCAGAAGCAGAGAAAACTCATCAGAATTAAGAAAGGGACGAGTAGGAATGGGGACACTGTAGCCTGGGAATTTTTTGTGGTTAGGAGCGCGTGGCAAAGAGGTCGGCAGCCTTTGTAGGTAGTGGGTGAGGCGCGGTGGTTGTGTATGGCTTATCAGTATTGATGTTTTGCGGTTAGGAGCGCGTGCCAGTGTGAGTTATAGAAATGTGTAATGGTGTTATCACAATATGTTTTTTATGATTCATTGTAATTTGTGGTTTGTATTTTGTTTAATGGGTTTATATGCCTACATACATATGTGAGAAAAAAATTTATATTCTGGCAATGATTGCGGTAATCATTAAAAAAGGTAGAACTGTAGTGCGCATACAATGCACTATATTTTATTGCAGGTCATTGCCATAGATTTATACTCCACGTTCCTATAGCCAATCCATTTCTTATAATATGTACTCGCATTTCATTCATTTCATTCACCCCAAAAAATTATCTAATAAAATGTTCAATGCCACTCGAGTCTCAGATTACTTTTACGATGGTCAAGTGTATCTACCTATTCATGAAGGTTCAACGCACTGCATGCTGTGTAGTAAATATGCCTGAATGAATTTGGATACATTTGTGCATTATGAAAGGGGCATGCATATTGGTTATGATTTTGATGACATAGCAAGTATGCTGCCCGATCCTGTCATTTGTTTCCTATCAAATTAGAATGCAATATAATGTATATATGTTTTAGTAATTATATGTATAGCTTTAAGTTCTTAGTGTGTAAGTAAATTATTTTTGTATAAATAGCCTAAGTTTGATTAAATAAAAGTCACTTTCAATTTAAGAGTCAATGAAAGATATTCGGCTGATTAGCCTTCTTTTATTGCCTTAACAGATCGGTTCTTTAGCCATGATCCATAATCGGCTTGAGGAAGCCCATATCCTCCATAGTTTCTATAGGACAGGCAGGGCATCCTTTACATGGCGATCTTGCCAGTATTTTGTTTTAAATAAAATATTATGTCGTATAATCCTGAAGAACTTGACAGACTGTTCGAATATATGGATAGCCCATATCATCCGGGCAAGCCAACAAAGAACAAAGAGAGCATTTCATCGAACAAGCAAGAAATTTGCAGCGACAGGCAAACAGGAAAAATAATACAAACCAAAAATAAACAAAAAAAAAAAAAAATTACACAAATGGGAGGAAAATCATCCAAAGAAGAGAACTAACGTACAAAAAATTGTAAATAATGAAATTAAAAATATAACAATATAAAAAAAAAGAGAAATTTTGAACAAATAAGAATTTTATTGATTTAAAAATATGTTGAACACTATAAAAATATTAAAAGAAATAGTAGCAAACTTTAATAAAACTCCAACAAGAAAATATTCTCAAAAATATTTAAACGAAAAAAGAGATGAAATATTAAAATTAGAAGAAGAATTTAATAGAAAATATGAAGATTCACCTAAGGAAACAAATCAGCAGGCATTGAAAACAATTATAGATAATTTATTGGTCAGATTGAAACAAATATTAGATGATAAAAGGAAACTATTAGATACAGAAAACATAGGCGAAGAATATATTGAAATTGATCAAAAATTAATCGAAGAAGAAATAAATAAACTAGAATTAAAAATGGCAAAATTCGACATTTTATCGAGTATAAAAATTATCCCAGAGTATGGAGGGGAAGCAGAAAAACGGACAAATTTTTTAAATTTAGTAGACTATGTTGACAGCTCTCTTAGTGATGAAAATGAGAAAAACAAGCTCATAAAATTTGTTTTAGGAACAAAACTAACCGACAAAGTTAGGAATAAACTAAATACTGTTAAAGAACCCGAAACAATCAAAGAACTGAAAGAAATCTTTATTCAACTTTTTAAAAGTAAAAGAAATTCTCTTCAAATAATTTCACAACTCTCCACTATACAACAAAATTCAAGCACAACTACTACCTTTGCAACAAAAATAGAAACTCTGGTATCAGAGCTCACTTCACTGCAATTGTTAGAGCTAGGAGATGAAAGTAGGGAAACGATCTGCAAAATGAATGACCAATTAGGTTTAAATGCATTCAAAAATGGGCTGTAACAACCAACAAAGTCAACGGTCTTCTCGGCTAGACCGAAAACACTCAATGAAGCAATTCAATTAGCAGCAGAGTTAGACTCGTCTAATGAGTTTGCACAAGTTAATCATTTCAGAGTAAATAACTCCAGGGGTAACAATTATCAAAATTTTAATAGGAACAATAGCAACAGATTTAGTAGATCAGGTAATAAAAACAACAATACTAGGTCCAACACAAGATATAATAGCAATAGAAATAACAATAACAGTTACAATAGTAGTAATAATATCAACAATATGAGATATTATAATAACAATAGATAAAGCAATAATAGTAATAACAGATTCAATAATAATAGATATAATAATGCAAACAACAATGCACAAAACCCAAGAACAATAAACTATATTGAAGGTTTGGAAAACACACAAAGAGTCTCCGAAGCCCAGAGAGACTCAGACCTCAGTTTAGAAAACAACCAATAAAGGCAATCCTGAATCTTAACCTCCATTTTACAAATTATATAATAGCTCAATCTGACATAACAAGAAAAGATCAAAAGTTTTTAATTGATACAGGTGCTGATATCCCAATCCTGAAGAGAAGTAGCTTAAATTCAGAAAATAACATAAATATAACAGATAAAATAACGATTAAAGGAGTCACAGCTTCGGAAGTATGTTCTATAGGTTCAATACAAGGGCAATTAAGAATCGAGGGCGAGCAGATCGAGCAAAAGTTCCAAGTAGTGAATGACAGTTTCCCAATCAATACGAATGGTATTCTAGGAAGAGACATTTTGATAAAAAACAATTGTAAAATAGATTATGAAAACATCACCCTATCTATTTTATTCAAAAATGATGAATTCATTTTCCCAATGTTCACACAGCTTCCTAAATCACAAAATATTATTTTACCTGCAAGAACACAATCACTACAGCAATAAATCTTGAAGTACCGGAAGACAGCATCGTGCTCAATCAAGAAATACAAAATGGAGTTTTTATCGCGAATTCAATTATCCCAGCAAAGGGCATCACTCAAATAGCATTTTTAAACACTTTAGAGCATGACGTAACCTTAAAACCTTATAACCTTATAAAGATTCTTCAAAGGCTCAGAAAATACAATCTCAAACTGAACCCCAAAAAATGCAATTGGCTGCAAACGCAGGTAACATATCTTGGACATTTAATAACAAATGAGGGAATAAAACCAGATCCACAAAAGTATGAAGCTATTACTGCATATCCAACACCAAAAAATGCAGAGGAAGTCAAAAGATTTGTAGCGTTCTGCAACTATTATAGGAGATTCATAAAAGACTTTGCAACAGTAGCCAGACCACTAAATATGCTATCTAAAAAGGGAGTAGAATTCATTTGGAGCGAAGAATGTGAAAATGCCTTTATCACTTTGAAAAACAGGCTTATAAATCCACCTATCCTTAAGTACCCAAATCATGAAGAGACCTTCATAATAACAACTGATGCTTCGAATGTTGCCTTAGGAGCAGTACTATCACAAGGTGAGATAGGTAAAGATCTCCCAATTTCATATGCCAGTAGAAGTTTAACCAAGCATGAGCTTAATAAACCAATAATCGAGAAGGAACTGCTTGGCATACATTGGGCAATGAACTACTTCAGACCATACGTATATGGAAGAAAATTCACTGTGGTAACAGATCACAGACCATTAGTAAGTCTCTTTACACACAAAAATCCATCATCAAAGTTAACAAGGATAAGATTGGATCTAGCAGATTACACATTTAATATTATTTATAAACAGGGATCAATGAACACAAATGCTGATGCGCTATCAAGTATCAAGCTTGATTCTGAAATATTAAAAGAAATGATCCCAACTTCCAATGTGAATATTATGACTAGATCAAAGTCAGCTAAAATAACAAATGAAAATCTAAAAAACCAAAATGTTAAAAATATAGAGTTGAAAACGAATGATACACCTATATACATTTGGGAATGTGCTTCCCTAACAGAAGTTAAAAATAATAAAAAATTAAAATTCAAAAAAGTGCTACAAAAACATGACGTACATCAGCGAAAATCCTCATATAAACTAAGGTTTAATTCAGGAGAAGCCTGTACAAAAATTCATGTAAACACTACAGATGTGGTAATAGAATACAGTGATAATCCGAAACTCGATTTAGGTCTGATCTTGGAGAAACTGGTATTCAGAATGAATAAAGAAGATATTAACCAATTAGCAATTGCTAATAATGACGAAATATTCAAGCACATAAGTATATATGAATTTAAAAAATTATATAATAAATTACAACAAAAAATTGAAAGGAAAGCACGATTAAAAATATTGATATATATTCCCCCAATAAGAGTTATTGATGATAAAGAGAAAGAAAAGATAATAGAGAATTTTCATAATACACCGCATGCCGGTGGGCACTCAGGCATAAAAAGAACGATAAATAAAATAAAACAAAGATATTGTTGGAAAAATTTAAACAAAATGGTGAAGAAATACGTTAATGAATGCACAATATGTGCACAGAGCAAACAAATCAGGAATACAAAAGAAAGATTGGTATTAACAGAGACACCAACAACAAGTTTTGAAGTAGTAACAGCAGACACCGTAGGTCCACTAAGACCTTCAAACGACTTTAGATATATACTCACTCTACAATGTGAATTAACAAAATACGGCGAAGCTATTCCTATTAAAAGCAAAGATGCAAACACCAGTGGCGATTCCTCTCAGTTGGCTAGGTTGGCTGGGCCAACCCTAAAATTTCAGCTTAAATAGACAAACAAATTATTTCTATAAAGACTTGAATACATAAAACAAAAAAACACAACATCCCAATGTGCTTAAATCATTATAAAACCAGCAAAACCTATATAAATAGAGCCATTTACTGCAACCCGTACGTGCTATATTAATCCCATACAAAGTTACTTTTTAATGCTTTTAATTTCAGTATAGAGTTGGCGATAAAATTTGTCGCCATCAAATGACATTCAAAACTATACTATTATTCCCGATGTGCCGATATGCTATCTCATTCTATCTTTAAGAACAGACCGACAAAATATTCACAAAAGTTGGCACTACTAATAAGCGCCAACGCAACAAGTAGACAAATGCGAGAAGAAATGTGTGTTTCTGCTTGGTCGTTTGTAGCGAGACAGTCTCAGTGCGAAAATCATGAACACTAGGCATGCTGCCAGATTGCCAGAGGCCAAATTGCGCGATATATCCTCCTTTTTTTTAATGCGATATAGGCTTATAAAAATCTGGCAAGCCTGAACCTGTGGAGAAAAACATGAGAAAAAAATGCATTGGGATTGTAGCTGTGGGATATGGTTTTCTCTACCTGTGTAGAAAAATCCGATAAAAAAATTGATGGTGTGTGCTTACTGCTTGGTCGTTTATCCTAAACCTAATTTTCAGTTAATGAATGTTCTTTTTGAATGAATTTATCTTGAAACTTGAATTGTAGTTTTCTTTTCAGTGGCGGAATTAATTAAAAAAAAACTTTTAACTATCATAAATTAAATTATACGTATTAACATTTTCATCGTGACTGGTACATTTCTTAATATTTACAAGCAAAAGGCAAAAAAAGTGGTCAATGAATCTGTTTAATTTTATTTTTTTCAATTTTTTTGATAGTTCGTTATTTAAAAGTTCTTATTAGCGTGGCGATTTCATGTGGCAGTATTTTATAGGCGAATTTGAACTTTCCTTTAAATTTATTATCAAAAACTTTTTTCTTAAAATAAATAAGCTTTATAGGTAAAGATAAAACCTACGTAACGTGTTTTAAAACATAATTCAATTGTTACAAAAAAATGGGTGTCAATGTGTTTCATGTAAGTTTTTTAACATACACCATTTAGTCCAGCAAAATAAGGGTTCTTATATTGACAAAAAAAAAAAATTATATAGGTACCTACCTACCGAGCATAGATTTCATACTTTTAATTTCGATGATTCTTTTTACTTTTGATAACCTAAACTACATAGGTACATAGCTACAGTGCGATTTTCATACAAATAATCTATCCAAAATGATGTGTATGGGCGGGTGGGGTATGTGTTAGTAGTGTACGGCTGTATTTTTCTTTGGGGTTACATTGTACATTATTGCTTTAAAATAAGAAAATATCATTTGCTACAGTTTTTAAAGGAACATCAATGGCGATTCAGAATGATTTAATCAAAGCGGTTGGAGAGGTACTCAGCTCAAATATAACGAAACAATTACAACAAGTAACATTTGTTGCCATAATGCTCGATGAGACATCTGACATCCAAATGAAGTCACAATTGTCTGTGGTTTTCCGGTATTTCCTAAATGGTAAAATTAATTAAGTTTTTTTCGGCTTTATTGATGTCAGTGCTGGACGAACTGCAAATGATTTGTTTAAATGGGTAAAAATCCTTCTTGAAAAGTACGATATCAAAAATAAGCTAGTAGCCCAGACATACGATGGAGCATCCGTAATGAGTGGGCATTTAAATGGACTTCAAGTTAAGGTCAAAGAAATTTGTCCAAGAGCTTTATTTGTTCACTGCTAAGCTCACGTACTTAATTTGGTACTTTCACAAGGTTTAAACAACATAAGGGAATGTAGAATATTCTTTAGCACCCTAAATGGTATTGCAACTTTTGCATCCCATTCCTCAAAAAGAACATTTGCACTCAAAGAATTTTTAAAAAGGAAAATACCTTTTTTAGCCACAACCAGATGGTGTTTTAGCTCTCGACTTGTCAATGTCGTGCATACTTATAGACAGGATATCTTGGAATATTTTCAAAATATATATGAAGATGAACAAAACACTTGGGAACCGAATGACAAAATGGCAGCTTACGGATATATAAAATTCTTGACAAAATTCGAAACCGTTTTCTTATTGAATGTTTTTTCTAAAATTTACTCCCATTCCGATATTCTGTTTAACGTGTTGCAAAATTCAAATCTGGACATAGTTTTTTGTGCTGGTCAAATTCAAAAATTCCATGATGTGATGAAAGTAATGCGAGCAGACGGGTTTGATAAATGTTGGCAGAATACCATCGAAATTGTTCCATTAAACGCTGAAAAAAGAGCGGTTCGAAACGAAGATTTGTGTTCAAACGAAATTAAATTCAAGAAATTATTTTTCGAAGTAATTGACAACCTAAGAATGCAGGTTTCAGAGAGATTTTCATCTATTGAAAAATTGAAGTTTTTCAATCTGTTGAACGGCAAAAAAATATTAGAATATCGCCAAAATCAATATTTTCCTGATGATTTGATAAAAAAACAGATTGAATTCTACCCAGAAATATTTGAATTCAGTCAACTGAAAAATGAATTGACCGTATTATATGCCAACTCTGCCGAAATTAAACTGCCGGAAAATACATCAACAACAGCGAAAACTTTGACTCCATATGACGTTCTTCTCTGGTTGGAGTCCAAAAATATTTCTGGATGCTTTGAACAAGTTTATTCACTTTCAAAACTTATCTGCACTATTCCAGCTACAACCGCTTCAGTCGAACGTACTTTTTCTGCGTTGAAAAGAATAAAGACGTATCTTAGAAGCACACAAGGCCAGGAAAGATTGAGCAACTTAGCTCTTATTTCAATAGAAAAAGAAATGTTGTCAGAGTTAAGAAAAATTGAAAGCTTTTATGAGCAAGTTCTAGAATTTTTTTTGAAAATAGAGCGACGACTTGATTTTTTATATAAATAAATAAGTTTTAAATTAAAAAAAAAATAACTGAAAAAATAAATAAAATTGTTTGTTTTTATTACGTTTAGCTTTGATCAAAGTAGCCAACCCAGAACTGAAGACCAGGAATCGCCACTGGCAAACACTGTAGCAAAAGCATTGGTAGTTAATTTCCTTCTTAGACACGGTAGTTTCAGAACATTAGGAACAGACATGGGGACAGAATTTATCAACGAAGTAATGAAAAACGTTTACACATTATTTGGGATAAATCACATAACATCAACACCCTATCATCACGAAACATTAGGATCTATAGAACGAAACCATAGAGTATTAAATGAATATCTAATTGCCTTTGCAAAAGAAAACAATTGGCATGAGTGGATTCCATATTTTGTCTTTAGTTACAATACAACACCACACTCTAGCATAGGCATATCACCCTTTGAATTGGTTTATGGAAAATTAGCTAAACTACCAGAAGACTTAGCTCATAACATAACAAGCCCTATATATAACATTGATGATTACAGTTTAGAATTAAAATTTAGATTAGGTCAAATGAGAATAATAGCTAAAAGATTATTAGATAAAAGTAAAATAGAAAGAAAGGAATTAGTCGATAAGATTGCCAACCCATTACAATTAAATGTAGGAGATAAGGTATATTTAAAACTAGGAAATAAGAAAAAATTAGAAAACCCATATAAAGGACCATACGAAGTAATTGAATTAAAGGGTGTAAATAGTAAAATTAAGATTAATAATGAAACCAAAGAGGTAATAATAGATTAAAAAAATAAACAAAAACAAAAAAAAAATTTTTTTTCTCTAAAAGAGTGAGGATGTAGTGCGCATACAATGCACTATATTTTATTGCAGGTCATTGCCATAGATTTATACTCCACGTTCCTATAGCCAATCCATTTCTTATAATATGTACTCGCATTTCATTCACCCCAAAAAATTATCTAATAAAATGTTCAATGCCACTTGAGTCTCAGATTACTTTTACGATGGTGTAGTGTATCTACCTATTCATGAAGGTTCAACGCACTGCATGCTGTGTAGTAAATATGCCTGAATGAATTTGGATACATTTGTGCATTATGAAAGGGGCATGCATATTGGTTATGATTTTGATGACATAGCAAGTATGCTGCCCGATTCTGTCATTTGTTTCCCATCAAATTAGAATGCAATATAATGTATATATGTTTTAGTAATTATATGTATAGCTTTAAGTTCTTAGTGTGTAAGTAAATTATTTTTGTATAAATAGCCTAAGTTTGATTAAATAAAAGTCACTTTCAATTTGAGAGTCAAAGAAAGATATTCGGCTGATTAGCCTTCTTTTATTGCCTTAACAGATCGGCTCTTTAGCCATCATCCATAATCGGCTTGAGGAAGCCCATATCCTCCATAGTTTCTATAGGACAGGCAGGGCATCCTTTACAGAACGTTTGGCTTAAGTGTTTATTTTTAGAACAGCTCTGATATAGAGAAAATTAATTGGGGAAGTAGAAAAAACAATATGTTTTGGTGTGAAAGATTAAGGGAAGGAGAAACATTTTGTATCTGTGAATCTGGATGGTTGGAGATAAAATTTACGGATGTAATATTCTATAATGACACATTAAAATTGATGCTACAGCCAGAATATGGAAGTAAATGCGTTTTGTTTCATATTAGAAATGGTGAGACCGTATCGCCTATTCTGAGTTTTAAGTTGCAGTTTCAATCTATGCAACATGTACGGTTTAAACTTTTAGGTGAGAATATTACTTTTCATAAAAAAAAAGTAAAATGAAATGAATAAAACATAAAATTATATTATAGGAGGGGAGTTAACATTGATCGGAACGATCACACCTCATTCGAATGCTGTAAAGAGAAAAGAGGGTGAATATCCATCGCTTTGTCCATTTGGTGAGGCTGAATTACTTAATGAACCTCAAAAACTTAAAAAGAAAAAAAAGACAGTCATCGCATAGAAATAGAGACAGTTGAACGAGTTCATGACACATCATTTCAATCGAATGTATTTTAATATATACAAGATGAGATAAGAATAAAAGATGCGAGAGAGAGAGATGAATATAGATAGAATAAAAATTATATAAAATTTAAAATTTGAGTGTAATGTTTATTAGTTTATGACAAACCTTTGGATAGCAAGCATCTTTTTTTAAAATGTTGTTTTACTCATCAGTCTTATGCCTGCTTTTAATTTGTCCTTCATTAATTGCTACTTTGCCATTACCTGTGGATATAAATTTGCAACAAGCAAACATAACTGACAATCTCTCTTTTTCATTGAGTTTACCTAATAATGATACTGTGCAGATAGGTTTATCGTTTCGTTTGTTAACCTTTACAAATGGTAAAAATTTGCTTAATACCACAACAACAACCGATACAACATCATTTCAAAATGATGCAACAGTGACTTCAACAACAGCAAGAACGGTAAATAAAATTTTGGAGGAGAAAAAAATAGTAACCGTAGAGGAAGCAATCGAGAGTTTTAGGCAAGACTTAATTAAAAAAGAAACTGAAATATCAGGAATTATACAAAGTAAGGATGTTTTTTATAGACATTTCAAGCTTGAGTTTGATGAAGATAAGGCACTAACTGTTCGATGTTCGTATGATAGCAATTATAATTTGCGCACTCTAAGCATTAAATGTTATGAGTATCATGAATATGAAACTGAGAGAGTATTAAGTAATGGAGAAGTTGAGGTCTTTATGAAGGAGGATCTCGCATACAAATCTGATGTCGAATTACTGAATTTCAAATCATTACAACAATCATACCATATGAATATCTCTTAAGAAAAAAAATGTATAAGTGTACATATCAATAAAGATTTTTATTAAAAAAAAATTATAAAAAGATGTCTTATTTATTAATTTTAGGTATAGGAATCCAAGAGTTGTGATCGGATGAAAAGTCGAGCCATTTAACAAATAATCGATCTTTTTTCCTTTGAAGCACTTCCTCGACTAGATACATATGTATCGGGGAACTTAGTTTTCTGCAGTTCAAGCTCATAAAACCCTCCTTTAATGGGATGTCCTTGGTGATCTTCCAATAGGTAGGTTATTGGATTTGAGCGTTGCACTTTGGCTATCTTAAAGATTTCTGTGGTTCAATTCGGTGTGTATCCTTTATCGAAAACATGTTTGTATTTACTAATTCTGACAAAATCCCCGGTTTTAAACTTTGGAGTAATATGTATTTTGATGTGATTATAGATCTTGGAGAGTAATATTTTTTCATTTGCAGCACTGACTTCAGATGGTTTCATATTTATCGTACGATGTTTGGAATTATTGTACGTTTTTGTTAGTTGTTCTATAATATCAATCCAACGATATGAGCCATTTAAACTAAATTCTTTCCACATCCAAGTTTTCAATGTACGATTAAATCGTTCAACAATGGAAGCTTTGAGAACACTAAATGTAGAGTAATGATTGATTTGAAACTTTTTCATAAGTTTTTGAAACGATGCATTGAAAAATTCTTTTCCATCATCTGTTTGTAAATTTTTTGGGTGACGACCTTTATTAAATATATCTTCCATAGCCTGAGTGACACTCGTTCCTGTTTTAGTTTTAATAGGAGCCGTCCAAGCAAATTTAGAAAATGTATCAATAACTGTGAGAAGATATCGATAATTTTCGTTTTCGGGTGAATACACAACCATCTCGACTAGGTTGGCTTGCCATAAATCATCTAGACCCTTAATAATTACTCGTCTTTTTAAAAAATTCCTTCGAGCAGGCTTATGTAGTTCTTCAACAACGTTTCTCTGACTCATCTTTTTATTGAATGATAAAAAAAAAGTATTTGTTCATGCATTTTATTAATTAAAAATATTTCTATATAATAACTACAAGTTTAAGTCATACTATTTCAATCTTTTTTATACAAAGACATCAGTTTTTTATTTTTAACAGTCTATTTTCAAGCATGTAACATGCGCATGTATCTGGACCAATTTTGCATAAGTTTGAAGACCATGGGCAGTTATCGAAATGACATCCATGTTTTGATGTTGTAGTAGATACATTCATAAATCTTTTCAAAAAGATTACACAATTCAAAAGCTCTTCATGATGTTCTTCCAGTATATTATGATGATTTGTTTTCAGAAACTGTAGAATTTCATCAAAAATTAATAAAAAATCTATGTTAGACATAATGATTGAGTTCTCCACACTAAGGAGATAAATTAAAGACTAAAGTTATATAATGACTGGTTTTAAGTTTTAATAATTAATAGAATTGTCTTCAATTTCATTTTCAGATTTTTTTTTTCTTATTATCAATTGTGTCAAACAGTAGTTTCTCAAATTTTTCAACTACTCCATATTGGATGTATTCTTTAAGTTGTTCGTATGTTTCATCAACATATTTTTTGGTAGCAGCGTCTTCCTGTTCTTGTGGTTCTTGAACATTTTTTAACCGTTTAAAGTGTATGTTGTAATTTCCGCTTTCTGTTTTGAGGAATCCCTCTCCAGCTGGTCCAGGCAAACCTCGCTCTCCCTGTACACCTGGTGGTCCCTGCTCTCCTTGTTTTCCTCTTGGTCCTCTGGGTGGGGTTCTATTTGAGAAACGACCAAATTTATCAACACATCTTTTTTTTTATTATTATTCGATAATATTGGCTTCTTTAAGTTCTTCAAGGATTGAAATAATTTCGTTAGAGTGATTGTTGTGTCCAGCTTGTTGTGAACCAATAAGAAGTCTCAATCGATCTACTAGTTCATTGGGATTATCCCAAAATATATAGTCTTTTTTCATCTATATATTTTTTAGGTGTGTCATGAAATTGTTCTTGTGACAAGCGTTCTGCAAAGCTACTATGGCTTGACTTGTTTTTTGTTCTTTTTGGAGTAGTATTACTATCGACGGAAAAAATTGGTGAATCAGCATCATCATCAATAGAAGTTTTGGGGGTGATGAATTCTTCATGAAAATGTTTCTTCTTATCATAATCATTTTCTTGTGATTGAGGATGTTCAAAATTGAGTTTTATTTTCTTTAAAGGACCATTTATAAGGTTATGTTGATCTTGTTTGATATTTGATTTTTTTACTAATTCGTTTAGTGGTTTCGTAAGAGGTTTAAGAGTTTCTTCAATTTGAGTTTCGTAAGCTTCCCTACCGATCTTAAGAGCTTTGTATTTCTTTCGTAGAGCATCTGTAGTTTTAATTAATTCCTTTGTTAGTTTTACATCTATATTCATCATAATGTAAACATTTATTTCTTCCTACAGAGGCAAGTGGTTAATAAGTTTCGAAGTTGTTGAAAGAATCGTTCAAAAGGTTTTAAACTGAATTTGATATAGAGATTACTGATCTTAACTGAGGAATACTGGGTCTCAATCTGGGTGGAACTGCTTTTTACTGCTACTATCTGCTCGCTGTACTGCTCTGAACTGTTCTTATAGAACATTTCTATACATATGGTATTAAATCAAAAGTGTTATTTGTTTTATAACTTAAGAAAACAGTCAAAGCCTTTTCTATAACGACCTTCATTCAAAGGACTATCCTTGTCAATTACCACAAATCCGTAATTTGTCTTCCAACATTCTGCACAAACTATTCGGAATGTATTAAATGTCATATCTGAATTAACATGATCATTATATATACATATGTTTTAGATTCATATCGTCCTGTTTGAAGATGATTAGTAAATTCGCATTGTCTCGAATTAAGTGTTTGGGTATTCTTGTATAAGTTTGGCATAAGTAAAAACTATCAATATGATGATGCCGTCCCATACTGAAGTAAACTCGAACTGTATTGAAAAATTAAACTTTAAACTACCGAATAAACGGGGGGAGATAGACACCCCCACTCCCATAGTACAAAATTCTTGTTTTTTACTGCTCTTAAAAAATCCGTTATAATATATATATATATATATATTATATTAATAAGTGAATAAAAATTTTAAAAAATTTAATATGAGTGACATTAATGTAAAGTGTGTGTTTTGTGGTGAAACTACTTTACAAAAAAATATCAAATTTACGTTAGATGCATTACAAAAATGTATAAAAGTGATTGAATATCGTCAGAGTAAGCCGGTTCTCCGAAAATCTCGTACAGGATACGAGAATCTGAGGCTTACAAAAGAATCTTCATTAAATGAAGTACAGTACAAACACGCACAGTGCTACAAATTATTTACAGCAATAAAAATACCGCGAAATGTTCAGCATTCATCACAGCGGCAAAGTGCTGAAAATAGCTCCGAATCAAATGTTCCAACTTTTGGAGAATGTTCCGAGTCGCATTTTTCAATTGCTGGAGAGTGCTCTGGCTCACAAGTTTCTGTGGCTGGAGTGTGCTCAAAATCACATGCTGATGTTGATTCCTCTTCTACTGAGGCTGATAGTACATTAACGGACGAGTAAGTTCTAATATGAATTGATTATACTTTTTTTAAAGATACTTTTTGGTGAAATTTTCAGACCAAAAAATAATTATTTTAAAAAAACAACATTAATTATTTCTTTCACTGACAAAGCTATTAATACTATTTTAAGATGAAAGAATCTATTTTTCCAACAATATTTTAATTTCTTGTTATAATCATCAGCTTTTTTTGAATAAATTTTAAAAAATTTCAGAGCGAGAGAGCACAGCAACATTCAGCAAAACATTGAGGATTTCAATGGTTCATGCAAATGCAACACAGACGAATCTGTCACTCACAACGATCCTGCCTCGCAAAAGTGCTTCATTTGCGAAAAACAACGTAAACGGCATCATGGTCGTGAAGTTCGCTTAGCTGTCAGTAGATTGAAAACTATAGAGATTTTAAAAAGCGCGGCCACCGAACAAAATGATGTATTGATGTTGGAAAAGCTAAGTTCTTTCTCAAAAAATTCCGAAATTTCTTATCATAAATGTTGCAAGAATCAATACTTACGAGAAATTTATAAAAAAGACGATAGCGAATTTCTAAGGAAAACAAAACTTTACAATACTTTGTGATATGCTTGAAGAACAAGTGGTCAAGAATAATGAATGCTTCTTTTTTGACTACATAAAAAAAGAGTATCAAAATTTGTTGAAACTTTTGATAAAAAAAATAAGATTATTTACGCTGAAAAGAAAATTTCTTGCTCCATTTTCCGCTACCCTTTTAACTTATAAGGATTTATTTAAAACGATGGCGATAAAAAAAACCGTTCGGTTAGTTGCAACACAACTTCGAGAAGAAATACTTAACTCAACCAGGAGAAATTTGCCTGAAAATTTTACGGCTGAAGATTTGATGATGGGAGAATGCGATAATGTGCCCGAGCTTGTTACTTGTTTTTTGGAATCACTTATTTGGGGTGATATGTCTCATATATCCAAAAAAAACGTGAAAAGAGAAAAAATAAAAATGAACTTTCTATTTTTTCCATTGGACAAGATCTGATCTACGCAGCTTCTGGCCACAAAATTAAAACTTCTAAGCACATTACCCTAGGTCTGAAGGTGAAGAGCTTATGCAACAGTAAGAAAGTTGTTAACATATTGTCAAAATATGGGCACTGTTGTTCTTACACAACTCTAAAAGAGTTAGAAACTGAGCTGACATATTCAACGGTAAATAGCGGCTACGTATGTCCTGAAAATATTCTACGTCGCCCATACTTGAATACTGGTGTCGCATTCGACAATTTCGACCGTTTCGTGGAAACCATGAACGGCAAAGATACTCTGCATGATACGGTGGGGATTATTTATCAGGATATCGTGCAAAATCCAGATTTGGTGTCTGTGGAATCTTCTAGCACTTGTGTACATGAAAACTCAATAACCGATGAGATCGCGCGTGGTAATTTTTCAGAATTATCCGTCACCACCAGAGAAACAAAATCATGAAAACGGAGAGCTTTTGAAGAAGTTAATTATGAAATACATCCATTTACCAAGAAATTAAAAATTACCAACTGGAGTCAGCTAGACATCTCAGAGCTTAATAAAGCTCCAGACATTTTGAGTGTGGCAAAACAGCTAGACGTTACGTGGATGTTATTACATATGTATGGAAAATCTGATGGGCCAATGTGAGTCGGATTTCACAGCAAGATTCAAACAGACGATTCGCGAGTTCAAAAAATTTCATATCTTACTCCCATAAATGAATCTCCGACCAACAATTCAACTGTCTTGAAAACTCTAGAATTAAGTTAGGATATTGCAAATGAATGTCAAGCACCCTATATAAAGATAACCTATGATTTAGCTATTGCTCGCACTAGTTATTGCATTCAAGCTCTAGAATCTCCTAGATTTGACAATATTTTTATTCATTTAGGGGCCTTCCACATTGAAATGGCTTTTTCAAGGCTATTGGCACTTTTATCGAAGATTGTGGACTGAGCAATATCATGACTGAATGTGAACTCATCGCTAACGGCTCAGTTCCAGGCAGCCCCGTCGAGAGGGGGGGGGAACCCCCGAGCACGGGATTTTCTAGGGGCCCGTAAAATTGAAATCAATGAGAATATACTCTATATTTATCATCAACATACCTATTTCCACTTATTTTTAGAGGCCCGACAATTTATTCATTCAATCATTCATGCTTTTGCAATCGGGCCCCTGTTTGCATGTTATCTGCCAATCTATCAGTCACAAACTTGCCGATCTGATTATTATTGGCGTACATTTTTGTTAATTACATTTTGGAGAAAATCGAGGAGCAGGAGAGCAAATTGAAACAAACGAACAAATAAATTTCAAGAAAAACACCTTTTACGTCATAGTTGATTCAATTATTACTGGAATTTTTCGTCAACAATGGACGATTCTATTTATTCCCAGAACTTGGAGACGATTTTCCCCAACATTTTTGTTGCTCTCCGTGTGTTTTCCACCATACCTGTAACCCTAGCTAGTGCCGAACGTTCATTTAGCGTCCTTGCCAGAACAAAGAATTTTCATCGTTCGTGCTCATCACAAGATCGTGTTTCTGGACTTGCTACACTATGTATCAAAGCACCTTTGGCAATGAAATTGAATTTCGATGTACTTATAAGTTGTTTTGCTGCTCAGAAAGCTAGGAGAGCTCGTTTGCAAAAAGAAATATTTCATTGAATGCAAACTAACTATAATGAAAACATTGTGATAATATTTTAATATAAAGAAAAACAATAAAGAGTATTTAATGTAAACCTTTTAAAATACATAGTTTTTTTTTAAAGACAAATTTCAAATACTTTTACTTCGCTCTATTTTATTTTCATAGTAGGTAATAGATCTTCATGCTATTTTTTTTTAAATAGTTAATCAACCAACCAACATGTGGTTGGCAATATCGAATTGAATGTATGATTCTGTTCGGAATCTGATCTACTCGCATGTAGAATTATTTTCTATCCATCTTCTTCTTTCTAAACTGGACTATACCCGTGAGATTGATTTGATGATTAACACTTAATAATAATGGAAAATTGGGCAACTCTGAACTATTGAAAGGAAGTTATAATAAATAGTTTCGCTTTTCTTATTTTATTTAACGTAAATTTCAAATTTATTTTATTTTGAAAATTTTTAAAGTCAAAATAAGGGGCCCGGCAAATTAAAACAAAACACAAATATTTATTTCGGTTTCTGTTTTTATGTATAAACTTTCTTTTCTTCTATTTTTGTTTGCTGTAAACGGAATTTTTGATTCGGTTTCGGGGGACCGGAAAATCCCACCAGGGGACTAGGAATACGAGGCGATGGCAATCTTATTGGAGAGCCAAATAATAGACATTTGTTGGGCATTTTGGAATTAATTAGTCACTATGACCCCTTACTTCAGGAGCACTTGGAAAAAGTAAGAATTTCACAACAAGAACACAAACGTTTGCAAGTCCACTACCTTCCCGTTGAGACTCAAAATGAGTTCATTAAAATTTGTGCCCAACATGTGAATTCAGCTATTTTGAAGGAGATTGAAAACGCCAAATAATTTGCTATAATTGTCGATGCAACACCCGATTCAAGTCATGTGGAACAAAACACATTTATTTTGCGATATTTGCGCTTGGAAGAAAATGTGTTCACCATTCAATTCAAGAACGGTTTTTGGAATTTGTCGATTGCAACAAAAGAAAAAAAAACTGGCACCGCAATAGCTGATTTGATCTGCGAAACATTGGCAAAGAACGAAATCCCTTTAGAAGACTATTGTGCACAAGGCTATGACAATGGAAGCAATATGAAAGGACAGTATAATGGTGCACAAAGTCATATTTTAAACAAAAATCCGAATGCCGTGTATTCACCATGTGCAGCTCACAGCCTTAACTTGTGTGGAGTCGATTCAGCGAAATGTTGTACTGCCGCAATCACATTTTTGGAGTTATTCAAAATTATTTCAACTTGTTTAGCAGCAGTGCCCAACGTTGGGAAATTCTAAAGAAAAATGTGCCCGGATCCCTTCACAAACTTTCCGATACAAGATGGTCAGTTAGAATTGAGGCAGTGAAACCATCTGAAAAACCTTAGAACATCATTAGAAGCCTTAAGTGATATTAATTTAACTGCTGAAGCTCGAAGAGATGTAAATGGCGTTTTAAAATATATGCACAAATTTGATGCGTCCTGATGTCTTCGATTTGGTGCAAGGTTCTTAGCGCTATAAATGAAAGAAGTATCATTCTTCAAGCCAGAAACATGACTATTGACGTTGAAATTCGAAATCTTGACAACTTGATCTCCGATTAATTACATTTCGAGGCATTTTTGGAGAACGAGCAATTGACGGTCGGGGAATCAGTGGTAGAATATCTTACCACATTTTTGAGTCACAAAGATATCTCTCCACAAGTTGAGCATGCGGAAACACAACGTCTCATTCTATCTTATGAGGAATACACTGAAAACACATTAGACGGTAAACACGGAAAAACAGCGCAATTTTACGCAATGTACATCGATTTTGTAAATCTTTACCTCTTATTTGTAAAAAGTATTAGATTTGGAGATTTAGATTTGTACTTATGTATACAGCATTGCGAAGATCGTCTGCTTATTTTTCTTCTACAATCAACCCAACTATAGTCGATGGCTAGTGTACTACATTAATTTACTGCACCACGTAGATAAAACTCATCCAGGCTTCCGAACTGAAATGGCTAAGGGTTCGTTTGGAATCAGAAGAACCACGAAGCCTTTCTCACGAATTCCTGTGGACTTAACATTAGAGCAGACGATAAATGGTGATGCTGCTCGTCGTCTTACTGGAATAGTTAATCTTACAAATTCAATTGCTGCTAGACAACGTTGGGCTAAGAATCATGGGGCTCGAACAAGAATCATATCTCATGTACTTGCTCGTGCAGGACTTGACAAAAACTACCATGATGTTGCTGCGGATCTACACCCAGACAGAATGAAAAAACAACACATTCAATTAAAATCTTTTTCAAACAGTGTTCTGCAGAGCATTAATCCATTCTCTCCTTCAATCGATAAGAATGAGTTATTTAACATGTCAAAATTGCAAGCTGCCTCTTTAGAAATTACGAATTGTTTACTGAAGACAATGTCTGGTGGTACATTTCTACGAGATCAATTTATAATGGAATGTAATTTAAATTTTGACAGGTTTCACCAGCCAATAAAAAAAAATACTGTGCAGACTTTTGCAAGTTTCAAGAAGAAGAAAAAAATGACAATTGGTGGAAAAGTACACGAAGTAAAATTGCAACGGGATTTATTTGGGCGATTATTAGCTCTATCTCTTGACACGAGTATAGACTTGGAGAAAGTTCTTTGTATTCCCATAACTCCTATGCCGTTATCACTGTGCCATATAGATGGCTCGATAAATAAGACTGTTAAGTCGGCACTCGTTCATGAGTTAGAAAAACTAGTCGAAAATGTGGAGCAACCGCCATCCCAAATTGATCTTGTAATTGTTGATGGCTTCTTTTTTTGAATACCTTCAAAGAAATGCCTCGTACTTTTGGAGGTGTGTCAAAGAGAATATTGCAATGCCTAATTAATAACACAGCAAGTAGAATTGCCATTGTATTTTACCGCTACTTCACACCCTTAATCAAAGATTACGAGCATTCTATCAGAGGCAACGTAGACGACAAGGAATTTCATATCACCGGCCCTCAACAAATGAGAACAGCAGATTTTACAAAAGATTTAAAAAATCTAAACTTTAAGCAAGCTATTGTTAAGCTTTTCATCGATCATTGGGCTGATCAGGAGATGGCAGCGATTATCGGTAGTAAGGTTATTTACATAATACATGATTTGTGTTATGAATATTCTGTTACCGATGATAAAGTAACGCGCATCATTAATTATGAGCTGTCTTGCCCTGACTACGAAGAAGCGGATACAAAGATAGCATTTCTTGCTTGCCAACAAAAAGAAGATTCTACTATTACTATCAGAACATCGGATACTGATATTTTGGTGAACATGATCAAATAAATGGCAAATATGGAACACCTGGAAGCAACAGTAGAAATCTGGATGGATCTTGGCATTGGAAATGCACGCCGATACATCGAGGTATCCGCTCTCTACAATAAACTTGGCACTAAAATTTCGAAAGCACTTCCAGGTTTGCATGCATTCACTGGTTGTGATTTCAATCCAGCATTGTGCCGACGAGGGAAAAAGAAACCTTTACAGTTTCTGATGTCTTCTGAATCTTTTCAAAATGCATTTCTGGATTTGGGATCAAAGGAGCACAATGTGCAGGATTCGTTTCACATTATACAGTCTTTTACTTGCCACCTGTACGGGTTAAAGAAGTTAAGCGATGTTAATCAAGCCAGAGTTGTTAAAGACAAGTCTCAACCCTTCTCCTTGAGTATCCGGAATTACGATGCTTGCAACTTGCCACCGTGTCAATCCGAGTTATTCCAACAAGTGTTACGCACAAGATTCATAGCATGCTTGTGGAGTAATGCCCATAAAGCAAAAATTATTGATGATGATGGGTGGAGAGTTTTCAACGAAAAATACCAAATGATCTGGTTTGCGGGTGATCAATTGCCAAAAGCGTATGAAGATGTAGTCATAACACCAGATATTTTTGAGGATACTCCAGAATTAGGTATATTTTTTCTGCTATGATTGAAACAATACTTTAATACTCTCATGATTTCTTGTTTCAGAAACACAATCTGAGGATGAAATTGAGCCAGAAGAGTAAGATGATTCTACCGACGAAGATGATGATTGAAAAAATGATTCTCAAAAAAATGTATATTCTTTATACTCATAAATAAAAGTTTTGTACTTCAAAGAATATATACTGTTTTCCTTGCATGTTTTTTTTTTAACTCTTCAATTTGTTAAAAGATTTGGAAAAAAAAATCTTTCCATTATCAGATTAGGCGAATCCCTCCAAATAATCGTCAGATTAAGAGACAACACGTTTAGGGTATATACATGAACCATATATATCAAAATTTGACGCGCTCGAGTATTTCAAAATGGCGATTTTTTTTCCAAGTTCTAATAATGGCCGCGAGTTTGGGACACATCCAAATCGTCAGATTATTACATAAGAGCGTTCTTTTAGGTTCACTTAACATCCCCTTTGAAAATCTGACGCGCTCGATTAAATTTTTTTTTTACCGTTTTCAACCCTTACGTACGACCACCCCCATCATGGAAACGGTCAGATCAGCATACGTATATTTTCAAAAATACGTAGAACATGGATGCTATTAATATCTGACGCGCTCGAGCAACTGTCTTTTTTTACATTTTTGAAAACTTATAGCCGCTCCCCCCACCGATGAAAGTGTATATATGATATAACATTTTTTTCTTCTTATCATCTAAGCTTCGCAATCCAATAGGTCTCTTTGACGCTCGAGTAAATCCCGATTTAGCACCCTGGGCTCCCCTACTATAAAGTATTACAAACATGTTGGATTTGAATACTTTTCGAATTAAAAGTATCACGCACATGTTCGATTGAAAACTTTTCTTATATAAAGTATTACGATCATGTTCGAACTGAATACTTTTCTTGTTTAGCGAACAACAAACAACCCTTGCAGATCTGAGTTTCAACTCCTGTGCTTATTCTGATGTGCCTCCTTGTTTTTGTTCATTAGTTAAGCTTTTTTTGATGAGTGTGCACGCGATTGAAAAAGTGAAGAGTGAAAATAAATAAGTAATATACCTATGTATACCTATAATAGTGTGAAAAATAAATTAAAACAAAAGCTAATAACTTGAAGAAAAAAACAAAACAACTAAGCAAACAAACAGGACATTTAAAAAGTGTATTTTATAAATTTAAGGTACGTATTATTTTTAATTTCATTGACTTTTCAAAAGAGACAAAACTATAAGCTAACATGGCACGCTGAAACGCCATCGTCGTTGTCGTCGCCGCCAGGACGCCTACGGTTCGGTTGTTCTTAGACAACAAAATCACGATGACGTTGCTGCTTTTATCAACGAAACAACAGTCCCATGTTGGATGATGCCGGCTATTTCGACGATCGTTCAGGGTGTCGTGTTAACGTGTACATTTAGCTACATTTAGAAATTTGGTGTATAGCTATATTTGTTTTTTTTTTTTTTTTTTTGCAATTCTCTACGATTTCCTTTCCTCTTCCTTACTCTATTGCTCTATATAGTCCAGAAACAAATAAAAGCACAACAGTTAGGATGAAAATATGAATACCAAAACTATGGCTCATTGTTCGATGGCTTTTTTGGTTCGAACAAGAATCTTACAATTTTTTGAGAACCGTTCCCATTTATAGTTCACAGTAGAAAAAAAATACATACTTAAAATAAAATACGTCTTATCTGATTTTTGACAGTTCTCTGGAGATGGGGTTTTCTTAAGAATTAAAGAATGAAACAGGATTTTTTTTAAATGATATATGTAGCTACCTGATGGTAGTAGCCCTGCGAATGAGAAATCCTTCAAAATCAGGTCTAAACTTTTTTGAGCAGGTTTGTAAGACCCAGTCAATCAAAGCTTAGTAACTCTCCTTCGTAAACAAATCGCTGTTGTTTAATCTGACCCATCGATTTTTACTTCTACATTACAATTTAAACTTTATATTTTACTTACCAGATCCTTAGTTGAAATATGGAGACAAAAGAAGATCACATGGGCAATGATTTGCTTTATAATAATACACCAAATTTAATAACAAATCAAGCAGCTGTGAATGAAGGCGTAACGATTGTCCAAGGAAATATTTATTATTTGGACCTCAACGGAACAACAAATGTCTTAAATGTTCCACATGAAGAACAATCAGAAGCTGACGAAGAAATGTTCCAACTTCTATCGTCATGGGGTTTTTCTGACTTATATGAGTATTTTATAAGTTTAAAGCTAAATATTGACAGATTAAAATTAATTGACAATGAAGATTTAAAGGAAGTTTTTGCAAACAAAGTTTTAACACAGACTATACCAATGGCGAAAAGAAAATGTAAAAATGGATTTTATTGTAAAATTGTAAGATTTCTTAATAAGCTTTAGTGGAACAACATTTAAACCAAATAAATACTACATCAACACAAGAGATTTCAAGAACACCGTCACCAACGCCGTCAACTTCATCGAATTTGTCAAATCCAACATCTCCTGTTATTGGTTTTCAAAACTTTGTAAGATGACTTATTCTT
The DNA here is from genome assembly GCA_920104205.1 of Eupeodes latifasciatus. NCBI lineage: Eukaryota > Metazoa > Arthropoda > Insecta > Diptera > Syrphidae > Eupeodes > Eupeodes latifasciatus. The sequence goes on from OV049926.1 coordinate 118,580,573, forward strand.
TAATAAATAATAAATTTTTCCTTCTTTGTTATGTTTTTATAAGATGTATAATCTTTTTATAATACACTCCTATATTTGAACAAAATGTTAACATTAACATTTCATTATATTTCTCACTACAATTTGATCCAAAGGATATTGACGCAATACTTACTGAACATCCATCAGGAAAGTTTGTTTTAAATGATTTTGACAAGAATGGTAGAATTGGTGACTCTTCAAGGTCCATTTTGATTGACTGTCTTTCTTCATGGTTGCTTAGAAATAAAAAATCCGTGTCTCGGAATGAATTTATATACATTTCCGAGAAAATTCATGAATGCTTAGGCGAAGAAAAGGTTATTCACAATGTTATATTAATATATGCACTGTATATTTTAAACGTATTTTTAAATAGAGTATATATTTTGTTCCTCCTCCAAGAGGATCGAAAGAAAACCCACCTGGTAGACTCTATAGCAGGTATTATAATGCTAAACGCAGATACCGAAAAATTGGCTTCGACATCTTCAATTATCGATCAACGGAAGAAGAAAGCTATTCAAATTTAGATTCACAAGAAGAGCTTGAAGATTCGCCAGGTAAGAATTTCTTACACAAAAGCGTGTCAAGTTTTTTTTTTTAATATCTATTTTATATCTATTATACCTATTAGGTATTTATTTTTATTTATAATTTTTGGCTATTAAAATTATTTATATGCCCTAGAAAACTGCTTCGCTGATATGAGATGGCTTCAATTAAACAATGAACCGTGGGACGAAGTTAAATCAAAGTGGAAAAATACTTTTGCAATAAGACGAAAAGATGTCCATTCTTTAAAATTCCCCTCATTCATAAATGATTGGCCTCTTTTAAAACACTCTGCTGGAATAACATTGGTAAATATATTCTTAACGCATTAATAAGGGTTTACGTTTCATTTACGTTTATTATTAGCCCGATTCAAACCCAGCTGAAAATTGGTAGGATAGTTCTTAACACCATCATAAATGAAATGTGAAAAGTACTCATCGATCCGAGGCGAGCTTAAAAATTTATTCGGGATCAAAGGTCACAAACACGTTTTTTTTTTGCGATTATCTCGCGACCTATTTCTCGGAGGTCAATAGGTGTTAAACAAAAATAGTTCATAGTTAACCGTTTTTGCAGTAGAGCGCGATAAAGCTACTACGGTGCAACTAGGCGTATACTGTTTTTTTTTGTTAAGTTTTGTTAAAGTTCTAAAAGTTAAAAAAAATTGTTATGATAGAAGTCTTCACAGAACAATTGAAAGCTATAGGAACGACACAACTCAGTACACGCAAAAAGAAAGAATCACTAACAGTGGCATTAGGGAAATATCAGTGTTTAACAACATCTCATCCTTTCACGTTGTCCAAAATCTTACAATTGATATAATGCATGACTTGTTTGAAGGAGTATGTCATTATGACTTATGTGAGCTTATAAATCAGTTTGTAACGAAGGACAATTTTTGTTCATTAGACGTTTTAAATAATAGAACTCAACTTTTCAGATATGGTGAATCAGAAATAGGAAATATACCCACAGTTATAAAACCAGAGGATTTAAAAAAGAATAAATTAAATATGTCAGCAAGGGAAATGTGGACATTTTGTCGTTTTTTACCAATTATAATTGGTGATTTCATCCCTGACAAAAACAAATATTGGAACTTATTAATTACTCTCAATAAAATTTTGGATATAGTCTTAAAATCTAATTTTAACCAAAGTGATCTTTTAACCCTGGAAAATCTTATTTCTAATCACCATAATTTGTATATACATACATTTACGAGTATTTGACCAAAGGCTTAAACCGAAATTTCATTTTATGGTTGATTACCCATACGTTATGAAAATGATCGGACCGTTAAAACGTTGTTGGTCATTTAGATTTGAGTCAAAACATAAAGTTCTGAAAAGTTATTATAATAACTCATCTTCTCGAAGAAATTTACCTTTGTCTTTAGGTATAAAGTCAAGTTTAATTTTTTGTAAAAGAATTTTGTCCAATGTTGGAATTTCCCCAATGATATCAAAAATATCCCAAACTGATATATTGCTCAAAGATCAACCTTTCCTTACAAAAATCCAAAACTTTCTTGACAACGAATATTTGTTTGAAGAATCTTGTTACAAAGCCCTAACTTACTGTAAAGTATCTTATAAAACGAATGAATATGTTAGTATATCTAATCCAAAAATAAATATTAATCGAATAGAGTCCTTATTAATTTATGAAGATTTTTCTTATATTGTATGTGAGAAAATTACAACTTCAGAATATTTGGATAATTTTAACTCCTATGAAATTTATAATAGTACAGAAATGTTTTATGTTTATAAAATAAGTAAGTTTGATGACCCACCATCTAGTCATTTTACAAATCCTAATGGGAAAAAATTTGCTGTCGTAAAATTTTTTTGATTTCTATTCATTCACTTTTCATCTTGCATTATTACATTATTATAATATTTAAATATTAAGAAAAATGAATTTGTATTAAAAAAAAAATAATTTTGTTGGTTTTAATAAAAATTGAAAAAAAAATTGATGATAACAGTGTCTTTTCTTTTCCCGGAATTCACAGGTGGAAAATTAAAACTGGTGAGTGTTCTCGTATGGAAGATGTTTTATTAATCTTCATAATATGGTGAATCCCGCATGTAAAGATAGACTACAATAATGGTCTGAATTTAAAAAATAATACATACAAAATATAAGAAACTTAAAAACGTTTTTATTGAAATTATAATGCTTAAATTAATTATTAAATACTGATTAAGCATCGTTGTTGATTAGAAACATTAGTTTTTAATTAAAATTGTTGCTTTACTGTTTTAAAGGGTCAATTTTCTGCAGTTTTTAATTTTTTTTTTTTAATAATAACTAATATTGGACATTTTCATAAAATTAATGAAAATAAAGTGGAATTATTGATCTTTTAAAGAAGCAATAAATGAATTAATTACTATTAATTGTTGCCATACACGATTTCTATGATACTTAAATCACAAATATTTTTGATCAACAACGATCCTGCTCAATTTTGTATTAATTCGAGCACAATAATATTGTCACACCAACATTTGCATATTTAAGGAAACACGATTTTCATGTTTCTGACATCACAACCGTTGTTGATCAACAACGGTCCTGCTCAATTTCGTATTAATTCGAGCACAATAATATTGTCACACCAACATTTGCATATTTAAGGAAACACGATTTTCATTTTTCTAGCATCACAAACGTTGTTGGCTAACAATGTTTATGCTCATGTTACTATTATTTTAGTGATAGTTTAAGTACGAAATTGACAATGGCGTTGTTAATTTGAACAATGAAAATTGTATCATTTAAACAAAAAAATTGAAAATGCCAGCTTGTTCAAATTAAGTATATCATGTTTTGTTTTTGATTTTACCAAGTTTTTTTTTTTTCGGTGTAGACATGAGACGGGATTGCCCCACATTCAAAGAAGACTAGGAGATAAAAACATTCGTATTCTGTTAGATACCGGAGCTAATAGTAATTATTGTAAAACAAACATTTTTCAAGAAGAAATTAGCCTCCCTATATTTAAACGAGCCCTTACTACAAATGGAAAAATAATAATAAAAACATATCACGAAGTATTAATATTTAATACAATCACGAGATTTTACGTGATAAACAATTTAGAATTCGATGCGCTTATAGGCATCACCCTACTTAGTGATATAAATGCAAAAATTGATTTAGAAAATAAAATTATAAAATATAATAAAAATTGTGAAAAAATATTTTTCACCGAAAAAGAATTAAATAGAAAGGTAAATAATATAAAAGATATTGACATAGAAAGATTGGTTGAATCAGTGACTAAAATGATATCCACTCAAGCATTGATATGACTTTGCCATTTAGGACCGATATTATCGCTGAAATCCGTAAAGATACAGAAAAGCCTATATGGACGAAACAATATCCCTACCCGTTAAATAAAAATATAATAAGGCCTTCCAAAAGTCCTTAAAACAGCACCGTTTGGGTCGTTCCTGTTCCTAAGGAACAAATGAAGACGGAACGCCAAAAAACCTCCTTGTAATTGATTTCAAAAAATTGAATGAACACACTATATCGGATAAATACCCAATACCCGATACAAGTGTTATACTCTCTAACCTAGGGAAAGCAAAATATTTTTCAACTCTCGACCTCGAATCTGGATTCCATAAAATAATGATGAAACCAGAAGACATAGAAAAAACTTGTTTTTCTGTAAATAACGGAAAATATGAATATATACGACTACCGTTGGCTTAAAAAATGCCCCCTCTATTTTTCAACGGGAAATGGACGACATACTGCGTCCATACATAGGCAAAATTTGCAATGTATACATTGATGATATCATTGTATATTCAGATACTCTCGAAAATCGTACGAAACACTTAAACGAAATAATTAATATACTGAAAAAGGCAAATATGAAAATTTCTATCGAAAAATCAGAATTATACAAAGATGAAGTAGAGTTTTTGGGTTATATCGTAGCACAAAACGGAATACGAACCAACCCAGAAAAAGTTAGAACTATTAAAGAGTATCCACAACCAAATACACTAAGACAATTTCGTAGTTTCCTCGGAATGATAGGCTACTATAGAAAATTTATAAAAAACTTTGCCAATATAGCAAAACCCCTTACAAATTATTTAAAAAGTGAAAATGTACAAATTTCTACACATGTAGCAAAAAAAAAAAAAACTGAAATAATATTAGATGAAAATGCGGTCAAAGCATTAAATACATTAAAAGAATATTTAATGCACGAAGTCGAGCTTACACAGCCAAATTTTGAAAAAAAAATTGACTTTAACAACCGATGCTTCTAACGATGCAATTGGTGCAGTTTTATCCCAAGATGGGAAACCAATCACATTCATATCGAAAACCTTAAACAAAAACATTATCTAGACAAAACCTTAAACAAATATCTGACTCATCATCAAACCACGCTACAACGCACTCAGCCGAAAGCAGTGAACATGGTAACATTGAAATATTAAACAATCCTATAAATCAATTTAACCAACAAATTGTTGTTAATAAATTTTCAGAATTCATCCATGAACAACTGAATCCATTTCCTAACAAAAAAAGGCACCTAATAGAATATTCAGACCCTTCACAATTAATACAATTGTTCAAAGAATTCCTTAAACCAGGAACAGTAGCATTATTTACTCATGCAGAGGTAATTTATGAACTAAAAGATGTTTTTAAAACATTTACAAATAAATTCATTCGTTGCAAACATTTCGTCAATGATATAACAAATAAAGACAACCAACTAATAATAATAGAACAAATTCATACAAGGGCACACAGAGGCTCAAAAGAAAATATAAAGCAAATAGAAGAAATGTATTACTGGCCCTCAATTAGAGAAGAGGTAGAAGAATATGTTAGATCATGTGAAATTTGCAATAGGAATAAATACAATAGGAAGCCCCATATTGAACCAATTGGTGAGGCACCAATTCCCAAGAACAAAGAGGAATCCTTACACTTAGATGTAATGTTGTTCGAAAAATTGAAAGTCATAACTTGCATAGATGCATGTTCTAAATTTTTAGTAATAAAAATCATAGAAAACAATCTTAACATGGGTATCAAAGTTTTAGAAATTTTACAAACATTTCCTAATTGTACTAACATAACTTGCGACAATGACCAGACATTTACAAGCCAACCATTCAAAACGTTAATGGAACGTCAAAAAATAGACATGTATTATGTTCCAGCAAAACATTCATTATCAAATGAACAAGTAGAAAGAGTGCACAGCACAATCCAAGAATTAGCTAGATGCATTAGAGAAGAATTTAAAATAGTAGACTTAGAAGAAGTACTAATAAAATCAGCTTTAGAATACAATAAAACTATACATTCTGTTATTAATGAAAAACCTTTGAATATAAAAACTGAAACTGATGAATGAAAAAACTTTAAGAACATTTAATAAAAAAAGAAAACAAATTCCACTAGAAGAAAATTGTGTTGCATATGAAAAAACAACTACACTCTCCAAAAAATATTTTTGTAGCAAGCAAGCATTACTATTTCAATATTCTTAGTCGGAAAAACAAACTATTGACCACTAACATTTACTTTTAATGAATAAGGTTTAATCGTTAAGATCAAAAAAATCGCACTCTTGATCAAACAAGAGAAAAATTTGGTGAACAAAAAGTAAAGTAAAATAAAACTGTGTTTCAAAACGAAAATAAATTTATTGAAGACTTAAAATTATAAAATAATTTCGATATGTCGGTGTCGGATTCAATTTTCTTAGACTCAGAAATTGTTTCATTTTCGTTGTCGTCTTCCGCGGAAATGTTTTTTCCAAAGAGGTTGTTTGAGTGTTTGCCCAGTCGAAATCCACACAAAAAAAGGCTAAAATTGCAAAGCTGGATTTCTGGTTCTGGATTTTTGCATGAGTTGGGGTAGCCCCAAAGGCCAAATCTAAATTTGCAATTTCGAGAAACTAGTGCTAACCAGTTTAAACCATGCAATTTCCGTAAAAGTACAAAATTGTTTTTTGTTGTTTTTTTTCTCGATTTGGAAAGCAACGCTTTCGTGAATATGATCTAGGCATGAATTTGTTGAGTTTAGAAAACATTGGTGATTTGCGAGGTGTACAGAGTTGTGATCGGTTTTAAAACAATGCAAGTTTTGTGAACGTTTTAGCAAAGAGTAAAGAAACGTAAACAAATTTCGCGATCTTCCGGGGATTGCATGGTTAGCAAATTTAGATTTGGGCTATCCCAAATCATACATATCTACAAACAATATAAGAAATATCCAGAACGATATTCAGCGTTGTGATTAATATCGAATACAGGACCTTCTAAGACGTTGCCTAGAGACAAATTTAGACTGTGATTATTTAAAAAAAAATCGAAATAAATAAATCCTTAGACGAAATTGACCGAACCAAGGTGGCAAAGGTGATTATTAATAGTATTTTGCTGGAAGACTACGATAGACTGTAAGTACCTACCTTCTGTATTATAAGAACATGTATATTTAGATAATCAGCAACAACAAATTTTTTAGCTGGTTTGATTAAAAAAGAGACTAATTATTGTATTCTTTTTATTTCAGACTAACAAAATCGGAGTATATTCTACTTGCAAAAATTATTTCCGAAGAATTTTCAATATCAATTTTTGTTTCAAAAATTTGGAATTCTTCCGAACATGTTCATTCTTTTAAAGAAGTTTAGATTTTTTCAAGGACTTTCAATCTTTTCTTCTAAATTTATAAAACTGAAAACAAAATTTAGAACTATTGTAATTATGATGGTATCTAATTTTTTTTCAGGGTCAGCAAATTTATTGGCAGAAGAAGCTGATACACAAGTTCAAAAAAGTTCAATCGAAGAATCCAATTTTGAAGAACTGTGGCAGGCTTCGTTTTCATCCCGAAGAAAATTTCTTTCCAAGCACGGGGTGGAACAGTATTTCAAACGATACGCATGTCTAGCTGGAGACAACACAATCAAATTTGTAAGAATTTTAAAACTGGAAATATGGCATAATTTTTTTTGTTCTTTAAAAATCGTTCAGCTTACTGTTGATGCCGAGCGTGAATTGAAGATTTCTCTATCAACTCATAAATTGGAAGAATTCTCCGACGCCCGCCATACTAAAATTGGCTGCCAAAAGCAAAATCAAAGAGCTTCTAAATTTACATAAGCTTTCCGAGAACACTAAAAGTAATTGCCTACTTGTAATTTTATTATTGAATTTGATTTTTTAACATTTCTTATTGTCAGATTCGAGAATTATTATTGGCCTGAGAGCTCTGCCTTTTTTCTTTCCTGCGAAAACCTTAAAAGGAAAACAAAAAACTGATCCAAGGCGATCAACGAAGGCTGTGGCGGCAGCCTTCTTCATTCCGCTGTTCAGCACTGAGGAGGAGGCAAATGATTTTTATTTTGGAGAATAATCTCCCAACGCCAAGACTTCACATAGTAGGTAACTTTGAAGTATATTTTGCGGTTGTTGTGGTAGAATCTAGATCATTTATTTTTAAGGATTTCCAAGAAGCATTTGTGTTTGCATTTGCAAGTTTTTTCGCCCTGGATTCACACTATCCAAACATTACAAGTAGTTTTTGGGTTTTGCTGCAACAAATTGTGTTCAATATCTATTTAGATTACGACAGAAAATACGAAATTTTAAGGAATGTTTCTTAACGAAATGAAATTTTAAATGAAATTGCAGCAGCTCAAAATGTGAATGCCTAAATCCATATCTTGTTTTCAATGTGAAACACATTTTGGGTTAAATGAATTTAAGATTTACAGGAAACATATAAATACTCACAGTAACATTAAACATTTCAAATGCGTTTTGTGTACTTTATTTTTTTTTTCATGCAAGGCTTTAATTCAGCATTTAAGAACGCATCTTAAAACTGAGAATCAATATAACTCCAATACAACTATTCAAAGTAGTCTTAGAGATGTTTCTCAAATTAGTTTAGAAAATGAGATTATATCGGATATAGTAAGCTGTATTCCAATTAATGATGACCATATGAACTAAGCCAAGACGCAAATATCGGCTCAAATGACTCGAACCTGGGAGATAATTCGCTTAATTTTATCAGTTCATATCGTCAAAATATTTTTAAATTTATAATTTCAATTTATTCTGATGAAAATATATCTAGAAAAAAGCCAAGGAACTACTTATGCAAATAAACAATCAAAATAATTTGATTTTCAACTTTTTCGAAAAAATATTACCAGCGAAAAATGCAACATTTTTTTAAAACGTTCATCAAATAAAAAACATAACTTTCAACGCTTTTTCTTTGAGTGAGTACAAATTTCTTAAGCATTTAGAGAATCTCGGAATTTATCATCCTCCAACCGAAAAAGTAATTGAAAAAAAAAAAAATTGAATTTAAGAAAAAAAATGCTCTCCTCCAAACTAAATCTGTAAAATATTCATTGATGACATTTCCTTTACGCATATTTCAACAGCTTTTTAACCAAACAGGCTTTTTAGAAACAATTGTTAGCCACATAAATGAAATAAAACGTTGTAAAGATCAAGGCGTAATTATTAATGTAATGGGTACCAAATTCTGGAACTCAAAAATAGATTTCTACGAGTATAAAACTGATGGAACCATTTTATTTCTCCCAATTGATACATATTTTGATGATTTTGAACCTCAAAATTCCTTAGGGGCTCATGCTGGGGCTTACAAAATAGGAGCACTATACGTCAAAATTGATTGTATACCGCCCTGGCTTAATTCAAAGTTGGATTTTATAGTTGTTGCTGCATTAATGTTTTCAAATGATCGTTCAACATTTGGAAACGATATAATGTTTCAACCTATTATTGATGAACTAAAATATCTTCAAGAAGTTGGACTGGAGATAAAATACAAGCAATTTACTTGTGCAAGGTTTATTTTTGTTAGTCTACTTGGTGACAATTTAGGACTTCATGCCATCACTGGTTTTTCGGAATGCTTCATCTGCAACTTTTCATGTAGATTTTGCAAGATAAGCAAAGATGCTTTAAGATCGTGCACAGATCTATCTTTATTCCCTCCAAGAAACAAATCAAATTATGTAAATGACGTCACCTTAAATGATTTGTCCAAGACGGGGATTAAAGGGAACTGTGTATGAAATAATATTCCAAATTTTCACGTGACAGAAAATTTCAGTGTAGAAATAATGCATGACATTCTAGAAGGTGTTGCACACGAAGACATTTGTAGAGTTTTGCAGAAATTTATCGACGCTAAAGTACCTATTGTCCTTAGATGCTCTAAATTTCAGACTTTCGACGTTCGATTTCGGAACAAAAAACAAACCCGATAATATTACAATGGGAATGATAGAAAATAAAAAAATAAGTTCACTGCCGCAAAAATGCTGAATTTTGTTATCAACTTGCCACTTATAATTGGGGATCTGGTCCCAGAAGAATGGTGTCTTTTATTGTTGTTGAAAAAAATGCTTAACTTAGTTCTTAGCGAGTATTATGCGTACTATACTCCAATTTTGTTTGAAAGAATAGTAACCGAACACCATAAGTTGTTTTTAAAAGTATTTGGAAATATTTTGAAATTTAAAGCGCACATTTTGCTTCACTATCCAAACATAATGCTACAGGTTGGTCCCCTTAAAAATAAATGGTCTATGAGATACGAATCAAAACACCAAATGTTAAAAAAAATAAGTAAAACAAGCAACAACCGTAGGCATTTAGTAAAAAGTATCGCCATTAAGGTTCAGTTGAAAACAGCAAGTTTTTTCAGGGAAGATTCTTTGTTAATTAATAATAACAATGTTTTAATATACGAAAATGATGCAAATCTTTTTCATGTTACAAATCTAACTAATATAAGAAAAATAATACGCGAATCCAAACAAGCTTTGATAAAGCATCAGGATCAAACGGAATACCCTAGTACTCCATACACTGAAAAACACGAAATAGATTTCTCTATTATCGAAACCCTATTAGACCAATTAACTTTAACTAATCGTAATAAAAAAACTATCGAAACAATCGGTACTATTTGGAAATATATTGCAGGATCTCCTGATCATAATGATAAAATAATAATCGAAAATAAGATAAACGACTTAGTCGAGAATAACAACAAACAATTTATGATTAATTCAAAATTATTCAAATTAATGAAAAGTATATCAAAAAACCACAAAGATGATATTGTAACCAAACAATGTAAAATTATCATCCTAGAATTACAAAACTTAGTGAACACTATATCACTATCTAAGCTTGGAAATTTAAATCCTAATATATTAAGTTTAAGAGAGATTAAAAATGGTACTTCAGTAGTTGTGAATAAATTCGAAAACGAAAATATACTAGTCCCAAACTGTATTAGTACAGTGAAAGACGGTAAATATTTAGTAAGTGTTCTAAATATATCAGATAAAAAGATTCTAAATAACAAGTTAACACATGGCGACCATATGGGTCAACAAGTGCATGATGATACATGACACCAACCCCGAAAGAAGATCGGGATCGTCATAAACTCCTTGATTTACGACCCAAGCCAACAATAAAGATACGACCCAAAAATAGATAAGATATAATTTACTACCGACGCCGGCCGCTGGCAATCACCGTCATCCGAACCTCCGAGGAGAACGAGATGATCAACAAGACTTCAGTTCGATTCCTACCGCAGTGCGTACCGCACATGATTACACTTGTTAGTCTTAAGAATATTTTTTTAATAAAGTAATTTTTTTAACATAATCTTGTGTAAAAGTTTTAATTTAACATAAGTGTAGAGATATGATGGGAATAATTTATATACCTAGTGAAAGAAAACGGAAAAACCAAAAAAAATAAATTTGTGTATCACAACAATATAAAGTGAAAATTGTACAAAGTATGTTACGATTAAATCATTTGAACAAAGAAGAAGAAAATAAATTAAGAGATTTAATTACAAAATACAATGATCTTTTTGTAATAGAGGGAGAATCTTTAACGTACACAAATATGATGGAATGTAAAATTCGAACGATAGAAGACGTTAAACCAATTTACACGAAGTCATACAGGTATCCGAAAATATACGAAAAGTTAGTAGAATGCCTGTTAGAAACATTGTTAAAAAAATGGAATGGTTAAAAATTCAAAATCTCCTTGGAGTTCTCCAGTTTGGGTGGTTCCCAAAAAGACTGATGCGTCAGGAAAGTCTAAATGGAGAATTGTAATAGATTATAGTAAACTGAATGAGTTAACGATAGCTGACAGTTATCCTATTCCAAATATAACAGAAATTTTAGATCAGCTAGGAACGGAAAAATATTTTACGACTTCAGATTTATACGCAGGATTCCATCAAATCTTAAATTACAAGCGGACAAAAGTGAGATTTTAAGGAAAGAAGTGAGTTACCTTGGGCATTTGTGAAACCAAACTTAGAAAAAATAAAAGTTATTGAAAATTTGAAAGCCCCCCCAAAATGTAAAAGAAATTCATTATTATAGAAAATTTATTGAAAATTTTAGTCAGATAGCTTCACCTATAAATAAATCTACTAAGAAAGAATGTAAAATTTAGATGGGGAGGGGTGGAACAAGAAGCATTCATGAGATTGAAAAATTTGTCAAATTTTACAGTGTTGCAATACCCAGATTTTAATAAAAAATTTATAGTAATCGCAAGAGCATGAAAATAAGGATTTGCCAATACATTTTATTGTTAGAAGCTTGAATAAAAATGAAAAAAAACTATAGCACTACAGAAAAAGAGTGCTTAGCCATAATTTGGGCTGTAAAAGTACTTCGACCATATTTGTATGGCCAGGAGTTTTATAAGGACAGACCACAAACCATTGAAATGGTTATTTAATGTTAAGGATCCAGGATCGAGACTGGTTCGTTGGAGGTAGAAATTAGAAGAGTATTCATATAGTATTGAATATATAAAGGGTTCAGATAATGTTGTGGCAGATCATCTTAGCAGAAATATTTTAGTAACAACACGTAAAGAAAGGAAGAAGAAAAAATGCTTCTGTGATTGTGAAATGAAAGATAATGTAGAATGTAATAAACAAATTGAATATGAAAATCAGAATGAAATTGAAGAATGTGAAAATAATAAAAATTGTTTAAACGATAAACAAGATGAAATTCAAAGTATCAAACATGAACATGGTACAATAAGCGAATATGATGATAATATACAAGAAAACCATAAGAAAAGAAATGAGATAACAGAAGTTACAGATATAAAAAAACAAATCGATATAATTAAAGAGTATCACGAAAGTTTAACAGGGGGCATGCAGTTCAAAAGGCAACTATTGAAAAAATTAGAGAAAAATATAATTGGACAAATTTAAATCAGATGGTAATTGATTTTATAAAAAGCTGTAAGAACTGTCAATTGGGGAAAATTGATAGGCACCCTACTAGAATGCCTATGACTATGGTATCCAAGGCATCGTACAGTTTAGAACAAGTTAATATGGATCTGACAGGCCCATATCCAATTTCGAAAAAAGTAAAGTGTTTTGCGCTAAGCATACAAGATAGTTTGTCTAAATTTGTAAGGTTTATTCCAATTAAAGATAAATATGCTGAAACTGTGGCAGAAGCTTTTGTAAATGATTGGATTACATATTTAGGTATATCTACCTAACATTTTTTTGACGGACAACGGAACAGAATTCTGCAATGAATTAATGAAGAATTTAGCAAAAATATTTAAGATCAAACACATAACTACTAGTGTAGCCCATCCACAATTAAATGGATTTGTTGAATGAATTCATGGAAGACTGAATGAATATCTAAATACAGTTAACTTCGAAAGAGAAAATCATTAAATAATAACAGATTTCTATTTGCAATAAGAGAAGAGACAAGGTACAGATGTAAATGTAAAAATTAAAATGAAGAATTTGATAAAATTTCTAATATAGGAATCATAAATATTAACGATAATTGTAAATTTAGTACTTTAGAAACTGATATAGAAACGTCAGAAAATTTAAATGAAACCATGTATAATGATGTTGTACACTATGGATTGGAAAATTGTTGTGAAAACATTAAAATACATGAAATAATTCCCTTAAAGAAATTGCCAAAAATAAAAGGTAATAATTTACAAAATTTAAAAGATTTATCTGTGAAGATAAATAATCAAAATAGTTACATTTCTAAAATGTTAGTTTCCATACCAGAAAAAAAACACAAGGTTTTGCAATCGGATTGTTTGGAGCTATTGTAACTCTCATAACAATATATGTATGTATCTAACAATAAATTGTATTAAAGGCAAAAATAAATTAACTATATTCAATAGATGTTTTGTAAAAAGAGAAAGAAAACTCATAGCTCTTACATTTAAAAGTAATTTAAAAGGAGAACCTGTTATAACGTTTGAAAATAATAGTGAACCTACAATTAATATTCATGAAAAACCAAATAAATTAAAGTATAATTATGATATATAAGTTGAATTGGAAAAAAAAGTGTGTTTTTTTTGTAATATATTTAATTATGAAAGTAATGATACATTATATTCAATAAAATTAAAATATAATATAAACAAAATAAAATAAATAAATAAAATTGACTATTCTCTTTTTAAAAAATTGTCTCTTCCTTCTTTTAAAAGGGGGGGGGGGGTGTTATGATGATATCATTGATGGTGTCATTTCCAATTTATTTTTTTGTTTGGTTTACCCAAGATCGTGGTATCTGTATTCAGAAAAAGTGTCCACTTACCACTTTGCGTGAAGTGATATTTATTTAACAATAAATTATCTACTTCTGCTGAAACAGATATTTAAAACTACATCGGATAGTTTATGTAAACATCCGCTCCGCATCTCCTGTGGTTTCACGACATACACGGGTCGACAATACCAATGATTGTATTACTGAGAATGTTATCTCAAAAACATATATTGGTACCGATCGTATGGTCTTCATGAATGATAACCTAAACAATAATAAAACGAACACAGTTTGTATACAAAACATATTATGCTTGCTATGCAGATTGTGTTAAAAGAAGGAATCTTGTAGGGAAGTTGTTTGGTGCGGACAATCTCAATCAAGAGTCAGTCCCCAAGTTAATAGCAAGTAAAAAGGTTGTTTCATTTCTTAGTGCATAACAAACATGTCATACAAACACTGTATAAAAGTTGATGTTATTATCAATAAGAGCTGCATTTTGCTCGTGATAGTAGTCCAATACCAACCGAAGTGATTTTGTGGAAAAAAATGGGAAAAATCAGTGCGGAACATTAAGCCAATATTTTGTGTCTGTCACGTCTCAATTTTACAACACGTGAAATTTCTAAGAGACTGAATATTGCTCAACAAGCTGTGGCATGGAATTTGAAAAAATACTAGTGGAAGATCGTTTTTTGGTACAGTCGTCGGCACCGGTTCGGGACTTTGTTGGACCTTAGAAACGATCTGTGTCGAGCTACATACAAAGTAATTTCTTCAAGCTCAGTAAGAAAAAGGCTCGTGAAAGCTGGACTTAGAGCACTCAAGTCGGTACTGAAGCCGGATTTTTCAAAAAGAGTTAAAGAAAAACGATTGCACTGGGCTCAGGAGATTTGAAATTCAAGCTCCATGTTTGAGATTGGAGGATCCTTGTATGAGTTAATACCACATCACGTTCAATGTATAAAAATAGAATCCAGAATCGCTAAGATCATCAAACTGAACCAAGACCCTAGAACGTGACCCATATTCCAAAATATAATATACACCAAAGGAAAAATACCAGACAAGCCAAACGATCAAATATCAATTAGTACAATACAATATACAAGGACAATAAAGTATTAATACATAAAGTCATCAATGGAAAAATACCAGAGTCCAGACAAGCCAAACTATTAAATATCAATTAGTAAGAACACATCCTTGGATAACAGATGTTTTTATTTGTCAAACAGTATAAATAGGAATATCAGACCAAAGCAAAGGACACTTCATTTAAGCCAGTGAATAAGTTCCTAACACATATTTTTTAAGTCAATTTAGAACCTTAAGACCATTTAATAAATTAAATAAAGTTTTTTTTTATTAAAATTATGTGTTACGTAAATTAATTGGGGGCTCAACCGGGATAGCCTTATAAAGCGATTTAACGTAAATAAAAGTTGAAAAATAATAAAGTAAATTTAACGTAAAATCAGTGAGTGCTATCAAGTGCCAGAATATGTTCTTCAAGTAATACAAATGAACAATTGTATGAAGGGGTATTAAGTGATCAGTGAACATCAAAAAAATCTGAAAATAAAAGTAAGATAGTATTAACAATACATTACGGACAATAAAGTATCGAACATTGTATCGAGAAAAATTGAAGAAACGAAATAGTGAGTCATCACGAAAATATTTCATTTCAACCAACATCAAAGAATCCCAGAGAGGTACAGTGCGGAATTGCAGACAAAGAATCCCAGAGCGGTGTTGCAGTTTTAAGTAGGAATTATATACATATGTATATATTAAGTATGATAGATTATATAAAAAGGTGTTATGAATAGATTAACCAAATATAAAGAATCATTTAAAAGTCAACTTAAATTGCAAAGTGTTAAAGAAGATCAAGATAATTTTGAATTGGAAGAGTTAAGTAAAATTAAATTTTGAGAAATCAGAAATAAGTGAATTAGTAATCATGGAAGTTTTACAATCACAAGTAGCTGGTTTAACAGCAAAATTAGATAGTCTCATGACTGGAAAACCTGCAATCAAAGAATTCGAAACAGAAGAAATTAAACCAGAAATTACAGATACAATGAGTTTATATGTAATAAAATCGGTGCCTACTTTTGCAGGCGACGACGCCCAAAAATATGTTTCATAGATACAAGCTATTGGTCATGCTAAAAAGATATATAAAAAAGGTAGTGTACAGTACTTTTCAGCACTAGTAAAACTTTGAAATAAATGTATAGAACAAGCAAATGACATTTTAACTAATCACGGTACGGTATTAAATTACGAAGCAATTTTAGCAAGGTTAGACTTTGCATACTCGGACCAAAGTCCAATACATGTTTTAGAACTGGAAATGAGTATTTGAAGACAAGGTAAAAATTCATTAATGGAATATAATAATATAATAAATCAAAAACTCACAGCGTTAATTAAAAAAACTATCATGACGCACGGTGACGGTAAGGCAATCACAAACGAATTATGTGAAAAATATAGAAGAGATGGAATTAGAGTTTTTATTTCGGGACTGAACGGTCAGCTCTCAAACATACTGAAGTGTGTTTATGTGCACATAGTTTATGCACGAGTCAAGTGACGAATACCACTCGTCACTTGATATGTCGCGATGCGACATTGTGCACATCACCACACCATAATCTTCCCACGGTATGCAATGAACAACGTGCATTGCATGTCGTGGAGGAATGCACCCATATCAGGTGACGAGTGTTATTCGTTACTTGTTTCTCTTCATTTATTATTCTTTTTGCTGACTCCACAAATGTGTGAATATGGAGTCAGCATAGTTTTAAGTAGTCAGTTAAGCTTTGCATGTCATTCAATAAAGATATTTCATAAAAGATATTTCAATAAAGGTATTTGAATTGTTCTTGAAGACAGAATATTTATGCATACCACATCATTTTATATCTCGTTTAAGCATACAATATGAATTTCATATTTGATGCATTTGTTTATCTATATGTATGTATAAGAGTAAATCTGTGGTTGATATTTCCACATTTAATTTTTGTAAGTTAGTCTTAAGTAAAACTCCAAACAATAAAGATACCTCTTTATTTAATTAAACTAAACTCGACAAGTCTTTTATTTCGCGGCATAACAAAATTGGTGGCAGTGGTGAAATTTAAATTAAATATTTAAAACACCAAAAAAACACAATTTAGCTCATACGCTAAATTCCTCTGAGTGAGTTACTAAATCGTGCAAGAACTAAAACAAAATAGGTATGTCAGTCGAAATACAACCCTAAAATCTTTGGGTGTATTGATAAATCGACAATTGGAAATAAAAGTTACGAGTTGTGCTTGAAAGTTCTAATTTTCAGTAAGAAAGAAGTAAAGTCCCATTGAAAAAAAATATGTATATATATTTGTATTCCCACCATCTTATTAAAAGACTGTGCAACTAAAGTAATTCAGTGAAAACGAATTGAATCAATATAAAATAACTCCCAAACAAAAAAAAAAAACTACAAAAACAAAATCATCTTTTCCTACAAGTGGAAGTGCTAATTAGGATCATATTTTCGAGAGAACTTAACAAAAAACAGCCATAAAACAGCAAACGGGAAAAATTTCTATTATTACCAATATTGATCTGAACCAAATAGCTGATCAAATAGACGTATTAACGAATTTTGTAACCAATGTTAAAGATGACTATTTAATAGAAATTCCTGAATGTGTGGAATTTATTAAGACAACTAAAATACATATCTTAGTTTTAAGGAAAGACTTAAGAGTTATTTACCATTTATTAGGAATTGATAGAAGATATAAAAGAGGTCTCTTAAATATCGTTGGATCAGGCTTGAAAATGTTGTTTGGAACATTAGATAGTAAAGATGCTGAAATTTACGAGGAAGCTATACAAATTACTAAAGAGAATAGTGAATTATGTCCATAAAAGTCAACAAGAGGAAATCAAAATGTTCGATGGTTTAAATAAACAAAATTTGATTATAAAAGAAGCATATTTTGAATTAGGAAATCTTACCAATAGTTTAACGAATACATTAGAACAAATGTCGAATACAGTAAATAAGGACAGGAAACGGTTTGTTTTTGAGAGAATATTTTATTGAATATAAGATAAGAATTTACTTTCTTATAAATCATATTGAGCTTACTATAAATCAAATAACTGAAGCAATCCTTTTAAAATAACGGAATACATCCAATTATTATTGAACCAAAACGTTTTATTGAATTATTGAAAGTGAGTGGACAAAGAAAATTCAATGCTTTTTACCCCAAATTTAGAATCTTATAGTTATATTATGAAAGAAATAAATCCAATAGCTTATATAAAAGAAGAAAGACTAGTAGTTATTTTGTCGATTCCTTTAATTGAAAATTCAAAATCAGAAGTTTACGAAATGATAAACTTGCCCTATAGAACGAAGGGAATTTTATATGTAATCGAACAAAAAAATAAATTCTTTGTAATTAAAGACAACAAAGAAGAATATTTCTGAGTAACGATTTTACAAAAGATTGTAAGAAAATTGACAAATACTTTATTATGTAATCAATTAGAATTTAAGAATAGTGTTACGAATAACGATTGTGAACTTGTAATTTTCATGAATCGAAGAAACAATAATTGTAAACTTAAACAAGTACTTAATCATTAATTAAACCTTTTAGAACTACATTTAATTCAAAATATAAATTTTCCGAAAATTCGTACCCGAATATGCTTTTATTAGTAAGCCACTGACGAAATTGCTTCACCAAAACGAAAAATACAACTGGGGTGTTGAGCAAGAAAACGCGTTTAAAAAGCTCATCGAGATTTTAACCAGTACACCGTTACTCGAACTGTATAACTCTTCAGCCCATGACGAAGTTCATACGGATGCGAGCAGCATCGGACTTGCCGGAGTTTTGCTCCAATCCACCGACAACAAAACTTGGAAACCTGTCTTTTACTATAGCCGTCACTGTACCGAAAGCGAAAGTAAGTTCCACTGTTACGAACTCGAAGTCCTTGCCGTCGTTGAATCGTTGAATCGTTGGAACGTTTCCGTATTTATCTTCTGGGTAAACATTTTCGACTCATAACGGACTGTTCTACTATTGCCAAAGTAAAATTAGTTTGTGAGCGATTTGAATAAAGTGAATTTGTGTTTTATTTAGAAAGTGTGAATAAGTTTTAATTGTCGGACCAAGCCGAATTTTACCTTGGTGTCAGAATAAGGGATTAAGACTTATTGAGAATAAAAACAGTGATTGAACTATTTTATGTGAAGTAGTGAAGTTTAAAATAAAAAAAATTTAGTAAAGTTTTGAAAGACTTAACTGTCCTTGAGCTAAAGGCCGAACTAAGCAAACGTGTCTTCAGTGGGACAGGAGTAAAAAACGAACTCGAGCAGCAAAATGAAGACCCACATACATTTGCTTTCGAATTAGAAGCAAAAGTGGAAGAGGTAAATGCAAATGTTGCCTTATCTAACATGATGTCAATTCTTTTAGCCAAATTTGAAGAGAATGAAAAGAATGTTCTTAAGCAACTAGAAACTCAAAGGAATGATGTCCTGAAACAACTAGAAACTCAAAGGAATGATGTCCTGAAACAACTAGAAGACCAAAAGAAGTGACCAAAAGCAAGAACAGCAGAATATTCTAGAGCGGTTCGACGAACAGAGAAACCTTTTAGAAGGCAGGTTTGCAGCTCTCAGAAATGCAATTGGGATTAGAGAGACCCCGAGAGACTTAAATTTGGGAGGGATATCGGATTTCGAAATTCTATCTAATGTCCCCAGCTCATCTAACCCCGGAAACATACCTCCAGATTATGAGGCTCTGTCATCCTTGGGTAATAAATTCCATGACGGTGAGTCTGAAATAGAAGTTGCAGCTGTGGAAACGTGTTTCCCATTGGGGTCCATTTATGTATCGGAGAAGAATAAGAATCTGGAAAGTAAATTTTACACTTCCATACTCATGATGTGATTAATCTTATACAAGATACAATCAAGTGTCAACAGGGATTATCAATCCAGATACGAGTAGATATAGATGAACCCACCACAGGAGGAGTCCTAACCCTGAAGCCCTCAGTTGAGCTCTTGGCTCTAAATGATTCCACTTCCTCATCATCTTCCGAATATTACAATATTTTATTTCTATAATTCATTTTGCCAAGATACAGCACCGACAGTGTTTAAGTAGTAACACAGCTTGTTTCGCACATTTTTTGCATTCGCTCAGGGTGATATACAGATCGGCATTATGCTTAACTGGACCGATAGGTTTGCAATAAACATATGGGGAGAAAGACTTAAATTTGCAGATGACATTGTTTTGTTTTACGAAAGACCGGAATACAAGGAACAAATGTTGAACGAACTATCACCTACGTATAACGTTTTTGGATTCAAAGGTCACAATACAACAACAAAGCAACAAAGAAATCAGACCCAATTCAACCCAAATGGACCAAACCAATTGAATGTAGACCGAGTGGAACACCAAATAAGAGATGGATGGACGATCTTAGATATTTTAACGACAACTGGTATAACGATGCAAAAAAAAAGAGAACTATGGATAGCAATGGAAGAGGTATGCCAGATATACCTTATATGAACTGAAAAAGTTATAACGAAATATTTGTTATGGCATCAGTGAAGAAATTAATGAATTAATGAAAAAAGAAGTGCAAAGGCGAAGACGTTTTGATTCCACGGATTCCTTTGATTCCGGACGACATAACAGAATAATGCAAAAATGTGCAGAATATAAAGCATTGATACTACAGTGAAAAGAAAAACAAAATGGACTTCAATATTCAATACTTACATATTAAAAATAATTATTGAAAAACATAAATAGTGATGTGAGAAAGTGGAAAAGTGGAAAAAATCAAAGCCCAAACTAATGAGCTAGAAAGCAACGCAACGGAATCAAGCCAGGAATTTGATAAAAAACTCAGTTGTCAATAATTGATAATTTGTTTCAGTGTATACAAAATTGATATTTTGTTTGGGGTGGACAAAAATAGGTATTACATAGATAATAAGGCCTATTCGGCAAGATCTTTTATTCTGCAATATTTCCAAGCAGATTCAATTAAAAATTGTAACAAGACTATGTATTAACCCTAACATATTTTGTTTTTGTAACATTGTATTTAACTTAATATATTTTGCTTTATCATGTAATTTTAAGTTTCGCTGTAATATAGTTCACACTCTGTGTTCACCTCAATATTATTAAATAATCATAGAAATTGTATTAGATTGATTCGGAAGTTAATAAAATAATACCTTTTTAAAAAGTATTAAGATTTACTTTCAATTTTTGGAAACGGTTTAAAATTGTAATACCTAGTTAGTCCGGAGTTCCTCCCGACGACCAGTATACAATTCATAAAAAGGGCAGTGTTAGCTAGGAGTTCCTCCAGGCAGCACTACATATTTTAGTTAGTAACCAGCATCGCTGTTACAAATTGGCGCACGAACTACAGGGCAGAAACCACGTTACTTATACCACCAACGCTGAAAAAAAGTTTCGACCAAAACACTGCAATTCGATAAAATAGGCACACCGTCACTATTCTAAAATGCCACGAAGAACTGAACCACCGGCTGCCTCTGCCTCGGATGCAGGGCAAGAACCTGGAGAAGTTCTACAAATATCGATGCAGCAACTTCAAAATTTAATGCGGCGGAATGTTTCACTTTCAGAGTGCTCCGAAAGGTTTCATGGGGAAGCAGACTCTGAAAAATTGGACAATTTTCTGCAAGCGGTAGAAATATTTAAAAAAGTAAAACAAATATCGGACGCGGATGCATTATTGGAACTGCCTCTACTCTTCAGAGACTTCGCTATAAGATGGTGGAAGGGAGTGAAAGATGAGGCTACTACATGGAAGCATGCAATTGACCTGCTAAAAAAACAATTCGCTCCAAATAGAAAACCTCACGTCATCTTTCAAATTCTCTTTGACACAAAACAAAAAAGAGGTGAAAAATCTGATACATTTATATGCGAAAAACGAGCTCTTATATCAGAGTTGCCATATCCTCAATTTACTGAAGAAATAGCCATCGACATAGTCTACTCTCTTCTACAAGAGGCAATTCGAAAAGATGTAAGAAGAGAGCAGTTCAAAAGCTTCGAAGAATTAATTACGTTATGCAGAGACTGGGAGCAACTATCAGTTAATACAAGGTCAAATTCTAATTTTTCAGAACCATCCCAAGCTAAACAAAAAATACGATGCAACCACTGTAACTATCGCGGTCATCGAACTGAAGATTGTCGAAAGCTTCATCAGACAAAAACAAAAGAAGCAAACGTGACAAGAACAGTGGAAGAAAGGCCAAATATAGTTTGTTTTGGATGTGGAGCTAATGGGTTCTACAGAGAAAATTGTCCTAATTGCAAAAACAAAGTACTCTCTAGTCAATCATACAATAAAACCCAGTCACTAAAAACATCATCAACAGGAAGCATTCCAACAATTCCATTTACGTCAAAAGAAAAAGAAATGCTCGCCTATATTGATACAGGAGCGATTTATACCAACACCTTAAAGAAACTGGACACAAATTTCATAAGGTCAGTGCAAACGTCACGCTAGCTGATGGAATTAATTCACAAAAAGATATGTGGTGTACAGCTTGTCGCATAATCATTGGCAATAGGTCCAAGATAATCAACATTAGCGTCTTGCCAGAAAGACGAAATTCCATCACGCTCATTGGAATTGATTTTCTTGAGAACTCTGGTATCATTTTGAATCTGGGCCAAAGAACATGGCAATATGTCGACCAACCAAATGTAATTTTTGAATATTATGACCACCTGGAACCAGAAATCCAAACACCAAAAAGCGACATTTCAACACCAGTATCCTTATTAAATTGGGAAAATAATAAAGTCGAGCCAGTTTCTCCTGTAGGCAGTACACCAAATCAAATTTTAAATATGTCCATCACCGAGAACGAATATGTTTCACAGTCAGAAAAAGCCTCAGAAGATGAAATATATGAAATTTTTCGAGATGCACTTCCTCTCTATGTCCACAGTCCTAAAAATGACTCAAACTTTGAAAATGTATTTTTAAATACAAAAAGGCAAGAACGAACCTATAGTACCGAAAACCTGTTCCAGCCACCGCACAGAGTAAATATTAACGCTATAGAACTTCGAACGGAAGAAGGATGTCACTTGTCACAAGAACAAACAAAAGTGCTTGAGTCTATATTAAATTGGCACGAGCAGGTATTTAACTGGGAAAATGAAGTGACTGTAAAAGGAGTTAAACATATTATTGCAACTAAAAACCATTTGCCAATCGCTTCGCCTCCATACAGACTTTCGCCAGCTAGAAAAGAGCAGTTGAAAGCTGAAATACAAAAAATGCTCTTAAAGGGTATAATCGAACCTTCTGATTCTCCATGGGCAGCACCAGTAGTAATGATTCCAAAAAAATCAGGCGAAATACGAGTTTGCATCGATTACCGCAAACTCAACGCGGTCACTACACCAGATCGTTATCCTTTGCCAAGAATTGACGACTTACTACATGATGCTAAAGCAACATCATTTATGAGCACCCTGGACTTACAGTCAGGATACTGGCAAATAAAAGTCGCCGAAAAAGATAAATCGAAAACAGCATTCGTAACACCTTTCGGAACATTTCAATTTAACCGAATGAGCTTTGGACTTCGAAACGCACCAGCTACATTCCAACGCCTCATCGACCGATTAAAAGCTGGACTAAGCGAAATTACCATCTTTGCTTATTTAGATGACATAGTTGTCTGTTCAAGTAGTTTTAATGATCACATAAGCGATCTTCAAAAGTTATTTCAAAGACTTACCGAATATGGCATCAAAGTTAATAGGGGGAAAAGTCGCTTCTGCTGCGAAGAAATTAAATATCTGGGACATTTACTAACAAGGTAAGGCATCAAGACAGATCCAGATAAAACGTCAGCAATCGAAAGAATGAGCCCACCAAGAAATTCAAAAGAAGTACTCACGTTCTTACAGACTTGCTCCTGGTATCGAAGATTCATACCAAATTTCTCGGATATTGGTAAACCCTTGAGCAAATTACTAAAGAAAAATGTTACGTTCAAATGGTCTTCCGAGGAACAACAAGCTTTTGATAAATTAAAGCAACTTCTAGTTACAGCACCCATACTACAACAAGCTGACGAAAAGAAACCCTTTCTCCTGAAGACAGATGCAAGTAATTATGCTCTTGGAGCTGTTCTGGTCCAGGGGGAGGGAGCCGAAGAACACCCCATTGAATATGCTAGTCGATTGTTAACACCTACCGAAAGAAATTATGCCACCACAGAACGTGAAGCATTAGCAATAGTATGGGCGGTGAATAAATTCCGGGGCTATTTCGAAGGAGCAGAAATTACTCTTTTAACAGATCATCAGCCTCTAAAATGGCTAATGTCGCTAAAATCACCAACCGGCAGACTTGCCAGATGGGCTATGGAACTCCAATCATATGACCTAAAAATAAATTATATCAAAGGAAAAACTAATGTCGTTGCCGATACCTTATCTCGGCCTCCATCGCAAACATGTGAAATTTGTTATACACAAGTAGACATTCCAACTCGTCGTCCTTATGAAATACGAAAAAGCCAGCTTAGTGACCAAAAGTTACAAACAATTATCAATGCATTTGAAGAAAGCAGCGGTACGGAAGCGGAACAGTATGCCTCTGAAGGCTATATAATAAACAATGGTATATTATACAAATACAGTAGCGAGCAAAAAAAATGCAAACAAAGAGCTCAAAAGCAATAATTGTAAACTGTATTTTTCGTAACGGTAAAAACTGGCTTTTGTTTTTGTACAATGTAATCACAGTATGTGGAGGTTTGATATTGATAAGCATTATTACCGTGCTGCTCGTCTGGTGTCGTCAGAAAAAATTTTAAGTGGTAAATAAGGTTTTCAGTGCGAGCAAAAAAAATGCAAACGGCAAATATTTCTACGAAGGTAAGTAAAATAAATATATTTTTTTGTATAAATCAATTGGAATATGTAATAAATAGAAGCACCTATCGACAGATAGCAAAAAAGCTATCATAAATGCTGTTAATAACGGACGGTTCATGCAGGATATTGCATTGGAGTTTGGAGTGGCGATATCAACAGTTTCGCGCATTGTCTCCAGATATCGGGCACGAGGGGATGCCAATCGGAAGGTTGGTAGTGGCCGCCCACGCAAGACAACCTCCAGGCTAGACCGAATCATTGAAAGACAAGCTAAAGTCCATCCTCTAAAAACTGCGGTGGAAATTATGCAAGATGTAAACAAGCAATATGATGTTAACGTAGGAGTGCATACAATCAGACGACGTTTAGTCGATGCGGAACTTTTTGCAAGACGGCCGGCCAAAAAACCTTTCATAAGTTCCATCAATAGAAGAAAGCGGCTTGACTTTGCGAGGCGCCATATCCACTGGACAAGCGAACAGTGGGCTAAGGTCTTATGGAGCGATGAGAGCAAGTTTAACTTGTTCTCATCAGATGGCATTCACTATGTGCGAAGGCCTCCAGGACATCGTTATAACCCCAAGTATCAAGTTCCTACCATTAAACATGGAGGAGGATCGGTTATGGTGTGGGGTAGGTAATATAAGATAGTCAAGAAATGAAATTAATAGCTCTGCTATTTTTAAGGTTCGTTTTCTCGTGAAGGAGTGGGTCAATTGTGTCAAATAAGTGGTCGGATGAATGCCGAAATGTACAGGGACATTTTGGAAAGCCATATGCTTCCACATTTTCGATCCAATATGCCCGAAAATAGCCTATTTCAACACGACAACGACCCAAAACATACCAGCCGGTTAGTAAGGAGCTACTTGGAAGAGGCCAATATCGATGTTCTGGAGTGGCCACCGCAATCTCCTGATCTCAATCCCATAGAAAATTTATGGGATCTTGTAGATCGGGAGATTAGGAAGCGGAAGCACTCAAATTGTGCACAGCTGATGGATCACATTCGATCGGAATGGGAACAAATACCATCAAATGTTTTGGAGTCTTTAATAGACTCAATGCCAAGAAGATTGCGCGCTGTTGTTTCGAATAAAGGCTTCGCAACAAAATATTAATATGAATAAATATAATATGAACTAAAAACGAAAAAATGTTATCAAAAAATATGAATAAATCACTTTAATTTATTGTTTTTCACATATTTGCATTTTTTTTGCTCGGCTAAAAACGCATATTTAGGTAGACTTTTGGCCAAATAATTGCCTTGAAGTAAAATATTCCACAAATCGACCCTGTTTCGTGAAAATACAACATTTTCAATATTGTGTGCCAAATTTGGTAGCATAACGATGTAAAATGACTTAGTTATCATAGAAAACTCTTTTAACCTTTTTCGTTTGCATTTTTTTTGCTCGCTACTGTATATAGAAGATTTTGAAGAAGCTGCACTGGTTATTCCGGATTGCGAACAAGAAACTATATTGAAAGCCTTGCACAAAGCACCCACCGCTGGACACTATGGTGTTGAAAAAACCAAAGCAAGGATTTTACCTTATTTTTATTGGGATGGGATCAATTCCCACATAATTGATTTTATCAAGAAATGGGACGAATGCCAAAAATACAAACCCTCTAATCAAAAACCTGTTGGTCTATTCCAGTCAACACCACAGAACCAACGTTTCGAAACCATCTCAGTAGATTTATTTGGCCCTCTTCCACCCAGCAACGGATATCGTTGGATTTTCGTGATTGAAGACACAGCAAGTAGATGGGTAGAACTGTTCCCACTCAGAGAAGCCACCGCTGAGAAATGTGCAACCATCTTACTCAACGAAATCTTTTTACGCTTTGGCATCGCCAGAAGAATCATCAGTGATAATGGACCTCAATTCGTCTCCACCATTATGAAACATCTCACTTCTTGTCTTGGTATTGAACAAAGATTGACACCAGTCTATCATCCACAACCAAATATAGTCGAACGAAAAAATCGCGATTTAAAAAAACAACTCGCTATTCTGGTCGGTACAGAACATACAACATGGGTCACACGACTGCCAAATCAATACGTTTTTCAATGAACACATCTGTATGCCAAACAACAGGGCAAACCGCAGCATACCTTACGTTTTGGACGAGAACTAAGGACACCAATACACATCACACACGATCTAAGCATGATAATTGACAATGAAAACTTCGTGCCGGAGATAACCCCACATTTGAAACAATTGGCCAATGTTTTGGAAGATTCCCGCCAACTTGAAAAGGTAAACAAGGAGCGACATCTAGCAAACGCAAACGCTAAACGAAAGCCAAAACCTGAATATCAATTAGGTGATGCCGTACTGATAACAACTCACGTTTTAAGCAACCTAACCTAACCTAAGCAATATTGATAAAAATGTTACAAGCAAATTTATACCAAAAAGAGATGGGCCATATATCATAATTCAAAAAGTAGGCGAAACATCATTTCAAATAGCACATCCTGATCAGACCGATGTCCCACTAGGGACATACCATGTATCTGCACTAACTCCCTACAACTATGTGGGTGACATAACAACAACAAATATTAAATATCCAATCAGAAGAAGAGGACGTCCAAGAATTACATCACCTGCTCTGCAATCAACTGTCAACTCGCCGAGACGTACTCGTAGCCAGAGGGGGAGACTGTAACAAGACTATGTATTAACCCTAACATATTTTGTTTTTGTAACAAGACATTGTATTTAACTTAATATATTTTGCTTTATCATGTAATTTTAAGTTTCGCTGTAATATAGTTCACACTCTGTGTTCACCTCAATATTATTAAATAATCATAGAAATTGTATTAGATTGATTCGGAAGTTAATAAAATAATATCTTTTTAAAAAGTATTAAGATTTACTTTCAATTTTTGGAAACGGTTTAAAATTGTAATACATAGTTAGTCCGGAGTTCCTCCCGACGACCAGTATACAATTCATAAAAAGGGCAGTGTTAGCTAGGAGTTCCTCCAGGCAGCACTACATATTTTAGTTAGTAACCAGCATCGCTGTTACAAAATGGATTATCTTCTATTTCATCAACGAAATGCTAAAAAAAGGATTCAAATGTAAGTATATAGCACATCTACAAATAAATTAAAAAAGCATTATTTTTGTAGAAGAAACCATTGGAACTAAGATTAAGAAGTAGTCCTTTTGATATTCCGGATGTGCGTTTTATACAACTTTTCCGACTGGATAAATTCAATGGTAAGATTTTAATATAGAAATTATAGCTGTTTACGGAATCTACGAATACAATTATTCCCTTCCAGGTACAGGTAAAATAAAAAACTATCTGTGGTTTAAATATACAATTTTATTTTATTTAAGTTTCTTTCGACACTTAATTTTTATGGCTACGGTTCGTATCAATCGTCAATTGGTAGCAGCCAAATTTTTGGGTTGTCGCAGCCCAGTACGTCGAGGTCGATTCATCTCGTTATAGAGCTTATTAACGTCCATTTGCTAAACGATGCGATCAAATTCCCGAGTAGCATACTTGATACAGTGGAGATAAAAAGACAGTAAGCGTTTTAAACCATGAAAAATTGGTGGCAGAACGTAATTTATTGCTTATAAAAAGTAATTTTTTCAATTATAATGCGCTAGCATTTTTAAGACATGTATGTAGATGCAACGATTTTTAAATCAAAACTATCGAATAAAGTCCCCTCCCTATTTCAAACATGTTTTTGTTTCCATTTGAAGTGTCAAAGAAAAAGAATAAATTGAAAAAAAAAACTGTTGAAACATAAGTTTCATTTATTATAATAATAAGAAATGGATAGTGTTGGTTTATTTTTGGACGCTGAATCCAATGAACTAAGGGCGCAAAATAAAGAAAATAGGAGAACATTGCGAAATGAAAGCAATATACGTGAAGTATCTGACGCGGCCGGCGCGGCGTAAGTAAACTTATCTTCTAATCTAATTCTTATCTTCTTGATTGGCAACTCTGGTGTGTTTAGGCAAAGTTCAATTCTAAAATCGCTCTGATAATTTTAACCAAAATAATATTATTTAAGCTTTTAAATTTGCTTTAAAACATTGGATTAAGATAGTTAAAAGTAGTACTTACAAGTAGCATTGAAATTTTGGTGAGTCCATTTGATTTTACTATTTAATTTATAAAAACAACCAAAAGTTCGGCGCAAGCAAAATCCATATACCTAAACAAGCATAATGAATCGTACACCACCATCGTCGTCACAGAGATTCAGTGACTTCACGCAATCTCAAAAAAGGCGACATAAGGATATTGCATCAATGTCACCTCTGAGTAGTAGATC
Source organism: Eupeodes latifasciatus (assembly GCA_920104205.1). NCBI lineage: Eukaryota > Metazoa > Arthropoda > Insecta > Diptera > Syrphidae > Eupeodes > Eupeodes latifasciatus. The sequence continues at coordinate 118,610,214 of OV049926.1, forward strand.
GAGCGGTAGTAAAGCATCCGCAGTGGGGGCGATGCCAGTAACAGATCTGCAGAGGATTATAGAGGATTCTACGTCAACAATGCTAGACGCCAAACTAAAGGACATGCCAACCAAAGTAGATTTTGATGCAATCCGTATCGAGTTTCAACATCTCCAAAAAAGCAATGATGACTTGCAGGCTCAGGTAAAACATTTTGGTTCTCGCTGCAGTGCATTGGAGCGCCAAGTTGAAATGTTGCAGTCAAAGACTAATGAAAAAAATGTCTTTGTTCACCTTCCTATACAAGGGGGGGAAGATGCCGGTATAAAAGCAAAAGAATGTTGCCTTAATCTGTTGCAAACCAACGAAAATATAGTTGCAACAACGAGGGTTTTGAGGTCCAGCAATAACAACACAGCAAATGTCATCTTTAAGTTGCACAAAAATGAGGATGTTGGACGGCTTCTAAAAGCTTCGTCAGCACTTCGAAACAGATCGAGATCTACCGGCTACCGCACGAGGAAGAAGAAAAAAATTATTTACTTTAAAAACTGAAATTCTGAGCAAAAATAGATTTATAAAAACGCAGTTGCGAGGACAAACATTGGTCGTAAAAAGTAAACACTTTTATTATGACAACCAAAATAATTTGATGTGTGACGGCGAGTGCGGAATGTCATTGTTACGTCAAATAATAGATGACAGTGGTAATGGGTGCGTTCCAGGTCAAAATAATTTTGCTGATCTAAATCACAGTGTTTCCCAAACTATTGGGGTACCTCGAAACTTATTTTAATATTAATCAGCTTGCCTCAGATTTTTCGCCGAGGGAAACTACCAACATGGTGTTGGAAAAGATTTTCAATGTTCAGTTGGCCAGTCGACTTTTTTCAGTATTTTAAAGGAAACTTTAGATATAATGGAAGAGACCTTGTGCAGCAACTGGATATCTTGTAAAGTTTTGAGCTATGTCTGGATATTCGCTCAGCAGATTTACCATTCCCTCATATTGCTGAGCGCTTGTTTTTTCGTTTTGCCTAAAAACAAACAGTCCATTATTAATAACACAAGATAACGAAAATAAAGTTAATTTTTGTATTACTTACATTTTAATTAACTATTTTTTTTAAAAAAAGAAAACACTACGCAACAAGAACTTGTCGGAGGACTTCGGAAAATTGTGTTTGTATCTGTCAAGAATAAAACCAAACAAGTACTTCATCGCAAAACATCGCATGCAAATTCCATGCGTTGAATTTTTTTGGAGAGAATGTCCGATCAGCTGATCGGACAACTACCTTGAAGCAAAATGTCTCCGATTCGGAGGAAATCGGAGAGAATTCCGCTCCGACGGTTACCTCGATAGGGCCGAATATGTAACTCGATGTCACTGTTTAAATTCAATCTTTATATTTTTGCTTGTAAATCCATCAACAATCCCACTGTACTTGAGGTTTAATTTAAAGGTGTTTATTCTAGTTATATTTTGTTTACATTTCTCGTACAAGCGGTACTTTAATTATTTAAGAGAGGGAGTTGTTTTTTTTATCTTTTTGGCTTTGCATTGGTTAGCAGAACTTTTGCCTTCTGCCACTTGGATTTCAACCACAGCACAACACACACGTTATATGGTAAATGTATGTGGGATGAGTATCAGACAGGAACGTACGACCAACACAGGACCCCTTAGACAGAGCAACGATACTCGTACATAAACACTAACAAAACAGATACCGAAAGAGAATGCCCATGAACGAACAAACACTTACGAAAATACATAACGAACACGCATAGAATGAGCCAACGGGACAGTAGTACATAAAACGAACAAAGAACAAAAGACAATGATCGCCCCTCTTTTAAAAATCCAGCAAACTAGTCAAGTCAGAGTTAAATTGTTTTCCGAGTTGGTTGGTCGTCGCATATTAAAACTTTAAAAACTATTTTAAAATAAAACATAGATTATACACAAACAAAAATATTGTTTTCTTGTAGGAGGTAATCCTACATATACATATGTAAAAAAAGAAATTGACCCACTTTTGACATTTATTTATTATCATTCAAAATTCAGAATGTAAACTCATTAACTATTTTAGACATTTCTTTTGATAGAATCATTGTTTATCTATTAAGAATAAACTAGCTACCAGACTTAAAAAATATAATAAGATTCTTATCGTCTAAAAATAGCTTTATACATATTAATACTCTTATTCTTGTTCTCTATCCAAAAGTTAATTATGGGTTGGCAGTCTATAGTAAATGCGCCAAATCTACACTCAACATCATCAAACCAATCTACCACACCTCAATTAGGACTAGCTTGAAGCAGGCTTCTCATCCATATAGCACCGCAGAGATCTTTTAACTGCACGTCTCGCACCTAAGATATGTCAACCTTACAGATCCCCAATGATAGAGGATGAAAAGAAAATTTTAAACCGTAAAAAAACACCAAATGCCTTGCCAGAAAAATTGGTATTACTCCATCAATATGTACCCTCAGTCTTGGTAACATACCTCCATGGGATTTTCCAAGTTATAAATAAATACCTCTTTAGTGAGATTTAAAAAGAATTCCACGTCTAAGATGGTTCATGAAATTTACGACAACCATCATGCACAAATGCTTTCTCCGCTTACGCCTTGGACACACACAATCAACTCATTGCTATTTCCTCAAAAAGGAAAACCCTCCAAACTGTCATCTCTACCAATCCAATAAAATTCTATGCATAAAACATCTTACATCCGAATGATCTAAAGTTAGTTACATGTTCATCACTAATTAATTGACCTTCTGTCAACAACAACAATCGAAAACATTAAAAATGTTTATAAACTATTACTTGTAGGCGATAATTTATTAGTAGTCACTGTTCTTGCAAGCCATACTGTTCTTTTTCTTATACTTGCAATATTTTGTCGTCAAGCTAAGTAAATAGAAACCAATTCCGTTGTTTTGATTTCAATGAAAATGATCGTATGATCTTCAAGATTACATATAGATATAATGTACCGTATTATGCTAAATGTTATAAAAGCTACTGTCGATAACTGTATTGGGACGATTCTTAAATAAACTGCCATATAGTTAAGATCTCGTGTTTTGTGTTTTATTGATTTTAAAGACTCTGCCTCACAGTTTTCAGAAGTGGGATCTAACCACAGTGTCATTTTGAGTTTAATTTTTAAATTTCGAGAATATTTAACAAGTTAATATGCCAGAAGAATTCGATCAGTTCCTAGAAGTAGCAACTGTTGCTATTCTCAAAAATGTTTTGCGTTCTTTGAATATGCAAACTAATGGTAGTAAAGCGACGTTAAGACTTTGTGTAGAGGAAGCAGTTGCAGGCTATGAAGAGGAAGATCTTTTAAGATTGGTTCAAGAACATAGGCCTGAAAGAGCTAGGAACACGTGTCTAATGATGATAGCGAGGAGATCGATGAATAGCTAAACCTTCTTCGAGAAGCTTGTAGAAAGAAAGAGGAGATAATTCAACTGAAGCAGAAACTTAGAAAATTGCAGATGGACGACGCAGACTCAAACCAAAAGTCACATGCTTCGCATAATTTCAAGGATATGAAAGATTTACTGTGTCCATTTAGTGGAGATGATAACTTCCCTATTGATCGGTGGGTTGAACATTTCAATGAGTATGCAGAAATTCTTCATTTAGACGACCGCACAAAGTTTATATATGGGAAGAGACTCCTAAGTGGTACAGCAAGGCTTTTTGTGAGAACCCTGAAGTTACGAAGCTGGACAGAACTGAGAGACGCACTCGTTGGTGAGTTTAAGTGTTATGTAACAAAAGCTGATATCTTTCGTGAACTTAGCTAAAAAAAAAGACGACGAGATGAGACTGTTCAAATAAATTACAATTTAATTCAATTCAAATATTCTAGGCAGTTAAATGGAAGAAATAAAGAAGGATTCAGAAACAATTTTGACAAATATAAAAAAGAGTTGAGGAAAATTATATAAAATAGAAACAATTAAAGAAAAGCATAGCATAATAGAAAATCTTATAGAAAAGTTTAGAAATATTGAAGATAGCCAATGCGAAGAAACCAATAAGCTTGCAAACTAGAAGTTGAAGGCATTTATAGCACAGCTAAGACTTACTAGAAGAGCATCTAAAAGCATACACACTAGCCTCACAAAATTCAAATAACAACAAAATACAAATACCAACATGGCAGACTTTGATTTAGCAATGAGTATGAAAGCAATTTCAACATTCTCAGGAAACTATAAAGAATTAGATAGTTTTCTCAAAATTGTTGAAATAATCAACAAAGGACTAAATCAAACATGTACACAACAACTTATAAAATTCGTTTTTTATGTCAAATTAGGAATAAATGTAAAAACAGCATTATGAAATACAGAGCCCAATAGCTTTGAAACTCTTAAATCTTCACTTGAAGAAAGATATAAAAGCAACGAAACAATTTCCACGATTTAAAATACCTTATATTAGTCAGCGAGATCTTTTAGTGACACCATTTAGGGATAAATTACTCAACATTATAGCTGATTTAAATAATCTACAGATAAAAGAACTAGGCAACAATGCTACAAGTGAAGAAAAAACTGTCATAAAGAAAATTAACGATATTTATAGTTTAAATATCTTCAAAAATGGTCTTAACGAAAACATAAAGCAAACCATTTTTGCATCCCAACCTAAATCATTAACAGAAGCAGCAAACCTAGCAATAGAATTAGAAAAAAAAAACAAATTCTAACACACTCATGTAAAACAGACACAACCCATACAACATAAACAGACCAAACAGACAAAACTTCAACAGCAACAGTTTTGAAGTAGTGTCAATTGACACAGTTACGAATATCAAATGAAAACAGATATATTCTAACTATGCATTGTGAGCTGACTAAATTTGTTGTCGCATACCCTATGGCATCAAAAGACGCAATAACAACAGCAAAAACTTTAGTGAAAGAATTTATTCTTAGATATTGACACTTTAAGATTCTAAAATCAGATAAAGGTGCAGAATTTAATAACGAACTTATGAGCAACATATGTTCGCTATTAAAGATAAGACAAACATTCTCTTCTCCATATCACCACCAAACTATAGGTGCCCTTGAAAGAAATCATCGGACACTGATTAATAAAACAAAAATTTATGACTACGACAATTATGCACACGAATTGAAAAAAAATTGAGGAAATAGAAAGAAAAATCAGGCACCTTATATTGGTCCATACAAAATAGTAGAAAGAAAAGGAGTCAATTCAGTAATTGACAAAAATGGAGTAAATAAGGAAGGACACAATAACTTGCTTAAGACTTATAAACCAAATGAGTATGTATAAAAACAAAACAAACAAAAAATGTTATAATAATAATAATTCATTCATACGTTTAAAATTGTATTTCATTTCAAAGTGCAAGTGTTATGAACACGTTTGACTTTGTTGAAAGAGTGAAAGATGTCAACCTTCAAGACGACGAAACCATGATCTCATTTGATGTCCAGGCACTATTTCCTAGTATTCCCGTTGACGTGGCTTTAGAATCCCTTAAATTACATCTTGAAACAAAAAACATAGAAGAGAAAAAGAGGATTATGTACTTAAAAGCCGCCAAAGTCTGTATGTCCCACAATTGTTTTGTTTTTCGTGATAAGTTTTACAAAAACGAAAATGGAACAAGCATGGGAAATCCCTTGTCACCACTCATTGCGGAAGCATTTATGTCAAAATTCGAAATAGACCTAAAAAACGAAGGTTTGCTTCCGAGAATCTGGCTAAGATATGTAGATGATGTCTTCAGCATTATAAAAAAGAGCACAGCAAACGACACTTTAAATCTTCTAAACAACAGGTATCCCAGCATCAAGTTAACGTTTGAAGAAGAAGACAACCGAAATTGTATACCATTTTTAGATGTGTTATACAAAAAACGCAACAATAAAATAGAATTCGAAGTTTTCAGAAAAAACACAGCAACCGATCGCTACATCACTAAAGATTCATTTTGTTCCTATCAACACAAAATCGCAGCATTCCATTTCATGGCATACAGATTGTGTAAACTGCCACTTTCAATTTCCAGCTTCAAAAAAGAATTTGATTTTATAGTTCATTTGGCAGACGTTAATGGTTTTGAAAAGTCTTTAATCGAGAGAATCGTGAAAAAACAAGCAAACCATGTAAGAAAAAATAACATAACAACATTATTTAGCCAAAATCAAACAACAACAAAATTTCGTGTATCGTTTTCGTACATACCAACAATAACAAACCAAGTACGGAAGACATTAGAAAAAGAAAATATACACATAGTTTACAACAACAATGGAAAGCTTAAGAATATTCTGGGTTCAACCAAAGATATAACACCAACAAGCGCTAAGAGTGGCATATACGAAATCAGCTGTAAAAACTGCAACAAAAAATATATAGGACAAACGAAACGGAGCATCAAAACCAGGTTCAAAGAGCACATCAATTGCATAAAAAATAAGCAGTTGAATCGTTCATCAGTCGCTGAGCATGTCTTTGCTTCTTGTGATGACAACGAACCACCACACACCATCGGGACGTTTGAAGAGAGTGTTCGGTTACTTAAGAACGTACGCAATCAAAGAAAGCTCGATGCGTTTGAATCTCTCTTAATTTCTAAGACCAAAAATGTTATGAACACAGATAATGGAAATATTTGTTCTCCTTTGTTTGCATTAGTGTAATTAACTACTAAGATAATAATTTATTAAAACTTGTTTGTATTGTATTGTTTTGATTTTCTTTAGACAAATCTGTTCTTTTATTTTGTTAGTACCGAGTGTAATTTGCTGATGATGGGCTGCATGACAGCTTGAAATGCATCCAAATAAAGGGGAAAAAAATTAAAAAACAAATTAGTTCGTGTTTTCTTTTCTTTTTTATTTTTAAATTTTTTTCTGTTTTCATGTTTTTGTAGTCAATAAAGGAATTTCTACCTAAATTTGATTAAAATTCGACTACAATATCGGTTTAATTCTTTTGATTAATAAATTCGAAAGTTTAATAATTATATTTTAACTGTTTAATGTAATTTATAAAATGTACTCTCTCTAAACGTATTTATTTTAATTCTCATAATTAGCATTTTCGGCAGACGGCTTATAAGCCATGCATGTAAATCTTTTAAACTAATTCTGTTAAATAAATTATGTATGGAATAAAAGAATAAAAGAAAGAAAAAAAAAATAATAAAAATAATAATAATTACAATTTACATATGTATTTTATCATTGAACAAAAATCTAAATTTAATAACAAAAATACAAATAGCTTATCAAAATAACAAATTTTAGCTTGTAAAACTAAGTTTATCAAATTATGTGTAATACAATAATTTCCAAAATATAAGTTTCGATGCAAATGCATATTTTTTTTTTGGACAGCCTTTGAAGCAAAAGAATCAGAGTTTTTCATATTAAGAAATTTGCTTTGAAATGGCATTCAATCGTTGGCGCATATTTTTGCATATTTTGATTTAAATTCATATTTTGCTTCATATTTAAACAATAAAAGCATATTTTGCCCGCATATTTCAAAAGAAACTTTAAACATTTAAAAATTAATTTAAACGAAACTTAACACATATTTAAACGATTATTTCAAAAAATACACATAAGAAATTATGCCCGACAAATCTACAATAAGAAAAAACTATGTTGATAAAGTGTTTACTCGTGTTTTCGATGAGATTAAAATATTTCTAAAAGATAATTTTTTGTGGGTTTCCATTGATGAAACCATTGATATCCAGGTTTTGTTGCAAATATAGTTGTAGGTATCTTACATCAAGATGAGGATATAAGCAAAAAAAAATATTTAGCCAATGTTATTGAGCTACAGAAAACAAACCACGCTACAATCACTCGAGTTTTTGACGAATCTGTTTTTGGAGAACATATCAACAAAATAAAATCCAAACAAATTTAATGGACTAAGCAATTTTGAAAATACATGCTGTAGAATCACCAATGGGCCAATCAATTTGCAAAAAAATGAAAAACGTCTTAAAAAAAAACGAAGGATATACACAAATGAAAAAAATCTTCACATCCTTAAATGGGGATGAAGAACAGTGTTTCGATCGTCAATTTTCAGTTAATGAGATTGTTTCCTTTAAAAATGCCCCACTAACGTCTGTTGATGTTGACGTGGAAAGGTCATTTTCTATGCTAAAAAGTTTTTTGAGACCAAATCGCAGAGCTTTCATTTTTGAAAATTAAAAAAAAAAACTTTATGATCCACGCTAACAAAACATACTTACAAAAATAATGTACCTACACATGAATATGTTTTTTAAAATAATATTTTTGTGTTTATGTTAGAAATACAATTTATTTTTTTTGTTAAACATAAATTAATTGTATGTTTTATGTTAACTTGTTTAACTTTTTGCTGTGAATAAAAGACTGTTTTTTTTTTTTCTTTTATTATTTCAAGGTATTTTCATTTCTTATTGAAAAGTTCAGCAGAAGATTTTGGATTTTTATGACATATTTTTATTTTTTTATGGCATATTTAGTAATGTTAAGGGCATATTTTAGGCGCATATTTCTCGTTTTTTAAAGCATGAGAATCCGGGCCCTTGTTGTAAGAAACAGAAAAACTAATAAAGGAAGAAAGCCAGGTAAATATCGTATATACACAGATACACCCGAAAAAAAAAATGAAATAGAAGAACGATTTAGACAGGAGGATGAAAAAAAAAACAGGAGCGAAAAGACAGAGCTAAATAAATTAAACGGAGTTTGGTGGAACTTGAATCAATTAAAAAGGAAAAGAAAATAAAAAAAGTAGAAATTGAGGAAGATTCAGAGGAATCTGATGCATCGAAAATAACCTTGCGGGAAAGCTTTACGTCTTCTTTAAATTTGGAAACCGATGAAGATGCTTATGATTTCAATACCAACACAAATGTCAGAAGTGATGCCAGAGAATATCAAAGATAACTCCTTTATTTTAATGATCCTGAACCAAGGCCACATTGTACAGCCAGAACATCGAGATTATTTACATTTTCAATTAACTTAAGTAATTTTAATGTGCAATGACTTCCAAAGTAACCAAATGTTTAATTAATTACCTAATTACTTGAAGATCCTATTACTTGTCAAAGAGACAGAGTATAATTTAATTACAATGATCTCATATATTTTATAAGGTGGGGTACATTCATACAAATATCTTATCATAGAAATATTTCCATAACCCTTCAACCCTTTAACATAACAGTTTCAGACTTTTTTGTAAGGAATGACTATATACAGTGCCTTGCATAAGTGTAATCGCACCTGAAAAAATACGTTTTATAGAAAACTTAAAATAGGAGTGACTCCTTACTATTTTTTTATTGAGTTGCATCACTGATCAATAAAATTGGGAAGAAAATTAAGTACCGTTATTTCCTCTCCTGGTGTTTAAAAATTAAAAACAGATTTTGATGTATTGCAAAAATAAAGGGTGTCCAAAAATTAATGCAAGAAATCTTGCGTTAATTTCAAACAAGTTGATATACATATTTATATAGAAACGAAATCTCATCAAATGGTAACCTTTTTGGATTGATTAAGTGTTTAAAAAAATACTTGTCTTTATAAAGGGTGTCCCAAAATTAACGCAAGAATCTTGCGTTAATTTTGGGACACCTAAAATTAACGCAAGAAATCTTGCGTTAATTTTGGGACACCCTATATAACCGCACAGTGCAAATCTGTTTGAAGCTGCATTCAGACAAGTGCTTTTAAATAAAAAACAACAGTGCCACGTGGTACGCATTTAAGCGAAATTGAAAAAGGCAAAATCTTGGCTTTTCGGTCAAGCGGCCTAAGTCATAGGGCTATTGGAAGACGAATTTCGCGATCGGAACGACACGATCCGATCAAAATTTTTTAAAAGATCCAGAATCTTATGGGACAAAAATAAGACCCGGGCGTCCGCAGAAGCTGACACGTCGCGACAAGAGGCGTTTAATCAATGCTGCATCCAATTCGGTGCATTCTTTGCTGGAATTTCGTGACGAATTGGGTTTAGGAGTTTCGGTTTCAACCGTTTCTCGTGCTTTAAAAAGCAGTGGAGTGATTGTTCGGGGCAAAACGGTGTCAGCTCCAAATCTAACAGCAGCCCACAAACAAACAAAATTGGAATTTGCCCGCCAAAACATGAATCAGGATTGGAAAACCGTTAATGACTTTCTATCAATCTACACTAAAATCTCGTTATTCCAAATGGCATACTCGAATGAATGTTTTTTATTAGGTTATTTTCAGTGATGAAAAAAAGTTTAATCTTGATGGACCAGATGGTTTTAGCGGATATTGGCACGATTTGAGCAAAGAAAAAAGTTTTTTTTTTCCAAGAGGAACTTTGGTGGTGGCAGCTGTATGGTTTGGGGGGCCTTCTGCGAGCGTGGTAAGGTTGCACTTGCATTCACCTTTACTAGAATGAACAGTTCTGACTACACTTCGGTCCTTGAGGAGAATTTGGTACCTTATATGGCTTCCAGCAAGATAATGCCCCAATTCATGTAAGTCGTCAAAGTTTGGATTGGTTCGGATTGAACAACATTAATTTGATGGAGTGGCCGTCACGTTCTTCAGAATTTTAACCCGCAAAATTTATGCCCATAATAGGCAATTTGCTAGTGTTGCTGAGCTGCGAGAGGCAGTTGTGACAAAATGGAACCCTCTAGACGAATCCATATATTTAAAAATCTAGTGAATAGTATGCCAAAAAGCATTTTTATCTTGGTGGAAAATGGAGGCAACAAAATTGCATATTGGTTTTTTGTTAAAAACTAACTTAAAACAAAAAAAAAGAAATGCGGTTTATATGTTTGCAATACATCAAAATCTGTTTTTAATTTTTAAACACCAGGAGAGAAAATAACGGTACTTTATTTTCTTATCAATTTGCTTGATCAGTGATGCAACTCAATAAAAAAATAGTAAGGAGTCACTCCTATTTTAAGTTTTCTATAAAACGCATTTTTCCGGTCCGGTTATACTTATGCAAGGCACTTTATTTATTACACATAAAGTGAACTAACTAGATAATGAAACAAAATTTGCATTGCCTAAATAAAATAAAATGTGAAAAGTGTACGAGGGGTAACCACTTTCCCCTAGTTTTAAAAAGAAAAAACATTTAATTTTGAAGTGTTTTAATAATACATTCTCTGGACCGGGAAAAAGAAAGACATTAAGATCATCAAAGCTACCAAAAAGGGACTTGTACAGATGTACAAGTGGTTCATTCGAATGAGAAATAAAAATTGGCTTATAAGCAAACTAATGCTGAATGAAAAAGCTAAAGTCTTACATTCAAAAATAAAGGAAAGCCAAGGTGGTTTTTTGGCAAGTGAGGGATGGTTAAGTGGTTTTAAAAAACGGTATGGAAAAAACTGAAAGAAAAAATTGACGAAATGGGATTGTGTAAAGATCAATTATGCAAAGCAGATGAGTCTGGCTTGTTTTGGAAACTTTTGCAAGAGAAACCTACGTTTCAACATTAGAGAAATCTGTTCGAGGCGCAAAGACAGAGAAGCAACGATTTTCTTTCTTGCTTCAGGTACACACAGGCTAAAGTTGTTGGTTAAGGAAAGGCAAAGAGCACACGCTGCTTCAAAAATGTTGCTTGTGCCACCGAATGCAAAAGCTCCAAATCGTCTTGGATGACTACTTCAATATTTATGGTCCTTTGTACCACAGGTAAACATTTTACTTATCCAAATGATACAAAGAAAAGTGGGACTCAGAGCTTAAGCCATTGATAACATCTACAATACTCCTTCTTTAAAGTTTGAATCCTCAGGTTTGACATAAATTTGATTTATCTTTAATAAATTACATACCAACTTCAAATTTAACTCCAGATTGACTATCCGCTATCGGTAGGAATGGAATCAAAATAATTTTGAATTGGATCCGTCTCAGAACCATGAACATGTGGAGGAGAAAGGCGATGATACCAACGTTGAAAAGGAAGACGTGCATCAGAGAGTTGGCGCATCTGATGCAGTGACAATATTTATCAATGCTTTGCAATGGTGTGCAGATGAAGGCGTTGACGAAAGCGACTTAAACGTACTTAGACGTCTAAAAGAAAATGCAGTTGTTCAAATGTTGGGAAAAATACAACAGACAAAAATTTCTGATTTTTAAATATGCATAAATATTTATGAATTAAAGCAAAAAGAGGATAAAAAGGAATAAATGTGTTTTATTTTAAGAGAAACATTTAGATAATACAGTAGGAATATAATTTGAATCATAAAACGTTACATTCCAAAACATGAACAGCCTCAAAAACATGAGTACCCTCGGTTTTAATTATTTCTGTTTTCCAATGTTCACTGTATTTTATAAAATGTATTTCTATTTGTGGAATAAAACTTAATTAATATTATATTTAAATAATTTAGTTATGTAAATTAAATAATAATACCCAAGAGAATATACTTAAATTTGAGTTAATATGTGAAATGAAATTAATATTCACAATGGAATAAAAGCGTTTCAAAAGAGAAAAGATGAGAAGGAAGAGGAAGATAAGGATGGTGATAAAAGTAAAGTGAGGAAATAAAGTGGTTATTTTAGCGAAAAGAAAAACCAGGTAGGAAGGGATGGAGATAACACATTTTTCTCGCACACATTAACACCTAGTGCAAGGACTGGTACGATTTTAAAATTTAATTTTTTGCTAACGAGTAGTCCAAGGACCCATTTACCAGCTAGTTTTGATATTTTAGTGCTAGCAAGGACTTCGAAGAAAAAAACTCATTACAAATTTAAACAGAAAATTGAGAAAGAAAAGTTTCAATAATTTGTTTTAAGTGAAGAAAGATTTGTAATCAGTTCCTTTAGTAGTTAAATGTTTATTTTTAATTATGACCCTTTCATAACACTGCACACAATTCGAAATTGATCTCCGAAAATAATTTTTTTTACAGTGTTGCTAGTTTTTTCCATGGACAAAATGTATTCCCAGGGAAGTTCACGTTAATTAGAAATATTTCATGGGAATGAATATTTGCGTGGGAACTAAAATTTGCCGGGAAATTCCCAAAAGGGCACGTATTGTTTAAGGTTGAAGTATTATTGTCAAATATCTCTTGAGAAATATCTAATAAACTATTTAATAAATGAAAAAAGGTCTAATGACAAGCTTTGTAATAAAATTTGATTAAGGGGCCGGCTATTGGCAATTCTACAGGAGTGCGCTGACCTGATGACGCGTAGTGTACATAATAATAATAGTTAATTAAAAAACCTAGATTTGTACATTACCTATAATAATTGTATTCTCTTTTTCAAATACTGTTCGTCTAATTATATTAATTCAAATAACTATATTCAGTAAAATAAAAGCTCCAATACATTTGAATTATTAAAGAATCTATATTAGTTAACTTTGCGATTGGGATATTAAAGGTACTTTAAAAATGTAAAAAAGAATATAAATACATAAATATAATCATGATCAATACATTATATTAACAATAACATTTAATTGGTGTCTATTTTTTTTTTCTTAAATTTTCTATTAAAATTAAATTCATTTAAAATGTAGCTGCTATCAATTATTTATATCGCTTGTTTACGCCAGATACATGAATTTGCAAACTATTTGTAAAAGTGACTATTTGGATTATTTTTGTTTTTGTATCTCTTTTTCCAGACCTCATTTTCGTCTTGCAGAACATTGAAAAACGATTTAAGAAACTTCTCTTTTTTAATGTGTACATATGCTGTTCATATTTCTGGCATACAAAAGTCGATAAATATAGAATAAAAACGGAACTTCCTTATTGCTTTTACTTAAGGTTATATAAATATAAAACACAGAGAGCAAGTTACAAAAGAAAACAAAAAGTTATTCTACTAACCCCTTAATTTCACAGCCGTCTGAGTCCGAGTTATTAAAGATGATGAATAGATTAAGGCAAGTCTCATGTCTAGACCTCCATTCCAGTGTCTGAACGTTGTCCTTTTTTTATGAGAGCCTCTTCCGCAGATAATTTAGTTTTTTCTGTTCGAGTATGCCAAATGAGTACATCAGTGCATAGATTTGCGAGTGGTTGTAAATCTGAAACCACAGTTAGATGTCTCAAAATCTCACTCTCTTGATAGCCCCGCTGGACTTCGTATGAAAAGACCGCTTCAGGAAATTTAAAAAGCAAATCTACACTAGCAGCGAATCCCGCCATGTCGATGGGAAATGGTCTTTCTGGACGCCAAGCAGAATTAAAGCCAACCACTTGATTGTCGCTGTTTAAAACCGGCTTCTCTACCATTAGACCACCGACAAGACCTACAGGCCACACTCCCACTCTTCCTCGTTCGATTTTACACATTTCTTCAAACAACTCCACTGTGTACGTGTTGTCGTCATCCATGAAAAATACAATACCCTGACCGTCATTGGGTTTGATATTGGATCGAATCCATTGCAGGGCCAAATTGCGCTGTTCCACTCCACGAGGCTTTATCCAATTCGGGTCTTTGCCTTGCAGTTTGAAAGCTGCAGGAGTCTTAATATTCAGATGAGTCGATTTTTTTTCTAAACCAGCTCGAATGAGAAGGTTTCGCACTAGACTGCTGGTGGAGTTGGCGTCTTCTACTAAAATCCAGTGAAGATTTGGCACAAGCATAAACAAATGTGATAATCTACGGAAGCATTTAATTTCTTAATATTATAGTTTTGTCCTCTGTTGAAAAACATAATGTCTTTTATTTACCTGGTGAGTTCAGCTTTTTGAGCTGGGCGTGCATAAGTTGGTGTAATGGCGTAGATCGTTGGTAGGTGATTATTGTCATAGAATTTTTGGAGGTTTTCGGGCAAGGAACATCTTTTTGCATTCCGATGAACAACTATCAGCGCTCCGAAGAAAATTATAATCAACAAAAGGACCTGACGTGGCCGTATACGAATTTCAGTTAACATAATTTTGAAATTAATTTTACTATTTTTTCTAAAACAAATTAATGAAAGAGTTGAGAAAAATTTCGAGACAATCTACTCTTTTGCTAACAAATTTTACAAATTAAAATGACTATGACGACAGAAAAGTGAAAAGACGCTGACGGCTTGAGTAGTTGAGTGTCACTATTTTGGCGAAAAGTCATCTGGGTTTCTTTTAAACTACAACTGCGCTGCCTAGGGGAAAGGTGGTGAACTTTTATTTGACTTCTATAAGAAATAGACGTGTTCAAAGATACTTAATTACAAGAAAATGTAAACAAAAAAAGACAAAATTCAAAACAGACTAAAATGATATGATTATAGTGACAAGAGCTCCTTTTTATTGTCTAAAATGATCCAAATAGGTTAACTATTAACGCGTAATACAATACAAATTTAGGATCCTGGTTTATATCGGGGTTAATTTCAGAAACCTAAATTGAAATTAGTTTTCATTATGGTTTACTTTTAGTTTAGTTTTCATTATGGCAAATAGATGGCTCTTTTGTGGTGTAAATGATAAGGTAGTGTAAAAGAAAGATAATGTTTGAAAAGTAAACAAACATAGGAAAAAAAGATATATCGGTTTTATGGCTTAGATCTACATCGTTTTATTTTCGCAGGAAGATGAAAGATTTATATCTTTATATAAAGTGTTTTTGTATATGGGTCATTGGCGATAATAAAATGCAGCTAAAAATTATAGTTAACACATTTTGCGAAAAATAAAGAAATAAAAATACCACTATTAGGATGTCATGGAGCAATTTTGTTTACGTTCGTCGTAGTTGCAATGTGGGTTTCAAGGTTTTATGTATGTATATACAAAAGTTAAGTATTAGAAAGAGCTAATATTTTGAATTGTTTTATGTATGAATGTTGACGCAGGCAGGTTGTGGGTGATATTAAGTGTGCTCGCTCACTTGTCGGTTCGGTATCTGTAATCAGTGTTCTTCACTTGTCAAATAAATAGGGTTTTCATGTTCATATCCTAAATTGTCAGTATACTTTCGGCAAATACACTGTTTTTCAACTGAACATGCACAAATATTTTTGAAGATACCATTGCATATATACTTGCTAGTACTATCATTGAACATACATTTTGTTGAAGCCTCCTATCACCTAAACGGCGCGGCGCACAGTGGTGCGAGAGCGGAAAAAAGTCTTTTTAAGAAGTTATATTTATCCTTTTAAATTTTATGTTTAAGTACTCTTATATAACCCGAGCGTATGATTTAAAAGTATTTTTTAACATATATATTGTATGTTCTGATTTACAAGCCCTCAAAGTTGAAAAATAATTTTACTCAAACCGCGAACCGTATTTTCAACAAATTTTGAGATGTTTTTTTTCGAAGTTCCTTTAAAAAAATTCTCTAGCTTCTTAAATAATTTAATTGGTCTATTTTCGATTATCTAAAATAAAAAAAATGATTATTTATAAAAGATACCTTCTATAAGTAGTCTGAAGCTTAAGTACTAGGAAAAAATGCGTTTTTTTTTAACTTTTTGATTTCAAAAAAAAGCTCCAAAAGACTTCAAGAAAGTAAGTATGCCAGCATATGCTCCATACATTCATGTTAAAGCACAGAAAAAAATCAGCTGCAGATACTTGCAGATGTAGAAGTTATGATCAAAAATGTTTCACTGAATCGGATTTCAAAAAACTGCGTTTTGACGGTGGTGTTTACCAAAAAGTTTGATTTCTTCGTTATTAATTGTCAGAATGAACTGGTTAAGCCCATTATTTTAAGAAAAAATGTCAAACTTTATTTTAAAAATAAAACAAAATTAATACATTGACACAGGTCTGAGAATTTCGATTTTTGCGAAATCATTTATTTCTGCCCGGAAAATTTTTTCAACTTTGAACTCAATTTTCTTGGAAACAACACACGAAAAGCAATATAGTTTTATGATATTTTAAATTATATGATAGAGCTTAATAAAAAATAAAGAAATCCTTTATTTTTTTAATTTTTCGCTAAAAGTAGGGCAGGTAGAAATAAAAAAGGTGTTATTTTTAAAGTTTTATTGTTTTGTTTTCGTTGTGTATTGCGTAATTTTTTATTACCTGACTTATTAGAATAAAATCTCTTACTTAAATCTATATATATATAAAGGATTAATTAAAAAAAGTCAGTATTGAGTTATTGAGCATTAGTGCAAGGTTTTTGAGAAGAAAATACTTCCAATCAGCGCAGACGCTAAAAACCTCATTTTAGCGTTATAAAATTACTACTTCATTGTTTTTTTATTTATTTCTTGTATGTATTTATCTATTTATTTATTTAATTTTATAATATACATAGTTAGTAATACTATTTTGTTCAAAATAAAAAGTTAAGATTTTACTAAAAAAAACTTTTATTTAAATATAACATCAAAAGCCTCAAATTTTAGAAAAATGTCAATAACTTTTTTTCTAATAATTTTTTCTTGACCAAATTTTGACCAAGCGTGTATAAGACTAATCTTAACTTGTGTTTCCAATTTCGTTAAAATTCGTTCAATAGTTCAGATTTTACAATTTTTTTTCCGCTCTCCCATACAAAAATCAAAAACCCTCAAATTTTAGAAAAACGTCAATAACTTTGTTTATAATTTTTTTTTTCAACCAAATATGTAAAAGACTAATCTAAACATGTTTGCCAAATTTCATTTTAATCCGTTGAACCGTTCAGATTTTACAGACTTTTTTCCGCTCTCCCATACAAACCGAACCACTGCGGCGCTGCTTGTACGGAAATTGATATTGTGGAATCTAAGAGAGGCGGTGAAAAAAATATTTAAAGAAAAAGTGGAAATGAGAGGACTACACTACTTTTAATATCATAAGTATTAGGATGTGTGAGGGAATTAGCTTAATCAGATGTTTGCTGGAAAATAAATGAGAAGAATGTAAACAAAGTTTTATTGTTGTCATAGCTACTAGATTTTTGTAAGAATATTTTTTTAAATTACATCATTTGATCTTAGATTTTCAATTTCTGTGAAATCTGAAAATTTAAAAGCAACGTTTCAAAATTTAAGTTTAGATTTCCTAACTAAACAAACAAAAGTCGATTTTTGAATTTGTTTATTTTTTTTTTGATGAAGCCAAGTGGGTAGAAGGTGGTTTCGCAAATAGGATATATTTTTAGTGGGTAGGTTGGTGTATATCAATATTTTGTAAGTATAAAATGAAATAAATTTGGCCAATTTTTATCAATTTTCAGTATAGTATTTTCTGTAGATTTTAATTTTTTCAAACTGTCAATTTTCCCAATTGTAAGCAAAAAGGTCAATTAAGTAAAAAAAAGACAAACAATTCATAAAACCTAGGAAAAACTCGCATGTCGGTGAAAATTGGTAAAGACACTGACGACATCGTTATTAACAAATGACAAAAATTTCCCAAAAGAAAACCAAGTGAACATACAAAATTATGGTTTTTAGGCTGTAGCTTTTGAATGGTAAACTCTCAATAAAGATTTAAGCTAGACTTTGTTGATCATAAAATGTACCTCAAAATAACTTGAATAACTTTTTTTCTACGAGCAAGTGTTTAGAGTTACAACGTTTAAAAATAAATATAAAATGTCGATTACATCGATTTTTTGTATACTGCACCTAAACAGTATCAGTCTTATTTAATAGAATTCGCTAAACAGATGAATAGTTATACAGTGCATAAGGATTTATGTAGGCTCTATGTAACGTTGCGAAAATTCCCATTTATAAAAAATTCTGCTATAAATTTTAGTTATACAATGCTTATATCATAAAAAGTACCAAAATGGAGCAATCTATTCCATTTATCTGTTTATCAAATCAGCTGTTTGTCATAACAAATAAAATATAAAAAAATAATTCCAATTATTTTTATGATATTCTCTTTCGAAAATCTATATATTTTTTTAAAATTCTTCGTTTCTTAGGCTCATTGGGTTGAACCTTTTTTTATAAACTTTCCGCCTTCTTGGAGTCGGTAAAGCGATTTAAATTCTTTAAATCAAACGAGCTAAACTGGAGAGGCATTATTGTTTTTATTTTAATTTCAAAAATGGAGAGAAATCAAAATGACATTTACGAAATAATAATAACAATAATTTCCTTATGTAGGCTCTATTCAACCTCAAAACGCGTTTAGCTTATTATGGAACTATGCAACCTTGTATAAGTTTTATAAATAGCATTTTTGCGTTTAGAGGCATTATAGAGATTAAATAACTTTATGTAGGCTCTATACAGCGTTTTTAAATAAGACTGTATAAGTTTTTACGTGAATTTCAATGGTTCAATACATATGATTGTAAATTTTTGCATTTATTTTCGAAAATAAATTTGAAGTTTGTCCAACTGACATTTTAATATTGACTCAAAAAAAGAATAAGTTTTCTAACAATAGTAATCCTTTTTAATGTTTTCACGAACGTTAAAATGAAACTTTATTCATGCGCATATAAAAAATTGTATATTCTTGTAAATATATTAAATGTCCTTTTAACGTTTATGTAAAATGAAATAAAATTTGAATATTCAAGTATAAAACGAAATGAAGTTTCTCCTATTAAATAAAAACAAAAAATAAAAAGCAAAATTATAATTTCACGTTGTTCACTTAACATTTCACTTATTTGAGTTTATAATTGTTTCAAAATATTGATTTTCACGTGAATTTTAATGTGAAATGAAATAAAATTTGTAATAACAACGTGAAATAGTTTAAAATAGTTTTGTATGCTTTCAAGTAAAATTTAAAATTAAAATGTTTACATGAACTAAAATCGCAGTTTAATGTTTGTAAAAAAAAAGGTTTCTGATAATGAAACAAATTGGGTGGCGCAACATTCCGTTAAGAACTAGGACCTAGTGACTTACAACTCTCAACTATTCCTGTGTGCATGTACCTACTGTTGTCAGGGATGGAGGGGACCTAAAGTTTTAAGCCGAATCCGAACGGCTAATTTGAGAAAGCATTTTTCATGACAAGAATTACTCTTGGAGAATTTGTCAATTCCTCGCAAGAGGCAGTACCCGTGATAGGCAGGGGTCGAACCCAAGACCTCTGGCATGACAGTCCAACGCACTTTTTTTTTCAAATTCATTTTTATTAATTCATTCTTAAGACTATCTTAAAGCTAGACAAAAATGCATAAAACTAGCCTAATTATCCATAACTTACAACTAACTTAAGCATCTTGCACATGAGCTACGAACTGCGAACTGTGGATGTTCGCATATTTTGTCTTTTCTTTCACATGAGCTTTATTTCTATTCGCAGACAGCGACGAATTGTCAACCCTTTTCTCCATATTTTCCTCAGCCATGATCTTTCACACAAAAACAAAACAAGAGTGGTATAATTTTGAGGTTAAGTTGAGCGCGAACAATTTATTCGTTGAAGTGTGGATGTTATGTGGAACGCGAATAGAGTTTGACAGTTCGCAGCAACCACACTGCGATTCGTTACTACCAAATTGTTTTTACAAAATTCTCTTGTTTTAGAGAACAAAATGCAAATTTTATTATTCTAATATTAGTGTCAATTGGTTTCTTATAATTTAAATGTGTTTTTGTGTGGAATTAACTTTTTGAAATGTGTAAAATCACGTTTGTTCGTCCATTCGCAGTTCGCAGTTCGTTGCTCATGTGCAAGGCACTTTACTGGTCCCATACGGACACTAAGTTAAACAATAACGCACTAACCATCATGCCAAGGGTACTAATTCTGATAACAATTATTTTAAATTGAACAACAAGTTACCGTTTTATCATGTGAATTAAAGTACAGTTCAAATTTTCACAAAAAACTTAAATCTTAACTAACTTGAGTAATAATTAAATTGTTAATATGGTTTTTTACACCGCATGAACTTAAATAAGTTCTGAGATGCATGTGTATTTAAAGAAACTATATGATTTTTTTTTTATAATAAGCGCACACTCAAGGGGATAATACTACCCTTATTATGTAGACACAGTGTGAGCACTAGGAAAGGGAGATTAGATTAACATTAAATGTCCTTAAATTTCTAAAGCCGAGACACATTTTTTAAAATTGAAGCATTTTTTTTAAATTTTCTTCATTCCCTTAAAAGCAAAAAAGACATATACACTCCCGGTCATAAGGTTAGAAGCAGGCGTTTTTGAGAAGTAAAATCGATATTTCTCCCGTTACATGATGGATTAGAAAAAAACAACTATGGTTAATGAGGGAACATTTTGTTAACAACAAAATATAAAACTTGGGTAAAGGAGAGATTTAGCTTACGGAACTTTCATGGTAAATTGTTAATTGAGTCAAGAATATGCGAAAATAAATCGGGTCAATAGATTAGAAGCACATCAAATAAATAGAAATAAAATACAAGTATTTGTATTTTGTTATGGTTTTTAGTTTTCATTAGGTTTTTAATAATGTGTGCTACCACCAGCCTTCAAAATAACTTCAAAAATTCTACCTTTTAAGGATTTATAAAGAGATTCCAAGTAGACTAAAGAAATCTCACTCCAGGCCAATTTGATACCATGAATTAGCGCTTCCTTGTCACCGTATTGCTTTCCTCCTTCATGTACCTTACGTGTAAGCTAGCCCCACACATTTTCAAATATTTTAAGGTCCGAGGAATATGGTGGCCAAAGCAGCAAGTGGAAGTTTTGGTTTGCAATAAGGGATTTTACCTCTCGGGCTATGTGTATGGGAGCGTTTTCCTGCTGAACAATCCATGGAATTAGTCCAAAAAGCTCGCTAATATTGGGAAATACTTATTCCAGGAAGGCTTTGTATGTTTTCCTAGTCATTTGGTATCTTGGACTACCAAGTCTATAGCGCTATACAATAAAATTGAGCTCCAGACGAAAACGCCTCCTTTTTTTTGCTATGGTGACGGTTTAAAAATCACTACTCTTTCCTCAGGTGATGGAAATAATAATTATAACCATCTGGTCCATCTAGGTTAAATTTTTCGTCGGAAAAAAATAACCTTCCTCCAATCATTTGCGGTCATTCCATTTTGCACATCCCAGCTCATGTGATCTTTCGCGAAACACAAGCGTTGCTTCTTCCTTACGTCATAAAATGGTGGTTTTTTCTTAAGCTTTAGGCGCTTTAAGTGTTTAGCATGGCGAATCGTGTATTTAACAGTGGATAAGCTGGCCTTAACATTACCTTTTTGCCTATTTTTAGCTGCCGATAAAGCTGAATTTGACGCTATTCTAAGGATACTTCACATTTCGCGAAGTCTAAAGGCAGAGGAAGTGTTTTTTTTATAATTTCTAGAGTAAGATGATGGTTTTTTAAATAATTACTTACACAATGATCATTTCGATTTACTTTTCGGGCTATAGCAAAGCATTAAAGACCTTTAGAGCAATAAACATCTATTCTTGCCCTTTCCTCCCCCGTCAAACATTTTTAGTTGCCCATTTCTGTTAACACTCAATCGAGAACAATTAATTTATAAATTGTACCGTTTTTCCGAAAAAAAATGTATGCATTTCACAAAACAACGTTGATTTATTCACTGCTTCTAATCTAATGACCCAATTTATTTTCACATATTCATAACTCAATTAACAATTTGACATAAAAGTTCCGTAAGCTAAATCTCTCCTATGTTCAAATTTTATAATTTTGTTGTTAACAAAATAGTCCCTCATTTACCATTGTTGTTTTTTTCTAATCCATGTAACGGGAGAAATATCAATTTTACTTCTCGAAAATGCCTGCTTCTAACCTTACCTATGACCGGCAGTGTACATACATACATACATATGCATATTATACAGAAAATAATTAAGAAATAATAACAAAAATCTTTTTAAACATACCTCATTGAATACAATGTTAAAATCTGATTGTCAACTAGATGATTCCAAAGGAAAATATATTGAAGAATCTGTCAAGCAAATAACAGATAAGGACGAATACGTTTTCAATGTAACACCAAAGAATGATAATTGTGAAGTTCAATAATTTAATGAGTCAGCACATGTGGGAGACATTGAAATCAAAAAACATAATTGTATTAAATCAACGGAAAGAGACTGGAAAAGTTTTTAAAGCATACGGTGGATATGAATTGCCATTAATTGTTGCATTTACTGCTGAACTTGACCTATCAGGTAAACACAGAAGTTATTTTTATGTCATAAAAGGTGAAGGGAAACTTCTGATCGGACAAGAAACCGCCACTAAAATAGGCATCCTGAAAATCGATTATACAATTAATAATATAGATGAAGGAAAGATGCTACAAATGGGAAAAATGAAAGGTATTTTGGTAGATATACCAATAAAGAAAGATGCTACACCCGTAGTTCAACCGTACCGAAGAATTCCGATAGCATTAGAGAAAGCAGTTGACACTAAAATTGAGGAACTTCTTGCGCAAGATGTTATTGAAAAAGTTAACGGACTAGCAAAGTGGGTTTCTCCAATGGTCGTTATACCAAAGGGAGATGACATTCGGCTATGCATCGATATGCGTCGAGCGAACGAAGCCATTGAGCGAGAACATTACCCTCTTCCAACAATAGAAGATTTCTTGCCACACCTTGGAAAAGGAAAAATTTTCTCTAAACTTGATGTTAAGAACGCCTTTCACCAGGTTTAATTTTGCATTCTTTATTTATTTTTTTTATTACTTGCATAATATCTTCAGGAATTGTTCTGATAAGGTATTTTAATGAAATTATATGTATAAGATATTAATAATTAACTTATTTGTTGCATCAATGGAAAATTTACAAAATTTACCTCTCTGTAATTTATTAAAAGAAGCCATATTCAAGATTGCATATCAATTGGTGAAATAAGAACTCAGTAAGAAGTTTTAGAGGATCCCGTAGATGCTTTGTAAAAATATGGCAAATGACTTTTTAGGTAAGATGAAAGGAAAATTTAAAGAGGAATGATTGGTCACAAAAGTAAAAACAAAAGGTAATTTCTTTTGTTTAAAAGAAAGCTGTTAAATTTATATCATATGGTCATACATTTAACTTATGTAATGAACATAATATTTCTATGTGTGTGCTTTTAAAGAGTAGATTAAAATTACGTACAAAGATGCACACATAAAAATATAGACATAATGTTAAAAAAAAAGAGCTTAAATGCTGAAACGATTGAGTAAACAAAATGTTATATTTGTTTAGCCAAACAATGTAATAACATTGGGATTGTATAGCTTAAATGCTGGTAGCTTAAATGCTGGTAGCTTAAATGCTGATATATGTACGTAGCTTAAATGCTGGTAGCTTAAATGCTGTAATGATTAATTGAGATAAAGAAAGAAGTGAATTACTTTTTTGAAAAGTTCTAAGATAATTTTATTTATGTTTTAGATACTATTCGACCGTTGGGTCTTCAAGTTCGGGAGTTTGATTATTCTCTACATACAAATAACGTTGGAATAGAATGGCAGAAATGGTTACGTTCTTTCGAAACAATGATTCAAGCAAGTCGTATACACGATGAAAATTGGAAACATGATTTACTCTTACATTATGCTTTCAGAAAATTTTAAATTTGGACCATTAGCGAATATCGAAAAATATATTCCACATATGACTCAATATGAGAGAACAGTCAATAAATTAAATAAATTTTTCCTACCAAAAACAAATACCACTTATGAAAGACATATATTAAGACAAATGAAACAAAAGTCAGATGAAAACATTGACATCTTTACAATTCGGTTACGCATGCAGGCTGATAGATGTGACTTTTGATCAAATTTGGAAGAAAATGTAAAAGATCAAAATATTCAAAATTGCCTGTCAACTACTCTTCGAAGAGATTTGCTCAATCGAGGTGATTCTAGTATCGAAGAAATTTTACGAGTTGCAAAAGTTTTTGAAACCGTTGCTCAACAAGAAAAATGTTTTGATAAGCGAGAACCACACATTGATGAAGTTAACAAAATTAGCTCAAAAATAAATTCCTGGAAAACGAAACAACGAAATCAACCATATACCCCACAACATATTGAACAACTTTTTCAGTTGAATGCTATACTTCGAATAATTATTTATTTCGATCCTAGTGAATATTTATTCATTGTCGACTACCTAAAATATATTATTAAAGTACACAATACTACAATACTTTCTTCTTTTGAAGTTAAATATTTTTGTTTTTAATTTAAAATTTTAGATAAGTGAAAGTCTTGCTGATCGTCGAAGTTTTGGAATTTCTTGAATTTCTTCTACTGCACTTGCCTTTGACATTACACTTGATCCAACATCTGTATTCAACTTCTTTAAATGTGAAACATTTCGTCGATAAGTTCTGCCTGAATTATTTGACATAACGACAACTTCACCATCTCTCCTCGATAATACTTTATATGGTTCAGGTTCAAAGTTAGACTCTAATTTGTTAGTTTTTGTCATTCTTTTTACAAGAACTTCATCTCCTTTCTGTATACTACTTTCTCTTGCCCGTCTTCGGTTATCTGCATATACTTTTCCTTTCTCTTTGTTTTCTCTGTCTTTGTCAGCGGCCTCCTCATCAACTTCCATTGGCTGGTGAATACTTGGCAACTTATCTCTAATATTACGACCAAAAAGCATTTGTGATGGTGTTTTCTGTGTTGTTGAGTGTGGTGTTGAACGGTACATAAGTAAATATTCGTTCAAATCAGTTTTCCAGTTTCTATTAGTGCTTTGACTAATAACGAGCCTTTTTAGTATTGATCTATTTTGTCTCTCAACCTCACCGTTCTGTTGTGGCCAATATGGTGTCGTGCTAATCAAATGAATATTGTTAATATTACAATAGTCGCGAAATTCTTCACTTATAAATTGTCTTCCATTATCGGCAGTAATCGATAGAGGTAGTCCGAATCGTGCAAATATAATTTGTAGCCGTTTAATTATCTCCGTAGAATCAATCTTTTTCATTATTTCAATTTCTATGTACCAACTATAATAATCAACGATTACAAACAAGTGGTGATGTGATGGTAGCGGGCCCAAACAATCTATAGCAATGTGCTGCCAAGGTTTAGACGGCAACAGCTTTCTTTTCAATGGTTCTGGTGCTGATGGTGCAGATACTAACGTGCATCCTCGACATTGCTTGACTCTTTGTCTCAACCAGTGTTGCCAGAAAATATTTACTGAAATCGGGAGATTTCCACATTAGAAATCGGTGTAAATCGGGGCAATTTGTTTAACCCTACAACTCATGAAAAAGATAAGCTTTCTGTCAATTTTTTCTGAATGTTCTTTTTTTAGAACGTGTTTTTCATTAACTATGAAAATAAATTCAGATTTCCTATTACAAAAAATAAAAAACTTTTTGTTTCATTTGTATCACGACTTATTTTATTTCATTTAAATTAATTATAATAAGTAATATTGCTTGGTTACATTAAAATTAAATATTTTTATTTCGGAGGTACTGAATACGTTATGTAATAAGTAACAATTGATATTTTTTTGTTTTATTATGCTTTTTAATTAAAATTCATATTCTTTGAATACAAAACGTAAAACTTGATAATAAATAATAAATATGTCCCTTGTTATATTAAATTTACAGTCTTTATGGGGCATTGGCTTACAAGAAACTTAATTATTTAGTGCTTATAGCACCTAGCTAGCTTAGAAATGAAAAAAGTAATATGTACATATGTAAGCTGACAAATACTCCAAGGATTCAAGTTTCTTTTAAACCAACGGCTTAGGTACATACATAAGTATCTTAATTTGTATTATTTTTAAATATATTTATTTTGCTTGAAATTTTTTAGCAAATCATCAGAAACTTTTAAGTTTAAACAATTGCAATATTTGAACTTCAGGTAATCCTTAGAAAGTAATATTCCTTGTAAAGTATCAACATCTAGCCTATTTCTTATTTTCGTCTTATTCAAATTTATTTGCGAAAAAGTTCTCTCCACGTTAGCGGATGAATTCGGTAACGATAATACCGATGAAATAAATCGAGCCATCAATGGAAAAGCTAAAGTTTGATTGCACTTTTTGATTGAGCACACAATCTTCCAAAATATTTCTATTTTAGTATTTTCAATTCCCTCAGATAATAAATTTTCAAAATCAAGATTTCGTATTTCCCTATACTCCAATCAATTCTCTGGATATCTTTGGAAGGAATAATATTATCAAAGAAGTTAAATAGATTACTTAATGAATCAATTTGTTTATTTACGGTCTTTTTAGGTTCCAATAAGGTCAAAGCTTTAAACAATTTATTTTTAAAATCAAACCTTTGGATATTTGTTCGCATAGTTCGACGTAGAAACTTATACAGTTATTTTTAAATCGTTCGACTTCACAACTTGCAATAAGATTTTTTTCCAATTGTAAATTAACGTCGCTGCCGAGATATAAATTATCATTACTTATTATATTGTATGGACATTTGAAATTAATATTTTCAATAGCCGTTGCCCTTAGATAAGCCGGCTTAATGAAACAATCTAAAATTGCTAGTACTAAAGTTTTAATTTCACTGTATAGCTTGTGAATCTGTGGCTCTTCGCTTTGAAAAAGTCGGTTCAATTTATTTACTTGAGGAAGAGCAAAGCTTAAGAATTTTAGATACAATTAATTTAAAGGATCTTGTAGATAAATTAAAATTACTTTACCTACCACTTTCGAGATTATCTATATTCGCTTCAAAGGCGAAGTATATCTTAAGGGATTCATACAATTCTAATATTCTGGAAACAACGCATTCCAATGATAACCAACGAGTCTGCGATGGAAAAGTTCATATGGCTTGTATTCCAATAATTTTAGAATATCTTGATATTTTGCCACCCTTTTTGGACTATTTTGAATATAGTTGTAAATATCCCGACAAATTGTTTCAACAATTGGAGGAAGTTTTAAGCAGGTGTAAGATGCACAGAGGGCAAATGAATGGCAGACACATTTAAAAACTACTAGATTTGGGCAGTCACCCTTTAGCAAAGAAGCAACCGAATTTTTACTGCGAGTCATATTATTTGCTCCATCCGCCGCAAACCCGATTAATTGTTTTTTATAATCAATATTCTTTTCAATAAAGTTGGTTATAATTGTCGAATGCAATGTTTTTGCATCCGCAGCAATAACTTTCAAAAGATCAAAACAAAAATCATAAATCTTAAAATTAATACATATTCTTACCACCGTGCTTAAGATTTTTGTTGCTGATAAGTCAGTTGATAATTAATAAATTAATTAAAAAATACTCAAATTTTTAGTACAATTATAAATTATGTAAATTTCAGATTGAAAATACATTAAAATACTTTTTTTATATAAAACATCGAAAATCGGGGAAAAGTGTCATAATTAGATCAAAAATCGGTGTATCGTAAATAGGTTTAAAAATCGTGAGAATTACGATAAATCGGTGTTTCTGGCAACACTGGTCTCAACATCTGCGTCCATTTTTGGCCACCAAACTTTAGAACGTAATCTTTGCTTCATCAATGTAATTCCCGGATGACCTTCGTGTGCCCAAACTAGAGCCAATGCTTCTTTTTCCGTTTGTGCATATCGTTTCTCTACATCTGATAAACTCTTGCTGGCATAAAAAATGACTCTTGGGCCTAACTCATTAATCTGTATCAATACAGCTCCTAGCCCAATTGGACTGGCATCTGCTATCAATTGTGTTCGATTTTTCACATCGTAGTATCCCAAAGACAGTTGATCTGACATGTACTCTTTAAGTTTATCAAAAGAGTTCTTCTGTTCAGTTTTCCAAGTAAACTTTTGACCCTTTTTGGTTAATAATCGAAGTGGATCAGTAATTGTTGCAAGGTTTGGAATAAACTTGCCAACATAATTCACCAATCCTAAAAAACTCCTCACTTCTTCTGCATTTGTTGGTTCACGAAATGTACGAATAGCTTCTAATTTATCATTTTCTGGAAATATACCCGTTTTTGTAATTCGATGACCTAAGAAAACTAATTCTTCGACCCTGAAAACGCACTTTGCTTGATTAAGTGATATGCAATTTGTTTAAAGTGTTTCTAGAACAGCAGATAATCTAGAATCATGTTCCTGTTTATCCATACCATATACCAAAATGTCATCAATAAAGACAAAACAACCATTACATCCACTCAATATTTGCTCCATAGTTTTCTGAAAAATTTCGGGAGCACACATAATGCCAAACATTAATCGTTTATAACGAAATAAACCTCTTCGTGTTATAAAGGTAGTAATTTCTCTTGATTTTTCCGATATTTCAATCTGAAATCATATAACAACAAAATAAAATAATAATACCTATCATTCCATTTTTTTTTTTAATAAATAACAGAGAGGTAAATTTTGTAAATTTTCCATTGATGCAACAAATAAGTTAATTATTAATATCTTATACATATAATTTCATTAAAATACCTTATCAGAACAATTCCTGAAGACATTATGCAAGTAATAAACAAAAATAAATAAAGAATGCAACATTAAACCTGGTGAAAGGCGTTCTTAACATCAAGTTTAGAGAAAATTTGTCCTTTTCCAAGGTGTGGCAAGAAATCTTCTATTGTTGGAAGAGGGTAATGTTCTCGCTCAATGGCTTCGTTCGCTCGACGCATATCGATGCATAGCCGAATGTCATCTCCCTTTGGTATAACGACCGTTGGAGAAACCCACTTTGCTGGTCCGTTAACTTTTTCAATAACATCTTGCGCAAGAAGTTCCTCAATTTTAGTGTCAACTGCTTTCTCTAATGCTATCGGAATTCTTCGGTACGGTTGAACTACGGGTGTAGCATCTTTCTTTATTGGTATATCTACCAAAATACCTTTCATTTTTCCCATTTGTAGCATCTTTCCTTCATCTATATTATTAGTTGTATGATCGATTTTCAGGATGCCTATTTTAGTGGCAGTTTCTCGTCCGATCAGAAGTTTACCTTCACCTTTTATGACATACAAATCACTTCTGTGTTTACCTGATAGGTCAAGTTCAGCAGTAAATGCACCAATTAATGGCAATTCATATCCACCGTATGCTTTAAAAACTTTTCCAGTCTCTTTCCGTTGATTTGATACAATTATGTTTTTTGATTTCAATGTCTCCCACATGTGCTGACTCATTAAATTATATTTGGAACCAGAATCGATAATGGCATTCACAGGTACTCCTCCAATTCTGCATTGAACTTCACAATTATCATTCTTCGTGGTTACATTGAAAACGTATTCGTCCTTATCTGTTATTTGCTTGACAGATTCTTCAATATGTTTTCTTTTGGAATCATCTAGTTGACAATCAGGTTTTATCATTGTATTCAATGAGGTATGTTTACCACCAAATTGATAACTTCGTTTTCGCGATCTACATTTCTTGGAAAAATGGTCTCGTCCACCACATTTATTGCAAATTTTTCCAAATGCTGGACATTTTTGATCATTCTTAATATGTCCGGAATATCCACATCGATGACATTCAATATGTTGTGGGGTATATGATTGATTTCGTTGTTTCGTTTTCCAGGAATTTATTTTTGAGCTGATTCTGTTAACTTCATCAATTTGGGGTTCTCACTTATCAAAACATTTTTCTTGTTGAGCAACGGTTTCAAAAACTTTTGCAACTCGTAAAAATTCTTCGAGACTAGAATCACCTCGTTTGAGCAAATCTCTTCGAAGAGTAGTTGACAGGCAATTTTGAATAATTTGATCTTTTACATTTTCTTCCAAATTTGATCCAAAGTCACATCTATCAGCCTGCATGCGTAACCGAATTGTAAACATGTCAATGTTTTCATCTGACTTTTGTTTCATTTGTCTTAATATGTGTCTTTCATAAGTGGTATTTGTTTTTGGTAGGAAAAATTTATTTAATTTATTGACTGTTCTCTCATATTGAGTCATATGTGGAATATATTTTTCGATATTCGCTAATGGTCCAAATTTTAAATTTTCTGAAAGGTCTGGTAGTGTAGCGATCAACATCTGTATTTTTGAGCCAGCATAATGTAAGAGTAAATCATGTTTCCAATTTTCATCGTGTATACGACTTGCTCGAATCATTGTTTCGAAAGATCGTAACCATTTTTGCCATTCTATTCCAACGTTATTTGTATGTAGAGAATAATCAAACTCCCGAACTTGAAGACCCAACGGTCGAATAGTATCTAAAACATAAATAAAATTATCTTAGAACTTTTCAAAAAAATAATTCACTTCGTTCTTTATCTCAATTATTCATTACAGCATTTAAGCTACCAGCATTTAAGCTACGTATATCAGCATTTAAGCTACCAGTATTTTAGCTTCGTATATCAGCATTTAAGCTACCAGCATTTAAGCTATACAATCACAATATTATTACATTGTTTGGCTAAACAAATATAATATTTTGTTTAATCAATCGTTTCAGCATTTAAGCTCTTTTTTTTACATTATGTCTATATTTTTATGTGTGCATCTTTGTACGTAATTTTAATCTACACTTTAAAAGCGCACACATAGAAATATTATGTTCATTACATAAGTTAAATGTATGACCATATGATATAAATTTAACAGCATTCTTTTAAACAAAAGAAATTACCTTTTGTTTTTACTTTTGTGACCAATCATTCCTCTTTAAATTTTCCTTTCATCTTACCTAAAAAGTCATTTGCCATATTTTTACAAAGCATCTACGGGATCCTTTAAAACTTCTTACTGAGTTCTTATTTCACCAATTGATATGCAATCTTGAATATGGCTTCTTATTTATTTATGTATGTATTGTTTTTTTTTTATTCCTCGTCGCCAATATAATATAGATGAATAAAACAACTTTTTCAGTTGAATGCTATACTTCGAATAATTATTTATTTCGATCCTAGTGAATATTTATTCATTGTCGACTACCTAAAATATATTATTAAAGTACACAATACTACAGTTGTCTTCCTCAAACTCTCGCTAAATGTGTATGCATTCTTCTCTATTTTCTTTTCTTTAATATCTTTTTTTATTTTCAATTTCTCGCTCCAAATTCTTTTAGCCTACCTACCAGCAGGCGTCATTCCGTTAGTTCCTCTTCATGATAATACTTTTCCAATATATTGTGGCTATTTTAACGCTTGCTCAAAACGCCCTGCTCATTTCCACAGCTTGCACGTATAGCTTGCCCGACCCTGCCTTGAGCTCAAATGTTCCTCATATCATAACACCTCTTTCAAAGCTATGTATTAGGCGCCAGTTATAGCTATAATTGGTTTTCATCATTGAAAACAAACATTGGAATTTTTTTGACAAGTCG
The DNA here is from genome assembly GCA_920104205.1 of Eupeodes latifasciatus. Lineage (NCBI taxonomy): Eukaryota > Metazoa > Arthropoda > Insecta > Diptera > Syrphidae > Eupeodes > Eupeodes latifasciatus. The sequence goes on from OV049926.1 coordinate 118,642,434, forward strand.
TTTATAGCTTTCATGAAAAATGTCTGTCATTGAACAAAATTTTCTGTTTGAAATCCACCGACAAATTTGTACTAAGGGGTCGGTTATAGCTATCAGTAAAATCCATCAGTAAAATTTTTGTTTTTAGTTTTTGAACATGTTACAGATTTATTTCTAGCAAAAAATTGATGCAATAAGATGAATCTTATATTCAAGTATTTTTTTCAAAAAGAAACAATGCATTTAAAGTTTTATTTAATTTATAAATCCATTTTAATTTTTTTAATGATGAAATTTCATTTTACTGAACAGCTGACTGCCAAAAGCCAAAAAAAAATCCATTTCGTTTTACTGTTGGTGTTCCAATTTTTTACTGTTCCGATCACATCATTAAAAATTTTACTGATGAAAGCAACAGTAAAAAAATTGTCTGAGGAGCGAAGCTCGATGTTATGATCGAAAGAAAACAACATTTAATGACGTAAATTTACTGATTGCTATAAACGCTCATCAGTAAAATATTTCAGATTCCTCCTGTTTCAAATTTTACTGATGGATTTTACTGATAGCTATAACTGGCGCCTTAAGGGCCGGTTATATGTAGCTATCAGTGAAATCGATCCGGAAAAAATTTTGAATCGATATTTGACGATGTTTACCTTCAATTAGAAATGAAAATTATATACCGATCGATCGGAAATCACACAAAGAATTTTTTTTTAGAAAAAAAAGTTTAGTTGCACAGTTATTTTTCTCTAAAAATGTATTTTTCTATTTTCCGGGCGGAAATCCATTTTCCTGAACAGCTGATACTTTTATGTTCAAAAGTGAAACGAATCGTTCTACTGATTTGTGTTCCAATTTCACGCAATTCCAATGACAGATTTCTGTCAGTAAACATTTTTCGGTGGATTTCAATCAGGAACAATTTTTCAATGACAGAAATTTTTAATGATAGCTATAAACGACCTGTCAAAAAAATTCCAATGTTTGTTTTCAATGATGAAAACCAATGATAGCTATAACTGGCGCCTAACAGGAACCTGTCATTAGAATTGTGTGAAATTGGAACACAAATCAGTGGAACAATTCGTTTCACTTTTGAACATAAAAGTATTACCTGTTCGGGAATTTCAATTTCACACAATTCCAATGACAGATTTCTGTCAGTAAAAATTTTTCGGTGGCTTTCAATCAGGAAATTTTTTTCAATGACAGAAATTTTCAATGAAAGCTAAAAACGACCTGCCAAAAAAATCCAATGTTTGTTTTCACTGATGAAAACCAATGATAGCTATAACTGGCGCCTAAGACATAAAGCTTTCATACAGATATCTCTATTATTTCTTTTTTTTTCAACTACATAGACGTGAAAAAAAAAATACTTGTAGTCAAAAGGTTGTATGAATAAGGAATGTATCACTTTTGCACATAGAGGCCTGAAAGAATACACTTCTTAATGGAGCTGTTGAGTAGAGTTGCAGACGTTGGAAAATATTAATGATATTGGAAATTTTCGAACACCAAAATGTTGGGCATACATTTTTACAGAGATAATGTACATTACTTTTTCAAAACTTCACATGTCATATTTTTTAATGAGTTTTAAAATGTTTAAAAATACAATTTTTTTACGAATGTAGGTAGCCAAAAGTAACTTTCTTTTAAACACTATAGAAATGTTTAGTTACAAAAACAATTTGATGCTTTTTTTAGATTTGCTATAGGAATTATTTTAAAATTTCACCATAACAACAATGAATTGTGATAATTCTAATCTGAAATTGTTCAATCGATTTGAATTGAGTTGAATCATTTTTCCCAGACGGTAGTAGTCAGTTTGACTATCAATAATATGACAGTCAATTATCACCTTAGCCGATTCCACCCCTGATCAAATTTTTTCATAAAGTTCTCAAGCGTTAGAACCAAAAATACTTCATTTACCAAGATGAGAATCTTTCGTACGTTTCACTCTCCAAAATCCGTTTGTTTACATTGTTGTATTTGTAATTTTGACAATTAGTCCATGAAAAAAACGATGCCGTGGGCTAGCGGCACTTTTGCAAAGCAAAAACAAAATGGGGAGGTTAATAAGTTTTTTTTTCAGATTTTTTTTTTACTTTTTTCGATGAAAAAGTCAGTTTTAAGCTTTAATTTTGCAGTCATTTTGTTGTGGCGAACCAATGTACATTTTTGTCTTGGCAAAAGCATGTTCAACATCAGTTTATTACAATTAATTCATTAATTTACAGTAATCACTACGAAATTCTTTAAATTTCATAATTAACTTCGAATTATTGTATCAAAGATGCGTTCGAAGAATCATCAAGTTAAGGGTGCGACCGCAATTTATTGAATTCTATTAAATGTTCGTTAATGAACGGCCCAAATATTTTGTTTGCAAGTAATTAAAATCTGTATCAAAATAATTAATCCAAGTATATTTACAGCTTGTTTTTAATGATTTAAGCTTGCAAATATTTTTCAATTCCATTTTTTCCATTTCATTCCATTCCATTTTGATTAATAAATATTAAATTTAAAAAAAAAGAGTTATAATCGAAAAATACCTCATCCATAACATTCTTGGTTGATGGAAGCATACATGTATTTGCTATCAAAAAAATTATGCATCAAAGAAACACCAATATTTAAAAAAAATAATCAGAACGATTATAGCGAACTTGTTGAATAAATGCAGAGCAAATAAAATGCAAATTTTGACGTTTATCACAAAATGAAACCGTCAAAAAATCGTTCTGAATTCACTCATTCAATAGACCATGTAATCGACATGAATGTTTATTGTTGAGTACAGAACTTTCTTTTAGTGAATTCCCACAGTTTAACGCAACATACATTTTCATTCATTCCTTAAAAATGTTTAATTACCAAAGTTCAAGTTTACTTATTATTGTTTGAAGGGTATGTTTAGTAAAAATGCTGCTAATATTGAAAACAAATTAATGAGATTTACGTATATGTTTTTGTTTTTCTTAATATAATAAATACTACCGAAGATTACATTTTATAAATGCAGAACATAGAAGAAAATATACATAAACAATAGTTTTCAGATATAAAGCAGAGGTTAGTGTAGACAAATATTTTTGAGAAAGCCAATAATATTTTAGGTATGTTCATTAAAGAAATTTCCGCTTCAGCTAACCTTCATCAACTTTAAAAAAAAAAAAATTAGCATTAATAGCAGTCAATTATTTCATAGCATACATATTTAATTGTTTACATTATAAAATGTCTAGAAATGTTCATATGCTACAAAATTCGTAATTTTATGCGTAAGCATAGAAGATAACATTATTTAGTCAAGAAGTATGCATTTTGGCGCGTTCACCGATTTTTTTCTATTGGGTGGTTTCCCCATACTGGAATAAAAAAGTTACTTAAATCTATTAATTGCACTCATTTAGTTGGTATTGTTTGTAACCATATTGCCTATTTCTTAAAGATGCTTTACACAAAGCAACTTATTTTTAAAACATGGTTCACCCAAATTTTTCTACAAACAAAATTCTAACTCTAACATAGTCTCTCAAAAAGAAATTTTCAGGAATATTTATGCAACAAACAAAACTAAAATTTGGTCTTGCAATTATCGAACTGCTTAAATGATGAAAATACTAATCTAATTGAGGAATCTGAACTAGCTAAAGTTGGCAATGGAACTTCAAAAGTATGTTTCTCGTAGCATTGTCTGTACAAAAAAAATACGGAGACACCCGCCATCAGTGTTGGGACTTCTACCACTTAAGTGGTATTTTTACCACTTTTTGGTGTTCATGAAAATCTACCACCTAAAAAGCAAATTCTACCACTTTTTGCAACTAACTGTTCACCTATAATTAAACTCTACCTTCTACCATATACCATACGCATACGACTACAACTCCATGCGTCCACTCCACAAACACAACAGCATATAAAATCGCAATGATGGATTTCTCCCATGCACTTTTTCACCTCAGTTATCTTTCTTTTTCTCTGTGTTGCTGTTGTGTGATTTTCCTTGTACAGATCTTACATACATATTTGTCTAATCTCTGTATAAAATAGATTGTTTACTTCAAAAACACTCCATTACCAAGACCGGAATCTCAGACTGACATTTCGGTTTGCCTACAAGCTACTGAGGACTAAATGTGAGAAAGTGTGCGTGAAATGATGCAAAAAACCAAACACATTCTCACATTTAGTCCTCAGGCCCATCAAAATGCTTCATTATAGTAATCAGCCCCATCTAAATGCTTCATTTTGAATGTTTCATGGCCTCGTTCAAAAACTAAACAATCCTAACCAACAGAATCTGAAGTGCTGACATGGTCTTAAATTGGAAGATTTGTATAGCTTTTTAATTTCAATCCAAATAAATGTTGTAAATGTATATTAAATAAAATAAATTTGACCAAATACATATTATTTAATGATTTATTAGTTTATTATTATTTATTTTGTCTACTTAAATTATTTGCGAACGCTTTATGCGCTGCAACTGGTTAAGTATAATTATTGCAAATGGACAAAAGTGTAACTCAATACTTTGTAAAACAACAAAACAGACAATTTTTTCAGCTGTAGTTTGCTTAGGGCATTTTTTTGGCAACGTTAGAAGTTCAGGTGGAAACAATAGGCGGGTGCCTCCGTATTTTTTTTGTACAGACAATGCTACGAGAAGCATACTTGTGAAGTTCCATTGCCAACTTTAGCTAGTTCAGATTCCTCAATTAGATTAGTATTTTCATCATTTAAGCAGTTCGGTAGTTGCAAGACCAAATTTTAGTTTTGTTTGTTGCAGAAATATTCCTGAAAATTTCTTTTTAAGGGACTATGTTAGAGTTAGAATTTTGTTTGTAGTTAGATTTTGGAATACAAATTTGAGGGAACCATGTTTTAAAAATAAGTTGCTTTGTGTAAAGCATCTTTAAGGAATAGAAATAGGCAATATGTTTACACACAATACCAACTAAATGAGTGCAATAAATAGATTTAAGTAACTTTTTTTATTCCAGTATGGGAAACCGAACACCCAATAAAAAAAAAACGGTATACGCGCCAAAATCCATACTTCTTGACTAAATAATGTTATCTTCTATGTTTACGCATAAAATTACGAATTTTGTAGCGTATGAAAATTTCTAGACTTTTTACAATCTGAAAAATTAATTATGCTATGAAATAATTGGCTGCTATCAATGCTAATTTTTTTTCTAAAAAGTTGATGAAGGTTAGCCGAAGCGGAAATTTCTTTAATGAACATACCTAAAATATTATTGGCTTTCTCAAAAATATTTTTCTACACTAACCTCTGCTTTATACCTGAAAACTATTGTTTATGTATATTTTCTTCCATGTTCTGTATTTATAAAATGTAATCTATGGAAGTATTTACTATATTAAGAAAAACATGTACGTAAAACTCATTAATTTGTTTCATTTTTAGCAGCACTAAACATACCCTTCAAACAATAATAAGTAAACTTGAACTTTGGTAACTAAACATTTTAAGGAATGAATGAAAATTATATTTTGCGTTAAACTGTGGAAATTCACTAAGAAAAACTTCTGTACGTCAACAATAAACATTCATGACGATTACATGTTCTATTAAATTAGTTGTGCATGAATTCAGAACGATTTTAAGACGTTTTCATTTTGTGATATATGTCAAAATTTGCATTTTATTTGCTCAACAGGTTCGCTATAATCGTTCTGATTACTTTTTTAAAACATTGGTGTTCCTTTGATGCATAGTTTTTTTTGATAGCAAATACATGTATGCTTCCATCAATCAAGAATGTTATGGATAAGATATATAAATATACTTGGATTTTTTAATTGATACAGATTTTAATTACTTGCAAACAAAATATTTGGGCCGTTCGTTAACGAAAATTTATTAGAATTCAATACAAAAATTGCGCTTGCACCCTTAACTTGATGGTTCTTCGAACGCATCTTTGATACAAAAATCCGAGGTTTATTATGAAATTTAAGAACTTCGTAGTGATTACTGTAAATTAGTGAATTAATTATAATAAACTGATGTTGAACATGCTTTTTTCAAGACAAAAAGGTACATTGGTTCACTATCCACAAAATGCCTGCAAAATTAAAGCTTAAAACTGACTTCTTCATCGAAAAAAGTAAAAAGAAAAACCTGAAAAAACTTATTAACCCCTCCATTTTGTTTTTGCTGTGCAAAATGCCGCTAGGCCACGGCATCGTTTTTTTTTTGTTTGTGCTCACATCTATTCATGGATTAATTGTCAAAATTACAAATACAACAATGTAAACAAACGGGTTTTGGAGAGTGAAACGTACGAAAGATTCCGGTCTTGGTAATGGAGTGTTTTTGGTTTACTTTTGCCACAGATAGATGAATATTATCAACGAAGAAGTTTCATTTAAGTGTTGGAGTAAGCTGTAGAAGCTTACTCCAACGCCATGAAAGAAGAAAATGCCATCTTTTGAAATACCAGCAGCTCCAAAAAACAAAAACGATTAGAGAATGTTATGGTAAGAAATTAACCAACAATAGTAAGCTAATTGGAGAACTAAGATTAGTTTTATATTGCGTGAAATATAACATGTCCCTAAGCCAAATGGATTCACTACCCGCTCTTATTAATTCGTTTCTTCAAGAAAAATCATTGAAAACTGATGGCATTGTTCCATCAATGACGTTTTTCGGGTTTAAATATTTGAAAAATTTTAGTTCATCGTTTGAAAGGTTAAACCTTTCTCCAATTTGAACACATAATTGAATATAATAGCTACACAAAACTTTTCGTAGTTGCATTACATCTTGTTCAACAATATCATTTTCAAGTAAGTACCTCTCAAAGTAAAGGCCAAAATACATTTGAGAATATGGTAAATAGTTTTCACTGTTTTTTATATTTGTGTTTACATTAATATTTTCTGGTTTTACAAAATTTTTTATTAAATTTAATTTTAATGTAGCCATACTTTCGAATATCAAGTGTATTTTTGTGTTCTCAGATTGAAATGTTTTATTTAACTCGTTTATAATTTTAAGATTTATTGACAAAAAATTTAAATATACTAAATTGTCTTTGTTTTTTAAAAAATTAAAAATTTGTGAGGCCTTAGAAGAAGGTTCTTCAAATGCGAGCAAAATAAAGTAATGAAACAAGGGATCACTGCTCTATAATTCGGTTTATGACCATGTCCATTGTAAGCCAACGAGTTTGGCAAACCTTTTAAATTTGGTGTTCATTAACCCCAAGTGCTTTTTGGAAGGTAAGGAAATCCTTTTGTTTTTTTGCACTGTGGCAAAAATAGAAATAGATATCCCTTATTAATTTCTCTATTTGCCCTGATAAACATTTAGCAGCATAAGTGGAGCACAAACTCAAATTATGGCAGGTACATCCAATGGTAAAAATATTAGGTTTAATATTTTTTAAACGTGAGGCTACACCGCTTAATGAACCCGTCATAACAGCAGCATTGTCTGAAGCGAATCCTATCATATTTTGAATGGGAACATTAAAATGATTTAGTGTTTCTACAATTTTATTGTAAATTGATTCGGCTGTTGAGTCCTCTAGCTCAAACAACCCAAAAAACTTGTCTCTTACTGACCCCTCAACTGAATCGAAATACCTCACAAGAACAACAAGACACTTGATGAAACATCAGTGCTTTCATCAATTATTAAACTATATTTTTTTAATCTTAGGTCTTTTGCAATGTATTCCAAAGCATATGGACCTAATATAGTCATAATCATTGATGAAGCTTTTTTTCGGCCACACTGGACCCGAACCACCGTATTTGTTTCATCACATCTTCAAAATTGATGTCTCTGAGGATGTCGCTTTCGATTGACATCAGCGACAAACATGTCAATCTTTCTTGAATCATTGTAGTTCTGAGTTCGTTTTTGATTCTTTTTAACTTAGAAAAGGAACGTTCCCCACTGCAATTGGTCACCATCATACTTAAGAAAATTCTTATTGCAATTTCAACATTTGGAAATTCATCTTCAATTTTATTAGTTTTTAAAAAATTATAAAGCTCTAGAATGTTGTCAGTTTTTTTTTATTTTCGTGTCGACTAATTTTCAAGTAGTCTTTTAAATTCATGCATTCAGCATGTAGTTCATCTCCGTTCACACCTTCGGTGTAAAATTTAGCAAAAGATTTGCAGTTCTCTTTTAAGTCTTCTGAATTCAGATTTTTTAATCGAAAAAAAAGTCAAAACGTTGGCCAATCTTCGTAGACATCAAAGCTTCTTCAATTTCTTGAAGTGCATCAGTTCACGCCGCGCTGACCATCTTGTTTGGGAAAGACTTTTTAAAACTTTTTTTGGACCTAAATGAGCAATCAACACACTCCATCGATGAGAAGATACCGAAAAAAAGTTATACAATTTTGGAATAATGTCAAAGAATTTGGTTGCTTCGAACAAAAAGCCAGCGGCCTTCACTCCTACCAAGTTTACCCTGCACAGTGCACATGGTACAAAAGTGGCAAATTTACATTTTTCTTTTATTCTTGCCTGCAGACCAGAAAAGCTTCCTGACATATTTGCCGCATTGTCGTAGATTTGGCCTCTGCAATCTGTTATCGAAATGTCATGATCCACCAAAACCTTCAGTATGGTTTCGGCTAAATAATCGGATCTATGTTTGTTAATTGGAATGAAGTCCAAAAACCTTTCAACAGGCTCGTGATCTTTTACATAACGAATAATAAATGTTAGTTGATCAACATGAGACAGATCGGGTGTAGGTACTATCAACGCTTACTATTAATTGACCTATAGAACAAATAGTGAGAAGTGTAATCTTTCATCTATCTCATTGAATGGCCAAAAACAAAAACTCTTTACCTTGAAATCTTAAAAAATTGAGTGCCGTTCATCCGACGGATAGTTAAATCGTCTTATGAGTTCTTGCGTTGATGTAAGCGCGTTGCAAATATAGAAACACCATTATCTTTATTTTTTCATACAGATGCAGTGATATTCAAAACGAGTGTGTTTTTTTTGTTTCTGTCAGAAAGCAAACTGCATTGCCACTCAGTTAGGTTAGGTTAGGTTGGAGTGGCTGTCCAGATGTCATTGACTCACTTAGACCTCAAGGGTCCATTGTGATACCACTAACGAGGTTACTCATGGGAGAGTAATGAACTTAAACAAACCATTTTGTACTTTTAATAAAGTTAGAGAGACATTTTGTGTCAGTCGTTGCCAGTTCACTGGTATTATCGAAGAAGGGATTACCGAGCAAGTTATTCCTTCTAATGGTGAGTGCTGGACATGTATATAGAAGGTGTTGGACTGTTTCCTCCTCCTCCTCGTCCATGCAGCTTCTACAGAAGTCATTTGTGTAGACCCCTAGCCTCAGAGCATGTCTTCCTATGAGGCAGTGTCCTGTTATTACTCCAATTGTAGAGCTTATATTTTGTCTGCTCAGGGATATCAAGCCTTTTGACCGTTTTAAGTCTATGTTTGGCCATATTTGCTTGGTTGCTAGGCAGGTGGTACTCTGTGACCATCTAGCATTTGTTGATTCTAGAGCATATTGTTTTAGAAGATATTTGCATGTAGCAAGCGGTATTCCTATGTTATGTTTTTGTCTAACATTAGGCAGAAGCAGAAGTGTTCCGTTTTTGGCGAGCTCATCGGCTTAACAATTTCCCGGAATGTCTCTGTGGCCCGGCCGGCACCCAAATGAGGTGAATATTAAACTGTTCCGTCATCTCATTCAGAGATGATTGACAGTCGTGGACTGTCAGTTTTGAGAGTGGACTGAGAGTTTGTGGAGACAGACGCGAGAGATTTAAGAGCGGCTTGACTGTCCGAGAAGATTCGTATATCCTTGCAGGATATAACGTTTTCTTTGAGCCATGATAATGCCTCTTTAATCGCCATTACTTCTGCCTGGAATACACTACATTGATTGGGAAGTCCGTATGATAGACTGAGATTCATTTGTTCCGAATAGATACCACTTCCAACTCCGTAATCGGTCTTTGAACCGTCTGTATAGAAGTGTACCGCATTGTCTTCCAGGGGTCTCTCATCTTCGCAGGAGGATCTTGAAGGGATGGACACATGGAAGTTTTTACCGAATACCATTTTTGGGTTGGTATAGTCTAAGCGATCTGGGATAGATCTGAAATTGTCTAGAACAGTAGTACATATGTCCAGTATTGTTACTGTTCCATTGAGAGGTGGCTCTAAGCCTCACACATGAGTTGGCTGCCACCATTTTGGAGAAGATGTCAAGAGGTGTTAGGTTTAAAAGCACATCCAGTGCTGCGGTTGGTGTTGAGCGAAGTGCTCCTGTGACATGGTTTTAAGTTATGTCTAATGTAAATTTCAATCAATCTTTCCAAGGTTTTAAGAAGGAAGGATGATAGGCTGATTGGTCGTAGATCTTTAGGGTTAACGTGGGAGGGTTTCCCTGCTTTAGGAATGAAGACCACTTTTGCCATTCTCCAGGCTTTGGGAATATATCTCAACCTTAAACAGCTTGTCAGAATGATTTCCAATGGTGGAATGATCATGTCTGAGCATTTTTGTAGTTTTGTTTTGCCACTCAGTTAGTTATTCATATTTCTATTTTAATTTGAATATAATTACGCAGGGAATGTGATTTAAATTGTTCAGCAAAGGTTGTTGTTAAGCAAGGAAAGTACGAATTCTGATCATTCTTTATGCATCTAAGATTGTATCGAAATATTTTTTTTTCTTGAAAATAGACCAATAGAGGTTAAGTGATGTTTCAGCAATTTGGGGACCCCTGGTGATTGCGGGGCCCTGGGCCCAGTGGTAAAGAGGGGTCTGTTCACAACATTTATTTGGATTGAAATTAAAAAGCTATACAAATCTTCCAATTTAAGACCATGTCAGCACTTTAGATTCTGTTGGTTATCATTGTTTCGTTTTTTGAACGAAGGCCATGAAACATTCAAAATGAAGCATTTAGATGGGGCTGAGGACTAAAATGAAGCATTTTGATGGGCCTGAAGACTAAATGTGAGAATGTATTTGTTTTTTTGCATCATTTCACGCACACTTTCTCACATTTAGTCCTCAGTAGCTTGTAGGCAAACCGAAATGTCAGTCTGAGATTCCCATCTTGTTAAATGGAGTATTTTTGGTTAGAACTCTGATTTAGATTTCAGTTTGAGATATAACTTCGATTTATTAGACCCTCAAATTTGGGGGTCTAGGATATTAGAACTCGGTTTAGCAATGTTCTTACTTCTTTGAAAGGATTTTTAGATTCATTCCTGTTTTGGATTAAATTTCAGACTAAAAGGATTTGTATGTGCAAACCAAATCTTCAAATAAATGTCTGCTCCAACGAAACCTGACAGATTTTTTTAACTTCCCATAAGAAGTTATTGTAATGGGTCCGATTTGTCGAATTGAAAATTTTGACATTTATTGACATTTCAAGATCCTAGAGTCAAAATAAAAGATTTTTACAGAGATGTCTGTGGGTGCGTGTCTACGTACGTTCGCGAAGTTTTTTTTTCGTCGTACATACGTAGCTCAAGAACCAGTAGAAATATCGACTTCAAATAAATTTTGTTATACAGATAATAATGCAGAAAGATGTAGAAAGGACTCTCAAAAAAATTGCGTGGGTGTTTTTTTTTTTTACCACATCAATTAAAAATAAAGGTGAAAATTTTGGTCAACCCTAAATATCTCACGAACCAATTATCCTAGAGACTTGAATTAAATTTTATATTTTATATATTGTAACGTGATACCAAACAAATATATTTTTGGAAAAAAAATCAAATCAACGTTTTTTTTTAAATCAAAAAAATTGAAAAAAAAATATTTGTCACCTTGAATATTTTACGAACAAAAAATGATTTAATCTCCAAAATAATTTTGTGCAACGAAGAATAACGTAAATGACATCTGGTTAAATTTTGAAAAAAAAAAATGATTTTCGACTCAAAGAAATAATGTTTTCAATATTCGGTAAAGTTTTTAGAAAAATCGAATTGAAATTTGTCTTACAAAAAATAAAAACCTAAAAAAAAAAAACAATACTTACTTTCGACTCAAATATCTTTTCAAAAATTAAAAATAATGGCTTCAAACTAATTTTATCTCACAGAAAATATTGGTTTCGACAGTCAGTAAAGTTTTTTAAAAATCCAACAGTCAGTTTTCTCATAAAAAATTAAAATCTACAAAAAAACAGTACCAAAAATTGTTAAACATTTATGTTCGGTTCTCGATATCTCGTGAAAAATAGAAGATATTGACTTTGAGTTAGTTTCATTCATCCAATTTGTATTTGCTTATATAAGAAATAAAAACTTTTAAGAAATGCTACTACGAGTAAAATTAGTAAAAATTGTTTTTCGACTAAGAATCTCGTTTACAAAAATTGATTTTGAAATCAAACTGTTTTATCAAATGCAAAATATTGTAGGTAATTTTTAAATCTTTTAGAATAATTCAACTGACAATTTTTTTTAACAAAACAAGTAAGCCTACAAACCTTTCAAGCTAGACAAATCTACAGACGGGATGGGAAGTTATCAGTGTGGGTTATATCCCAGCCTCTTTTTTATATTAGAACTTCGTCAAGAAATTGGCTTTAAGCGATTTTAAATATAAAACTTAAAAAAAAAACAACACCTTTAGGACATAAAGTTGGGATCAGTGAAAAGAACAAGTACAAAATATGTAGATACACACGAACTTTGCTTGAAGATGTCTTAAAATAAATACTCACAAAAGTTTTTTAATTTTTTTTATTTTCTTATAAAAAAGCTACATTCATCAATTATTTATATTTAACTTTTTTATATTTTAATTTTCTTTGTATTTATTTATTTATTCTGAAAACTTTATACAATAATACAATCATAATATTTCTTTTTTTTGTCTTTAATTTTAACTCCTAGATACGATTTTTGTTTTTATAATTTCTTAACTTTTTACAGGTTATTTAGTTTTTTAAGTATTTATATATAATATATTTATTAAGGTGCTTTATTTTAAATTTGTTAGAAATGTCAAAAAAAAACTTTTCCCTAAACATTTCAACCCCGAATATTACTATTTAGTACTCTTGACTAGGCTAAAGTTGTTTCCTCTGAATTTTACGCCCTACAAATGTGTTATTTACGATGTATATATTACTCTTAACAAATAGGTTGTACGGACAACTTTTCAAATATTTTTGGTTTTCTGGTTAAATCTCGAAAATGACAAGACCTATTGAAAACAATGTTTTAGACAATTTTGTAGGAATTTAAATTAACTCAGCAACAAACCGCTAAGATTTATAGTTTTCGAGCTTTTTCTAACTTTGTTTTCTTGAGGCCCAACTATAATAGACTTAACCGAAAGTAAGCTAATGTCAAAACCGAACGAAAAGTTATCAGAAGTTATCGTCAAAATAAAAAGTAACTATAATGGATTCAAGTAACTTAAGTAACTTAATTTGACATTTACTTAAGCTCGAGCCATTTAAATGGCTCTTGCGTAATTGCGCGAAAGTTAGCGAAATTTAACGAAACTGAGCAGAACGTTTATTATGGTTATTGACATATAAGGCTGCGTATTGGTTCGTTCCCTTAAGCTGGCTTAAGCTCGGTTAAGTCTATTATAGTTGGGCCTTTAAGCAAATGTCAAATTAAGTTACTTAAGTTACTTGAATCCATTATGGTTACTTTTTGTTTTGACGATAACTTCTGATAACTTTTCGTTCGGTTTTGACATTAGCTTACTTTCGGTTAAGTCTATTATAGTTGGGCCTTACACCTTTCAAAGTTTACGTGTGTTTTACATGGGAACTCTAAAAGTGCCGTGTTTAAGCAGTAAAATATTAACATTAAGGGCTGATATTTTTTTTATGTTTCTCACAAATTTTCGTCAAAGGAGCGAAAAAAGCACCCTAATATATAATATATATTTATTTTTTTTTTTAAAAAGCACAAAGGCGATAATGTGAAGATTTGCTATAGCGGACGATTAAATAAATATTAGGTATAGTGTCAAATAGATGTATAAACTTCTCTCCTCAGTGAATTTAACCTATATGAATGATGTTAAAAATAAAAAATTGAAACAAATTTTTTAAACAACATGAAAACAGTTTGTTTTCACTTGGTATGAATTAAGTTTAATCAATGACGAAAGTTATTTGTATAAAATTATTACAAGAGCTGGAATATTAAAAAAATATAAATTGGAGAGAGCTTTAATTATTTAAGTATGAAGGTAACTTCAAACAAAAAATACACTGTTAATTTTTTTGTTTTATCATTTAAAATAAAAAAATAATAGAATTTTAGTTTATATTACAAATAAATTTGGAATAACACTAACAATTTATTTTTCAAGCAACTAATGTTTTACGACGTCTTACACATTTTCAAATTATTAAAAATTTGTTCATAATTTTGTTTGAACATTTTTTATAAGTACAATCGAATTAATTCTAAACAGTCCATAATATTTTTGTAAAAGAAAGGAAAAAATAGTAATTTTTTTGTTTTATTAAGTGTAAGAAACATAAATGTTTTGTTATAAGTCTTATTATAGGAAAAATGCACTATGTAGTACGGCACTTGATTAAAATATTACAAATTAAGGAACGCATCCAAATAAAATATATATGTCAATGTTTGCTACTATGTGATACTTAAGCAGCGATCGTTTTATCGTATATATTTGAAAAAAAAAACTGATTTGCGATTAATATTTTTGTTTTTGTTAAAATGTTTCAGGTAAATTAAATTGTGATGCCAAGTAAAAATACTGCGGAAGGTTTTCCTAAAAAGGCAAGTTTGCATATATTTCTGTTAAATTTTGTAATTAATAAAAACAAATCAATTTGCACGGCCAATAGAACATACATTAAAGAAGATTTTTTGTTTGTCATTGTGTAGTTGTTCTTTCTGGAGCTGATCTTGATATACAAATCCTTCAAACGTGTATAAAACGTAATTAGTTGGACTAACATCATAACAAAAACGGCTTTTATATTTAAGAAAGGATTATATATTTCTTACATATTTGTTATGTCAAATTGAAAGATCAGATCAGATTGATAGATTTTATATTTAAAATAAATAAATTTATTTTGTCCAATGGAACGCGAAAAAGAGGAAAACAGTTTACATTTTAAATTAATTAAAAGCCCCATTAGACTAACTTTCAGAAGTGATTTTAAAAGTATTCTGTTCTTGATGAATTTATCTTATAGAAGAATTGTTTATAAAAATCAAATTAATAAACATATCTGCTTGTCAAATTCACAAAGGGAAATTGTGACATAAAATTATTATGAGTAAATTTATATAAAATACATTGTTGGATATCGCGAATAGAATCTTCTTTCGAAATGTTTACCTCTCTTGAGCATTGGAAACATAAATAATGTTCAAAAGTGTCATGGAGGATAAATTATTTGGTATCGGGGAACAAATTTTCAAGGAATAATTCCTCAAAACAAAGATGACGTTTTGTGCGTAAAAATGACTGAACAGAAACAAAAAATAAGGGGCCAGTTATAGCTATCATTGAAATCAATCCGGAAGTTTTTTTGATGGTAACTTGACTGTGTTGAGGCTAAAAATATATTATTCTATTTTCCGGACGGAAATTCATTTTCCTGAAGAGCTGATGCGTTTATGTTCAAAAGTGAAACGAATCGTTCCACTGACTTGTGTTCCAAGTTTACACAATTCCAATGACAGATTTCTGTCCAAAAACATTTGTCGGTGGATTTCAATTAAGAATTTTTTTCAATGACAGAAATGAGCGCTAAAAACGAACAGCCAACAAATTTCAATTATTGGTTTCAAGGATAAAAATCAATGATAGCTTTAATTGGCCCCTAAAAATAATTTTCGTAAGAAAGACTTGACCATTAGACATACATTAAAATCTTTATTCAATGTTATAGTGCCCCATTCGTGGATTCTGAATTGAAAGTTCAATAAATAAATTAAGGGCTATGGTAAATGAAATTTCTCTCTGATATTGGAAACGCCTATAATTTTTAATTATTTGTAAGCTCAATTTTTTTGTGTAAAATTGTAAACAATCTATTGTTTAGAGTTTAAAAATTTACTAGTTAGCAATGTGCTAATTATTTAACAACTTACTAAGAAAGTCCAAAATTTTAAAACTTTCTTATAGTTTTGCTTACTATAGTAAATTGCTGATTTCCTTTTTTTAAAACGAGCATCCAATTAGGTCTAAAAAGTGACAGTTCGTAAAAATATACAAAGCAAATACTCTTAAACGTACTTATAATTGGAATTCCCAACAGTTGACTCCACGATTCCATTCACTGTTTTTATATGAATATTAATTGTGCAGATGTCAAATGGATTTAGCAAATTGCTAAAACTAAAAGTTAAAGTAACCATTCCTATAGTTTTTATTTCCGTTTAAACCTAGGTAAATCATACTTAAAGCTTAGTAAATTGCTAAAAATGGCTCATTTTATTAAATCGTTTTCCGCCTATCTCTTTAAATGAGAGCCAATTTTTGAAAATAGTGACAAATGTCAAATCTGCCTTGACATAATGGGAAGTAAAACGATTTAAAATACACTTCGACAAGATTTGTTGAATAGCGGTTCTTCTAGAATTTTTTATTTTAGAATGAATTGTCAAGGGTGAATATTTTTCCGTGGGGTGCAAACCTTTTCGTAACATTGTACTTTTAACAAAGAAAGTAGCTTCAATAAAATATAACAGAAAATGAAGTGCAAAACTCTTTTTAGAATTTTCAATAACAATTTTGTTTTGTTTTTGGAATAGCCATTCATTTTTACTTAATACAACGTTAAAATATAGAAATGCATGTATAATATAATTAATTGTAAATAAAATCGAATGAATAAGGCGCATACTTAAGACAAAGAATATTTAATAAAACTAAACGTATTTTTTGTTTTATTTTGTTTACATTAATATATAATAATACCTAAATAATAATACATTACATATACATACACTCTATTTTAATAATAATAATAAGTAAATGACTTCTTCATTATAACATGAAAAGTAAACATTTTATTCCTAGTGACACGGTTACATACTGCTTTTCATCTGTATAGGTAGGGTACAATTTTTCTAGGAAACGACATGACTTATTTTAAATAAAAGTACACAAATATCAGAAAATTCCCATGAACAACTACCTTAATAGGTACTTGGTATGCAAACAATTGTTCATAACCTTGGGATCATGTGAGAAAGTTTTTGACATTCGCTACTTCCTCTTCCTTTTCCACGACGACGCCATTTTTTGACATTTGGAATTTCCATATTTCGACTGTAGTGACTAAGGGCGTCTTTACATGACTGATAAATAATAATCGATTTATGTTCACATGACTTATGCAGTTGAAAAGCAGTGTGTGCAATGTTATGTATATAAAGAATGAATGAAATTAATTTTAATAATTAAACATAATTATTATAAATGTATGTATATAGAAGACTTAATTTAAGGTCATTCGAATATTTTTGTATTTTGTATATTTTACAGGAATTAAATTATTATTGTTATTGTTTATATTTTGTGTTTGTTTCAATATTGGATAAATATTATTTTTAAATAAACAATAAAATTAAAAAAAAAAGAAAAGGAGAAAAGAATGTGATGAAGGTTGAGTGATTTTGTTTGTATTCATTATTTTTATTTGTTTGCTGTTGATTGGCGGCAGTAGTTGAATTTTGACTGGAAAAACCATATATGATGTGTGCAAATTAATGCAAAATTACTATAAAGGTAGTTCGCAGGTTTTCCAATTGCGCGGCGAATATTTGTATGTATTTTTGTTGCATTTTGGAGTATTTGTTTGAATTGGCCATTTTGTGTATCTTTTTATTTTTGTGTTCATTAAATTCCTTTGGTTCGTTTAAATTGCTCACACAGCGGAATTTTTACCAATTATTTCACCACTTCGTGAATGAACAAATTTACCATCGAATTCCAATGATGAATCTTTCTTTATGCTTCCAGGTGGCGAATGAAGTGGTTGCTTTTCGTCCCTATATAGAAAAAGTAGTTGAATTAAATTTCTTTTAAATTTTTGTTTTAAAGTGAAAAAAATATGAATAAAATAATGTATGCTAATTTTTGACTAAATAAAGTGTGTTTTAATGCTTTAGAAGTTTTGGACAAACAAAAATTGGAATTTACACGATCAAAGTGTAACAGTGTAACAGTCAAACTTTAATTAAGGGTGGAATCGTAAGTAAGTTTATTAGTGGTTATCACCGTAAGTCAACTTTTGATAATCGACAATCTCTCGGTCTGCGTAAGGCGATTCAATTTACAATTTTTATTATAGATTGAATTTTTCAAGGGATTCTATACTGATTTGACATGACGCAAAAGTTCGAAACATCTCTTCTAAACATATACAAAGACAAAAAATCAGCAGTTTGGAATGGAGTTTCAATAGGTTACACCCTTAGTACCTGGTGGCATTCAATATGGAGCATTACAAATCAAAGCATCCCCATTTGGAGATGATGTTGTGATGATAACATATTCTTCTGAAACCCTACAACTTATGATGAACGATTTGCAAGAATATTGTGATTTGTGTAATCTTGTGGTCAATCTGGACAAATCCAAAGCCATGATAGCAAAGAAGGGAGGTGGATGTTTCGTCTGCCAGGAGAATTATTTTATCTGAATTCCATATCACATAGAAGTGATCTACTAGTCCGTAGCGGCCCATAGAACCCGCACTTGTGTCACACTTGTGTCGGTGTGCGGAAATGTGTGCTGTGCGTGGGTTGGAACAGACACCGATTTTCGGTGTCAGACACGGAGTAAGTAAATTCAAAATTTTTTGGTTTTTCTGTGTCGTTGTCTCGATCGGTGTGATGTGTATGGGAATGCGCACGCACATTTACTATTCAGTTGCATCTTAATCGTTGTTGAGTGCAGTGTTTCAGTAGTTTCAATAAAATCTTCAAGCTTGAACGTCACTAATTCTGATCTTTTCTCTTTGAGATCTATTTCACAGCTAATGTGTGTATATATTGGTATGCCATGTGTGGTGGAATGCCACACCGGTGTGCATACAAGTGTGGTTTCTATGGGTCGCTTTATGTGATCTTTGCAACTGGTTTACTGTCTTATAATAAGAAAGAGAAGAGTCATTTTTGATAGGGTCTGGAAACTTTATTTATATTACAAAAAATAACGTCCACTTCGTTGGAAATTGAATATCACAATTAGCTATCGCAGCCTTTTAACTGTCACCTTACACAGATCCAATTGGTAGTTTTTCTTATTGCAATCATCAAATCGCTTAAGTTGATTCTATCCCAAATTCTCTTTACTTGATTAATGTCAGAAATTGTTGGTTCTACACTACTTTTACAGTGAAACAAATTAAAAATTATAAAAGTCAAATTGCCATTATGTCAAAAACGGTCTTAAATTTTGATCTCAAATCAGGAATAAACTAATTTATTGCACCGAATGAAATTTCAAAAAGTGGAAAGTATAGTAAAAAAATTTTAACAGGTTTTCGAATAAAATCAATTAAAATTTATTTATTTCAATTGGAAATACCTACATATATCATTTTATTAGGTGTTAAAATTTCTTCGTGCAAGATATTTTAAAGTATTAAAAGATTAATAGAAAATCTTAAGTTTTCCCTTTTGATAGGGGATTGATTAGTGTAATGCATTTCCCATAAGAATATTCAGAAAAATGCTGTAAATGATCGTATAGTTCCAAATCAAGTTGTCAAATTAACAACTACAACAAAAAAATAAATAATTAATGACATTGAAAAAATTAATAAAACTGGCACATAAATTGATTTAAGCATTCTAAGTTTAAGAAAGCTACCACAGCTGCAGTGTTTTATTAAATGATATATTTAAATGTTATCAAAAGAGGTAACTATAAATTAATTATAAGACCGTGAAGAACACAGTGTAAGTTATTTATTAATACAAATTAATAGACCAGTTCGTTTATACGTCAAAACTAAAAAAGTCGAATCAGTTTTAACTACTTTTTTTGTTTTTTACGGATTTTAAAAGAACTTTGGAAAATAGTTATTATGAAATACAAATTTTAGTTGGAGAAGTAAGCAAACAAAAAAAAGATTAAAAAAACAAAACTTTTAATTAATTTAAACCCGAGTGGGTTCGTTACAAGGCAGTTTAAAAGTTGTTTATAAATATAAAGGCATTTGTTATGTATATATCTCATAATAAAGATATTTTAATGAATTCGTTAAGGTTTTTTTTTTGCAAAAAGTACAAAAGTATGTACATATAAAGAAGCTAGAAGCTTAACGTTTATTGAAAAATCCACTTTTCATAAAGCAGCAGTGTAAAAGGATAAATTTTGTTTTGAGTTTTTAGAAAGCAAAATAAGTTTGAACATTGAACTCTTTTCGAAAAGTGATGATTTTTTGAAAAAAGTTTGTAGTTAAGTTATGTTAAACGAAATGAGTTGAAATTTAATTTTCAACTCAGGTTCAGAAGTTTACCTCAAATCAAGTATAAACTTCCAATATGATATTGAGTATTACTTTTCAATTTATAAATTTCGAGTCATTCAAGTGCTCATTATCTTAAGAGTGTTTAGGTCCAAAATAGAAATATATTACAAACAGATTGTTCTTTATTAAAAGTTATATTCAATCGCAATCGTAAAATCGTGGTTTCTGTTTCCACGAACAACATTGAACCACGTTTGAACTTAACTCAAATAAATCGGCAAGTTGAAACTACTGAACAATGATTTAACTCTTTTTGTTGAGGATTTCAAACATTTTTTAATAAGACGAATTCTTAAAATTTCTTAAAATTAATGAAATCCTTTAAACTGCCTTTCATGTAAAATAAGTGAGACCATTTTAAAGTAAAGCGTATTATTAATAAAACATTGATTATTGCAAAGTTATCTTACAATGGTGATGCCAATGGTGATCCACCAAGTTTAACTGGTGGCGGTAATGGTAACGGTGATGGTGGAGGCTCCTTAACCAACTGCCCACTGCAATAAGGTAGCGGGAAACGCCAACCGTAAAGACTGCATTTGTTAATTTGTATGGGGATGTGTTATGATTTCAAAAATTAAATACTAATAATGGATTGGTGAAGATGGATACTGTTGTTCGTTTTTTGTTTTTGTTTTTACTTTTTTTAGTTGTGTTTTCAATAAATGAGTTATGAATTTCTCTTTAACTACACAAAAACTATAAACAAATAATAACTAAAACATTCAGTATAATATTGCACTTAAAATCCATAGATTATGGACACAAACTAATAAATAAAAACAAACTTAATTAAATATAAATTGAATTTCGAATGGAATAAAATGATCGTGGTCTTGCAAATACCCATCTGTAATCGGTATCTCTAGATCTAATATTTGTTTGGATAATTTTAATTTATTTTTAAAAATGTGTGTATATAAAAAAGAGAAAAAAAAACAATTATATTTCAGTGCAATATTACAAAGGAATTACAATAATTAAGGTGGATAATATTAAACTACCAAAATGTGTATATGTACTTTATATTCGAATAAAATGAATTTTGAAATAATTGCGTTTTCGAAAACTTACCTTCCTAGTTTTGTCTCTTCGTCAATTTCCGATGGTGATCGTTTTGTTTTTCGACACATAGCTGCAATGACACCCATCCGAACTGTCACACAGCAAAGAAGATCGACAATGATTAAAAGAACTACAACTCCACCAACCACTATGCCAACGATTGAGGCAGAAGACAAGACTTGACGATCGGCTACTTGAACTACATCAACACCTATTGGATTTCAAAAAATAATAATTAATATAATATTAAAAAAGAAGAACCTACAAAAAATATTTTTGCTACTTAAGAATATAAGAAATAAATGTGCTTAAAGTAAAATACAATTGAGGAAAAGTGTCCATTAAACATTAGTAAATGAAAGATTGAAATATTTGTTTTTTCATTTATTTTTGCTTTGAAATTTTGATGTAAGAATACAGTTTTTAATTTGTAATGTTATAAATAAAAGAGGAGATTATAAAAAATTCAAATGCATTAAATAAGCTTGAGATAATTCGTAAAAATAAGACACATTAAAGGTCTTTCTTAAGTAATATTTAAATTCATTACTGTATGTAAATTAATTTACATGTATGTATGTATATGTACATACATACGTATGTACTCTCCACTTCAACTGAATACGCACAAAAAATTTTGAAAATACTTTACATTTTTTTCCAAATATTGCGGGTTTTTGTGCCTTCTCCCTTAAGATGTTAAGAAAAGATTTTCAAAAGAATGACCCTAAAACAACCACCAGTTTTTCTTTCGCCCATTTACAAAGCTTTCTACTAGGAAAAATTGAATATTTTTTCGAGTCAACTAAATAGGTACAAAACATTCAAATTGTTATTGGATTACACTAAAAAAGTTTTTGTTAAGTTTACTAACGGGTACTTTCACCTTTACTTTTGATCATTTCGTAAATTAGTGCCAGTTTAAATCCTAAAGCCTTTTGATATAGTTCAACGAAATTTGCTCCACACTAACTTAATTGCAAAAATTAAGGATTCTTTTGTCTTCAAACTGACGACCACCCTAATTAACTGTGGGTACTAACCAGCCTTAAGTATATTTAATAATGTTTTTATCAGATGAGTACCGCAGTCATTGAAGTAAGTGAAAATTTTGCTCCTTTACCCAAGCCTTTATTAAGCGCATCGAGTGAATAGGCATGTTATCATGTTGGTAGGATAAGTTTATGGGCTAAAAAATGTTAGAATATTCATTAAACATTCTTTTCAAGATTCACTTCTACATTTTTTTTGGTGTAAAGGCCTCAATGTCAACTGTTTCATAATAATTGACAGCTGTTCATAATACAACACATCCTTCACGGCTATGATGAAGCTTTAAAAACCATTTTATTTTCTTAAATCTAGAAAATAAAAAGGTTGACCCATCAGGGCCACCGAACTTAAATAGTTTTATCGTCTGAAAAAACCACCTGATACCATTCTGCTTACAGCTTATTTTTGTTTTGAAAAACTCTAATCGCTTTCTTTTGCATAGCTTTAAGTTGTTAGTCAAGTAGCGCTTTTTACTCATGTTTAATTCGTTTAAGATAGTTAAAACTCTAAAAAATGTTGAGCTACTTGCGTTTACGCCAATTTTTTGTTTTATTTTTTGTAGTTTTTTTACCTCTCTTAGTTTTACCTGTACGAATGTTTATTTTAAGTAAGTGTAAATGGCATTAAGACTTCGATCAATTTTATTAGTTGCTGCACGTCCGGTTAGGTCTTGGTACTATATAAGCAAACCAATTTTAGCTTTTGAAACACTGCTAAAGCATGTAGATCTACCCATTGGTAGATATTTTGAAAAAATGTAAAAAGCATTTTCAAAAAACTGCATATTCAGTTTAACGGAGTGTATACTTTAAATTTAATAATTTTGACATAGTTAATAGACAGTTTTTCCATATTGGTAAATTTGGATATCATTTAAAGAAT
Organism: Eupeodes latifasciatus; assembly: GCA_920104205.1. Taxonomy (NCBI): domain Eukaryota; kingdom Metazoa; phylum Arthropoda; class Insecta; order Diptera; family Syrphidae; genus Eupeodes; species Eupeodes latifasciatus. The sequence continues at coordinate 118,665,961 of OV049926.1, forward strand.
TGTTTTTCTTTTGGTCAATGGAACACCATTTTAAATCGATTTTGAACTTCTAATTGGAAGTTATTGTAATTTTTGTTTTCATGTTTTAAATGTTGACATTTTTTGATGTTTTGTAAGGGAGAATATAAATCCATTGTTTTTAGAATGTGAGTTTGTAGTTTTGAAAAAACTTTTGCGCTGGCCATTTGTATTTGAATTGGTTTAAAATAAAAATATCACAAACCAAATTTATAGAAATGGCAGATGAAAAGAGTTTAGTATGGCTAAAAGAAAGCGTACATCTTAAATAAAAGATTTCTTTCATTGATTTTACTTGGTATTTTGTATTGTTATATTTTACTATATACATAACTATAATAAACAAATTGAATCGAAAACCTTCTGATTTCTAAATATCACAAATGATGCCTATGAACACGCCTAAGCAGCGACTGTTCGTAAGAACAACAAATCTTTTAAACTAATCTTTTAATTTCGAAGTATCAGAAACCCTGAAGTACATACATTTTTTATTTTAACTTTAGTAACATTTTAAGAGAAAGTAAGATTTTAAAATTGTTTAAAATTATCAAAATCAACCTTTTAATTTGGTTACTTAAAAAATGGCTTTCTTCAAGTGAATCATTATGAATTACTTATTTTATATTTTATGTATTTTTATCTTTTAATTTAGTATTTTTGTTTAATATATTTAAATTATTTCATATTAATCAATTATTTTCATCATTGTCTTATAATAGATACTGATAGATACAAAATTAAGAACTTCATTATTTGGGTTAGAATTTAAAACTCGGTGAAATTGAATACACCAAATAAAAATACAAAACAAACAAACATTTCAAATTGTTAAAATCTGATCATTATTGGGATTTCGACAAAAGTACAGTTATATGACAGTTCACATATGTAAGTTCTTTTTGTGTACGTATGAAATAAGATTGCACAATTAAACACCATTTCCACTTGTCAAAAATGTTTAACGCTTAAAGCTAAGTGTATTTGTCAACATAGTTTCAGGTACGAAAATGCTCGAAGAAAAATAAGAAAGTAAGATGGAGTCAAAACACGGCCCTGAGGCACTTCAGCATTCATTTCATAAAAATGTTTATAAAGCATTGGAAAGCTTTCCATTTTTCAATTTAGTCCTTATGCACAATAGTTGTGTTGACCTAGAACTTTTTCTGACAGTGATCGTCCCGAAAAAATAGAAACAATTATAACAATAATTAATGTATTATTTGAAATGAATTAACATTTAATTAACGTGTTGACATACAATAATATTGTATTTTTAATTATGAATTAAGTATCTAAATTAATACAAAATTATCTCAAGTTATTTTGTTTTTAAATTTAATATTAAGTTTTTGTTAAAATATAAATTGCGCAGGAATACGTACAAAAGCATTATCTTAATTTACATTTTTGTGTGTGTATGATTATAAATAAATATAAACAATATATATATAAAAAAAAACAACAAACAAAAAAAGAAAACTCAATATAAATAAAGCAACTTAAAAATCAAAATCCAGCACCATGCACATATGTTTTTCCAAAACATAAACATAATATTTTACATTAAAAATAATATAATATATATTTTTTAAACAAACCAAACAGAAAACACAAATTGAAGCGAATTCGTATATATAGCCAATGCAAGAAAATATTAATTTTGTTTTTGGTATGAAATTTTGTTAAATTTTATTTACAAAAATATTAAAATAAATTAAAAATTAAATATAAAATATAATTTTATTGTAACAAATACAATAAGTGAACCAGATATATGTTTTTGTTAAAAAATGTATAGGTATAGTTCTCATATAGATCCCTACGATTTATTAGATTATTTTTATGGATTTGGAAAATTGTTTCGATACAAAGAATTTTTCCTATAACAATAAAAACAACTCAATATAACACAATCAATATGGTTAGTATATAAGAAACAAACAGAAAGGTTAAACATAAATGTTTTTTGCTTTAAAACTATAAAGGTTTTGGGCTAGGTGTGTACATCTATTCATGTATATTTATCGGACATTATTGGTTAATTAATTATTTTTTTTATTGTATTTACCTTGTTGAAAAACACAGCTGCTGGTGGTTTCTTTATTTTTTAGATAATTTTTATTTCACATGATTATTTTCCAACCTAATACAAATTGCTACCAACCAATGCAACTTTGCAACAGCACATTCCCACGGTGAAACATTTAAATAAAATTTTCTGATGGGTTAATTTTTTTAAATTCAAGAATTTTAAGAATTTTTTAATGGTACAACATGCTTTTAGGTCATTGAGGAAGGTTTTAAAATAATGTATATCCATTTCCAGAGGGAAACAACAAAAATAAAATAAAAACAAGATTTAACTTAAATTGTTTTATTTATCTATGTAATAATTTGATTTTACCTTTATTCTATAGACATCTCAGTTTTTTTTTATTTATATTTTGTTTGTAATTTTCTTTTCCTATTTGATTTAGTTTTTGAAGCTAATATTTTTTGTTTTAATTATTTTTTAGTCTTTCATTATGTACAAAACCAATCACTTACATTACACATTTATTATGTATATTATTGTTTATATAACACAAAAATATTTTCTACTATATACTCAACTTTGATATAAAATTTAACACACGGTTTTCTTGTTTTTGTTATAATATATATAAATTGCGAACTATACATATGATGAAATTTCTTTTAAAAAAATTGTTTAAAAAATATTGTATTTTAAGAAATAAGGTAACAATGATGTGTACGGAATAAAAAATATTAGAATTTACATACATAATTAATGAACCTCTAAGTTTTAAGATTTGTTGTTAAAATAATAAAAATTCTTCAAGACTATTTTTTAAATCTTTATTTTGTCTCCTTATTAACCTTCGCTTTGAAAAGGATCGAGCAAGTTCTACGTGGGCCATTTGGGAACAAAGTTAACACTATAAAAAAGTCATTACACTAATAAGTTTCCCGGCATATTTTGGGGCAGCTGTCATATTTGACACTTGGCATTTAAAAACTTAGCCATTACTAAAAATGGAGCAATAAAAGATTTGATAACGAATTAAAATTGTTATATTTCAATAGCAAAACAACAATCTCAATTTAGCAAGAAAAATCATTCAAATTCAAAATAAAAATGTACATATTTTTAAAACATTTTAATTTACATAAAATTCATAGCAAAACTTTTAAAGAAAATTTAACAAAAAAAGTGTTGTACAGAGTGATGTAATTTTGATTTTTGTCGATTAAACTTTTAAAGGACTATGTTGTGAGGGTTCATTAGTGGTCAATTGAAATATCTTTCCAGCACAAAAACGATCATTTAAATTCACTGATTTATTGATTTACTGTTTAAGAAGTGTTTGAAGCCCAATGTACTTTAAAAAAACTTCTGTTATGAGATTTTGTGAAATCTTTATTTCTAAACATCCAAAGCGTTCTCTTTTTCATCTCAATTGTCAAAATAAATTAAATAATATGAACAAACATAATGTAAGATGTATAAACAAAAAATAATTTCCAAACAATTAAAATAATTTCTCAAATATTTATTGTCTTAAAGTTATACTATCTATTATACTATAGTTTTCGAGCGTTCATTCGATTTCAACTATATTTTATTTTTATTTGATTTTTTTTTTACTAAATTGCTTATGAAATTTTTTGGTGGATAACAATAGTTTTTTTTTTGTTTATTTAAAAATTGACTAATACATTCATTCATATTAATTTATATTTATCTATACACAATTTGGAATAATTCTTATTCTCGTAATTAATTTAAAAACGAAAAATAATACGCGCGCACGTAAAAAATAAAAAAATATTTAGCTAAAAATATTTATTTATATTTATAAATAATTAGACATTATTTTGGTCAATATACACATTTCGAAAACCAAAAAATGAATAATTATGGTTTCTGCTGGTACACTGATAGTTTTAGTTGAAGTTGAATTGTATGAGATTAAATTTTATAAATTTTTAAATTGTACATATACAGATTATGGTTTATAAATTCATAGAAATTCAAATATACTACAATTTTGTTGTTTGGTTTTATTTTGTATTTATTATATTTTTTTTTATAAAAAAACAACTGTTTGTTTTAAAATAAATGTACATATAAAATTTGGCAGTTTTGGTTTCATTTTTATTTTATTTATTACTTTTTTTGTATTTTGTATATTTAATGCAACTTTGATTTTTTTTACAATTCCTACAAATTGAGACTGCAAATAGTTTTATTTTGATTATATTGTATATTTATGTACGTGTGTATAATATTTTGTGTTTAAGCCTTAAAATCTGGTGGAATTCTTTTGCTTTTTATAATTTGTTCATGTTTTTCGTTTTGGTTTTTGGCTTTTTAGCACCACAGTCTCTCCTAATATGCTGAAATGAAAAAAAATCTTAAAAGGAAACAAATCTTGCAACGTCAGTATGAGTTTTCATTTTAAATACACAGAGTGTTGTATGTTGAACCATCATCACTAAATGTGTAGACTCTTTTTGTGCAAAAAAAGAGGCTCTGCCTTGTAATTAACTTGGTCAAAGAACGAGATGGCTGTGTAAAAATATTGGTAGTCATGCCCTGAAGTCCTGAAAACTAAGCGTAGTGATGATGGAATTCTAAATTCAGATTTCTTGTCGTATTACAAAACATCCCCTAGAGCTCCAAGCTATACGCAAATGTGTTTATAAACTTTGTTTATAGAGTTTCGTAAAAGTGAATTGAAAAACAAAAATAAAAGTTGAGAAGTTTGGAATTTTCAAGTGAACTATGGTATTTTAAGGTTAAATTAATTTTTATTTTGTGGTAAAATCGTTAAAGGAGAAACAAATGAAAAAAAAAAAAAACAACGAGTTTTAGGAACCTTCGATATTTACTTTGATTTAATTAAATTTGTTTCTTTTCGAAAATATATGTACATAAACAGTGGAATGAAATTGCATATTTATAAGAGATGTATACAAATCATAGGAAAAACTCAGAGAAATACTTAAAATGAAGGTTTATAATACTTAAGGTGCATTTAATGGATAATAATTTAAAATCTCTTTTCCAAACTTTTGATATTTAAGGTTATAGTCAGTTGTAAAGAAGATCTTAAAATATTCTTGAAGAATCAATTTAAATATTTCATTATTCAACAGTGTGGAGAATTTCTTTTTACGTTGTCCTTAGTTATTAAATCATTCAATAGAAAATAGAATTTATGTTTCATACACATTTTTGCAGGAATGAAAAACCTTATTGAATCCTAAAATTAATTTAAGTTTTTTTTTTTGTGGGATCATGAATTAATTAATTTGCTTTACTTCTGACTACATTCAACCTTATTCTTTGTTGTGTTAACTAACTTTACGTGAAATACACAAAGGTTTTTGCTTTATTTGGGTCGTTATTTCTCTTATGTGTAGTATATGAGTTATGAAAATAAATTGAAATGTTTAATCGTTAAATATTTAGATCCATATTTAAGGTTTCTAACAATCATAAAGTACTAAAATTTCAACAAAAATCTATGAATAAAATGTCGAATACTGTAAATACCGTCATTTCCTTTTAAATGCTCCCCGCTTAATTAAATAATTCGCTTAATTGATCTTAAACAAATGCAACTAACAAACTGCACTGAAATTGGCAGCACTGCTCACTTCATAGAAAATTACAAAATGACAGTTCCCTGTTATTTGTTTTCTGTCATTTGCAATATCAGTTTGGATCGTGTGCCGCGTCGTGCGTCGGTGGCGTTTATTGAGATTAATATTTTATCTTTTAATTGACCAACTCGTTCAATTCAGCGGTTTTCGCTTAATTGAACAGGTTGGTCAATTAAAAGGGATTCCGTTTATTGAACCACTCGGATAATTGACCGAAAAATCTAACAAAATGGATAGTGCAATTAAGCGGGGAATACTGTATAACAATTAATTAAAGATTAATGAGCTTAGATGTAAATATTTGAAACCGATGTTCTGGAATAACGAAATAGTATGTCAATTTATTGCAAGAATCACATCACATACAATTTTTTCAAGGACAAATTGCCGTTAAAGCCTACGAAAAGAAATTTAAAAATCTATCCCATGTTGCAAGACAAAAAAGTGTTAAAAGTACGCGTGATTTTAAAAACGTAAGAAAATGCTGACAATTAATTGACATTGGGTAAATATCAAAGTTTAACAATTTAACAAATAATTGATGAGAGTCTTGATAATTGAGAATGATTCTGATTGTTGTAAATAAAAAAAATGAAGAGTTAATTAATTAAGTTTTTAAGGCTAAATTTTCATAATGTAGTAGTTACATGAACTATCAATTGATATCTGACACTCTCATTTACGAACCCTTAATAACCGCCCAACACCTCATGTAAAACCAATAAAGTATAAATTTTATATTTACTCTTTGATAATGTTATTTTATATATAATTATAATGTTTTTTTATACTTAGTTTAAACTATTTATTGTTAAATGTATGATTAACAAATTTTATTTTACATAATGACATCATGCATTCATGCAGAATGAATACATAAGTTTAACTTCGTATGTTTCTGTTTTTGGTTTACTTGTTTTTCTGATTTTAATTTTATGGTAATATTTTGTACAAAACGAAAATTAAATTAATTATTGTTTTGATGATTGGAATGATCAGAATTAAATTCGTGACATTAACCATCATTAACGGTAAGTAATGTTGATATCGTTTTTGTCCGGTGCTCATGTTCGATGTTCGTATATAAACATTTTCCTCCATTGATATTTTTAGTCTGCAAACATGCAGTAGTTGACGATGTCTGCAACAAAGATGGCGCGGACATCACTTCCGTTTTCCTGCCAGTTTCATTTTCCTTAAAGCTGTCTAGAGATGATGATGATGGTGTTGTTGCGATTATTGTAATTCCAGCAAGTAGTAATAATAAGCAACATCGGGACCATGAGGTCGGACTATTTCTTGATGAAGCTGCAGTGTATGGATTATCTACGAATAAGTGGGTAAGAGGAGGAAGTTTTTTCGTTCGAGATCTTTTGTTTCAGTTCAAACAAAACAAACTTTTTTGATTTGTAATTTCAAACAAATAACATAAGATATATGGCAAACACAATGTAGCATATTTTTGATGTGTTGTTAGAAAGAGAGAGAGAGGAGGAATTTTGAGTGATAAATGTGTGTTTGTATGTTATCGATCTTGATTGATTGATTGATTTGCAGAATGATTGAGATCCAATTTAAAAACATATTCAAAAAAGAATATTATGCAATAAAACTAAGTACAAATTCACAATTAGTTGTTAGTTCTTTTATATGTACGAATAGCACTACAAATAAATTCAAGAATAATTTATGTATTTATGAACGAAGTAGCGAGAGATATCGATCATTCTTTAATTTAGTCAAGAGTTAATCCAATTTAATTTTTTCAGTTACAAACAATATTTGATTTGCGTTTTCGAAAATGTGTTATATATATTATTTTTTTGCTTTTTGTGAAACAGTGGTAAGGTTTTTTTATTTATCTAAACACAAATAAATTAATCAGCATACAAAAAAGTGGTTAAAACATAAAGAACATACATTTAAAATTAAAACAAAGTAACAAAAAATAGAAACTAAATAAGTTGCACATTTATAACATTTATATTTTTTTTAAAAAGTTTTTTTTTATTCTTAACTAATTACAAACAAATATAATTTGAGTGATGAGAGAGGGAAATTCTTTCCATGGGATATTTTATTGATTAAAAAGTACAAAATGCTTAATATTTAACCTTTGATAACAAAAAAACAGGAGTCTAATAAATGTAGTTTCTATTGTGAACCAATGAAACTTAAAAATATATGTAAATACAAAAATATGAAAAATTGATATTGTGGACATAAAGTCTGATTAATTGTAAATTATTTTTTAGAACGGTCTATTTTATGTCTCTTTACCATTGATTTAATATTTGGAATAGATCCATTTTAATTTTAAGTGTTGCAGTCTTGAAAAAAAATTTTGTACAAGATTGCATTAAGATCATATAGTTTTAGTGTTTAATGCTCGCAAGTCAACCGTAAAGATGTACGACCTATAAGTCTACCATCATTCCTTCTTAAGACCTTAGAAAGATTGATTGATATCCATTTAAGGACAAGTATTGATACAATACTTCTGTCTTTGTCTCAATATGCTTACTGTAAAGGTAAATCGGTGGAAACGGCGTTGCACACATTAGTACGGGCCATCGAATACTCCCTGCATCATAGAGAGTTCACTATGGTTTGCTTTCCTTGACACCGAAGGCGCTTTTAACAACATTGACACTTACATCTGCACTAACATCTCTGAACGCTTGGGGAGTTAATTCATTTAATGCTGACTAGAAGAATATTTAACTGAAAACTGGGTAACTCTTCTGCTAAAAGAGTAGTAGAAGAGTTAGTAGAGGGACACTGCAAGTTGGTGTTTTATCCCCTCTCCTCTGGAACCTGATGGTAAATGAAATACTAACTGGTCAAAAAAATAAATTGGAAACGCAATATAGAAGAAAGAGTAAAAAAAGCTACTATATAATAAGCTATTGATAATTAATGGGGACTTACAACCCCGAAATACGAATTTGTTAAACTCATCGATAATCTGACCGATTTTAATGCACGGTGGGCAGTATGGTGGATTGCTTTAAAAAAAGCTATAAACCGTGACAAACTAAATAAAGTCCAACGTTCAGCTTGCCTATGTATAAGCGGATCGCTTCACACGATACATCACCACGTGTCAGGTCACTAAAAACATCTGGCCTACACTAGATTTAAAGCACTCAAGGTGCTTGCTATCTCTAACCAGATCGCATATAAGCTCGATAATCGGTGTCATAACCAGGCACTATCTAATAGAAAATATTAAATATTCTCAAATGACTTTTGCAGAAGCTGTATGGATGAGGAAGAGGAAGAAACAGTTCTTCATCTCCTCTGTACATGCCTTGCTCTAGCTCAAAAACGCCAGAATTAACGAGGAGTATTCTTCTATAACGATCTAAACGATCTCAATCATAGCATAATAACACAATCAGCCTCTCACGTGTCGTAAGGGACTTAAACTGGTTTCATTGAGATAAAAAGAAAGCCTCAAGATTCATTTGGTATTACAATGGGCCATTAAACTGGCCTACTCCATCACGGCTAACCACTTTAACCTAACCTAACCTAGTGCTTAATGTAATCGCTTGGAAAAAGACACCGAGAAAAGGCTTATTTTCAAACTTATTTTAATAAAAATTCCTAGTTTTAATTTACCAAACAATGAAATAAGGTTTTATGATTTATGAATTAAGTAATTGCAATTATTTTTAGTCCCTGAGTTAGTGTTAAACCTTTGTATTCATTTAAAGTTCATTTACTTTCACGAATACAAAAAACAGAAATGAAAAACTGGGTATGAATGCAAAGATTTCAAGTAATTGCAATAAATGGAGTCAAAGGATTGGAGATAAATATAATACCTATATAATATATATTTTTTTTCATGACAAATTATAATTTGGAGTACTATTCTAAAAGTGCATTCAATGAATGACATTATTCAAAAACTGTATTGCCAAAAGATTCTCTTACAAGCCTTATTTTTCACTTATTATGATTTAAACAAACTCGGGCTACTTTTATGCAAGTTTTAAATGCAAAAACATAATGTTTTAACACCAACTCATACTATTCCATAGAAAACGATGAACGAATGTTAAATATGTAGTAGATGTTTACTCTGTATCATACATTTTATTTGTCAGGTTGAAAAACATGATAAAACAAATTACATTTAAAACAAAAAGTACGTATACGCCCAAGTGACCCACTGAAAACATCGTAACTGCATTTACTGTTAATTGGGTTAATTTTATTTTACAAGAAAATAAAAGACAACGAAATAAATTAAAGAAATAGGAAATGAGCTTAATTTGTCAAGTCGTTTGCATTTGTTTCTAGACGTTACTTTGTTTTTTTTTTAAACTTTTTTTTATAATGGAAAAAATACCTTTATCTTACAACTACAATTTGCAGTAAAAATAAAAAGAAACTACAAATTATTTAACTTAGACCTATAATTAAGTTATAAATTTGTGAGCTTAAAAGAATTTCAGTTTCTGTCTTATCACAAATAACAATAAAAAAAAACTGTGAACCTTTTGCAAACAAAAAACGATACAAAAATATTGTTATTTGTAAACTGTATTCATTTAAATAACACAAACAAATGTTAACCCAAATTACTGCTTACACAATAATTTATTTATATTTTTTTGAAAAATATACAAATACGATTGCATATTTAAAAGAATTTAGTTGAAAAACATTTAACATTTAAGGTAAACAATTAACTTATCTAGGTTTTCAAACAAAACACACGAACGCACATTACCAAAACTTGCTATTAATTACGCAAAAATATGTAACACATAACACAAAAGAGTAGAACTGTTTTGAGTTCTCAGAGGATGCAATTACGACAAATAAAAATATATCACTGCTACGAACCCTTAATAAATTACTAAAAAACAATAAAAAAAAATCATGTTAAATAAATATATTTTTTTTATTCTAAAAAAATATGTTTTTTTCCTTTGACAGATTAAAAAAAAATCAACTACAAAAAAATCAACTACAAATAAATTTAATTAAATAAACTATCAAAAAATTACTTCAATACACACACAAAAATATATATATTTTTTTAATTTAAATTCAAATTTAAATTTCGGATTTAAAGGATTTGAAGTGTTTATTTTATTGATGTGGTTGGTTTGTGTAGTAAATTAAAAAAAGGAAACTTTTGTTAAACAAAATCAATAATAAGTTAAAATTAAAAGACAAAAAATAATAATCATAAAGAAGATAGGTATGTATTTACCTATTTAATGTTTTAAAAATAAAAAAAAAACTAACCTTCAATAATAAACAAAATGTGTTTTGCATTTTTTTTTAAAGTATGTATATATATTTTTTCGCAAATTATCTTTAAATATTATAATAATTTTATAAATCATACAATATCTCATTTTGTTTAAATTTATTTTTTTTAAATATATTAAAGTACTTGTCTTTATTTCATAAATTTTTTAACTAATATTTACGTTACTACTATAGTTTTACATTTAAATCGATGTTTTTTTGTATTTTTGTTTAAGGTTTAAAAAATATATATAATATGCATTTGTTGTTGTAATTTGTGACTAATGTTGCGCCTATTTTTGTTTGTCTTATTAATTATTTTATTTATTAAATATTTATTTATTGTTTTCTTTTTTTCTTTTTGCATTATGATAGACGTTATATTTTGGCAAAATGTTATTTATCTCGTTTTATTTAATTTTTCATGTTTTATAAAATATTTTGTTGTGTATAAGAATTGAATGGCTAAATTTAAGAATAATTGTGAGAGAGACATGTGATTTGGCATTTATGATGTCTAGTCTAAAGGAGATTTTTAGTACGTTGATTTGGAAATAATATAATCAAGATTAGGTAGTTTTTAAATGGCTATTTATTTTGATTTTTTACAACTTAATATTAGTCAAATGTTTGCAATTTACGATAGTGGATCGCTTAGCAATAGAACGACGACTTGATAATTGTGGAATTTCACAAACGTGGAGCCGTCGTCGATATATTTCTTAGGGGGAATGTCGATAGACAAAATTATATCATAATGTTACTGTGCGTCTTTTTAAACATTATTTAAAAATAATCGCTTACTGCAAATCTTGTCATTTGAATGATATTGTTTTTCACGAAGTCATCAGAATTATATCGCTAAGTGTTTTACTAAGCTTTACTTTTGAAATCGGTAATTGAATGACCCTGTTATTTTTTTTTAAGTAGAAATTTCGGAATTGAAAAATTCGGAAAGATCAATAAATTTTAAAGCATAGAGCGTGATAAATTTATTGATTGTAAATTGTGCGCGAACTTAAGGAATAGAACATGATTAGAACGGACCGGAGAAACCAATGCACATTGGATTTGAATATCTGCACATTGAAATGAGCGAAAAGTATTGAGACTGGTAAAGCATTCCACATTCGTGTAGTGCGGCTAAAGAAAAAATCCCTTTACTTAACAGTACATTCGAAATTGGGATCAAGTACGGGTATTGCATTTGAATTGTTTAGGGGAGGAATGCAAGTGGCTATTTCAATAGAGCATTGTTTATTAAAAAAAAATGACGATAAAACAATGATAGGCATGGGGCCTTGCGGCGAGCGGTGCTCAAGAGAAGCATATGTCTCGATAAGATAACGATTTTCTATTATTTTTAGAGCTCTCTTTTCAATTATATCCAAAAGACTAAAGTACGGTATTGGGGAACCAGTCCAAATATGAGAACTATACTCGAATTTTAGACGAATAAAAGCTTTATAAATCATAGCCAGATCACAAGGGGTAAAATACTTCTTGCATTGGCGAAGAACCTAAACACTTAGCAGCGTTTGACGATGTCAAATATGTGCTCACTCCATAAGAGATAGTTTGTGATGCACATATCTAGAACTGAAAGTTGTCCAGTTTCCTCGATGCAAGTACAACACATGGATAGTGGCATTAGGGGAGGGTTACGGTTTTGAAACAGTAGACAGCATTGAGTTTTCGAAGCTTTAAATTCTACACGGTTTTTGTTGCCCCATTGTACAATGCTGTCAACATCAGAATTTAATGAAATTATCATTCATTGCCGTGCGTTGATAGTCCACATCCGAAGACCAAGGATGGGAATCTATAAACGAATATAAAATACTGAAGGTACTGTCATCAGCGAAATATTTAAGTGGGTTAGAAGTCCAAAAGGTATTTTCTAACGCGACAAAGAAGAGATTCATCAATACCAAATGCACGTATTTTCGATAAGAGAGCTTAATGCCAAGCTCTGTCATATGTTTCTCCAAAACGATGTAACGATTTTTTTCACTGTTCGGTGTGGACCAGTGGACCTATTGGTACGAAAGCCATACTGCTGATTATTAAGAAGCTTTCGTTCTTTAAGGTATTTCTTACTTTATATAGATTTAATAGATTTATTTCAAGGAAAACTCTCTTTTGTAAATTGTATTGGAATAGGGAAGGGTATCAAATTTTTAATTTTAAAAATGCCTTGGTATAAGGTATATGTCGCTTTCATTGCAAAGCTCTACAAATTATATTATATAGAATTTTACAATGAGAAATTTAGTTTTGAATAGATCTGTCATGGCAGTAATAAAAATTGTGGACAAAGAGCTATTGGGACTTCTTAGTGATGTGAATAATCGAAACTGTGTGCGTTGTTCAAGACCTTAAAGATACAAATTCTTGAAGTTACCGAGGTGAAACATCATAAAAAGTGTTTAAATGCATATAAGCCTTTATGACACATTATGATACGCACCATCTGCTAACAACCTTGTACCTTAATTGAATCTGATATAATTAAAAGTGCAAGCTCATCAGCACTTCAGCACATCAGCGCTTCAGCACAATAGAACTTCAGCAATTCTGTGCTGTAATATCTTTTACATCTTCATTCGTTCTTTGTTCTTACTACAGTTCACTATAATATACAATTCCAACCAATAAATATTTAAGCTATCAAATTAAAACTGCGTTTAGTTTCATTTTATTAACGGGCATTTGTCTAGTAACGTTTTTCACTGTTTATGGCAAACATTACTTTTTATACTAAAATCCATTGATTTCTCTTAAAAATTCTAGTTTATTTTAATATCCGAATTTAAGTTTTTTATTGGGAAACCTTTAGAAACTTGCTAAAAACTAAGAATTTCGTACTTTAACTAATTAAACTTCCGGTGACATTTTGACATTTGTACTAGAACGTGAAATATAATGTAATAGATTTAATCGTTTTTGAGATTTTACATAAACATCAACAGGATCTTTGTCGTGATTCGAAGGAAAATCTGTAAATTTTATTGGAGTATAAAAGGAGATCAAATATTTGTATTTGTCTTGAACTTGTTATGTTGATTTCTTTGTAAATCTCTTCAAATTTTATCATAGATACAAAAGGGAATCTTCGAAATGGTCATATGTCATCCTCACAATCATAATTTAGAGCATTCGTTTTGATTTTTTAAAGCTAGACAGTGGCAGTGAGGCCTTTGCGGTATAGTGGCATTTGAAAGAAAATAAGCATTTTATTATTGTTTCTTTTTTTGGATTTTAAGTTTTAAAGATAAAATAAAACACAACAACACAAGCGAGATAAAAAGTGTGTTCTACGTAAACATACATATACACGGGAAACAAATAAACATTTAATACAAAAAAAACTATTTATTTTTTTTGTATATAAAAAGTATTTGTTAATATTTTTTTTGAGTAAGCATTAAAAATGCAAAAGGCCATTTTTATTATAATTAATAACTAAAGACGAAACAATAACGCTATGAAAAAGTGGAATAAGAAAGAACAATGTTTAGGCGTATGTATTGTGAATGATGATTGTTTTTGTTTTTGTTTTTTGTACGAGAATGTATGTGTGAAAGTATAATTTTATTTTTGTTTAAATATATGTACTATTAATTTTTAACTTAATATTTTGCTTAAAAAAGACATAGAACTTTAAAAGCAAACAATACAATATTTATAAATAATATGAAAAAAGAAATTTCAAATCTTTTGCTAAAATTTAATCGAAAATAAATTTAAAAAGATTTTTAATGGTAAGAAAAATGGAATTCTTGAACTGTTATATAAAAATATTATGACGAGAACTATTAAAAAAAAAAAGTTTTTAATTTCGATCTTAATTAAATTCAAAACATTTAAAAATGAAAATAGAAGACAAAAACAAAAAAATAAGAAGATTAAAAAAGATCAATGATTAATGATGAAATAGCGCAACATAACAACTGCTAGATATTAATATTAACATCGATAATAAACATGTTTTTGTGGAGGAAGTGATAAATATTGTTGGCGTTGTACTTGTTGCTAATAGACTGTGACTGAAGTGTCTATTGCCAGACGAGGAGGAATAACCAGCCGAATACAATAATGTTCCGAGATTATTATTAGATGAATCGAACTCACCTCGGGTTGTTTTCATGATGATACTGGCCGGTGATGAGAAACCAATTGCATTGTGCGCTCTCAATTCAATGCGATAATACGTGTTGCCACTTAGGCTTGACATTTCGAAACTTGTCGATTCGATAACATCTTTTGAGCGGCACTCTTTGGCAAGTTCTTCCCATGTCCCAGACACTTTAACTCCCTGTTAAAAAATGAAATATATAAAAAAAATATGTTTAGAATTAGATTTAGCATTGGATTTTCGAAGCAATACATTCTACACTGTTTTTGATATCCTATTGGACAATGCTGTCAAAATCAGAATTTAATGAGCTTATCATACGCTGCCGTTAAAGTTCAACATCCGAAGGACAAGGATGTGAATCTAGAAACGAATATGAAAAGCTGAGGGTACTGTCGACAGCGAAAAAGTTAAATGGATTAGAAGTGGCAGACAAGAGATCATTTATGAATTTAAGGAAGAGAGTCGGAGACAAAACGGAGCCCTGGGGGACACCAGCATTTATTTTATGAGTTTCAGATTTGAAACCATCCAATACAACTTGTATTGAACGGTTAGAAAGGTAATTTCTAACCCTACAAAGAAAAGATCCATCAATACCAATAGTACGGATTTTCGAAAAGAGTGCAATAACCTTACTTTTTGCGTAACGATGTAAAGATCACCAGTGGACCTATTGCTACGAAAGCCATACTGAAGAATTAAGAAGCTTCCGTTCTTCGAGATATTTCTTAAGCTGGTAATTAATTAGCGTTTCGATGACCTTGGAATTTGGAAAGAAGGGACGTGAGTGCTATTGGACGATAGTTGGAGGGGAAGGAGAATTCGCCCTTTTTAGGGAAAGGCTGGACAAATGCTCGGAAAGAAACCTGCAGATTAGAAAAGACTGAAAAGCTTGGTGGTTTTGCCAGCGTTGAAGAACACCTCTTCACAGCAATAGAAGGAATACTATCCGGCCCAGCGGATCTGTATATGTCAAGGTCTTTCAGTACTTTTGCAAATGCACTAGTGCGAAAGAAGATTCATTCCATTACATAGGGAGTGTTTTGTCTTAATTTCTGGTCATGCAAATATTTGTTTCTTGGAATATGACCGTTAGAGGTCTTTTTAGCTTTTTTGAACTTATTCCGATTTCTCTCAGTGGGGTTGGCTTTATTTTTTTTTGCATAATGCGGAATTATCCTTTTCAAAGTTCGACATCGTATTTGGTAACAATATATGTATGTATGTTTGTTGACTCAAATGAACACCATTTTGAATGCTTTATAAATGCCTTGAGAACTCTTTGCATTCAGATCGATCAAATTTCCTGTTGTCAAAGAAATTGTTAAAAATTATAACCGCTTTTAAAGGCCGCTTAACGAAAATTTCTTAGTTTTTTAGTAAATTTAATTTTAGGAATTTACGGCTCATTCAAAAGTTTGATTCAGGACAGAAAATGTCGTTTGAGTTTTTTTATTTTAAATTTAAGAATGTTTTGAAACTTTTAAATAATGAAAAAAAATTATTTATTAACATAAATGATAAAAAATTTGTTCCGCTTTTTAGGCGTTTTCCCCATTCTTGTTTTGACAGATGGCAGCCATCTTTAAGATGTACAAACTGAAATAGAACTGAAGGAAACAACTAGTAGATGTTCTTGTTTTGACAGATGTCTGAGTCAATTTTAAATTCAAAAGCAAACAAAAATAAGAATACGAGTTGAAAATACCATATTTTCAAAAAATCGATGTTTGATTGAATGAAAAGTAAAGATCTGCCAACTCTGCTTTAAATCCTGATTCCTTAAATTAACATTACATGGCCATAAATTTCCATCATAAAGAAAATATCGAGATTGCTATTCCAATACTAAAAGTAAGGATAATAATCGTTCTACTTACGGGGCAATATTTAACTTGATAGAAATCAATTGGTTCGCCATTATCAGCAGGGACGCTCCATCTTAGCTCAAAGTGATCGGAATAGGGCGAGACGACAACAGGCTCCTCTTTGTCATTTTGTACAGGCGAATGCAATGGTCGTGGCTCCTCTGGTGCTGATCGTTTTGGAGTTGATTGAGTTCGTAGAGCACTCCATTGGCCGATTCCTCTTTGATTTCTTGCAGCAAACCTAAATGTGTACGCAGTTTGGGGTTTCAATCCTTCCACAATATACGGACTATCCGGTGACCAACTACGATTCTGTGCTGTTGACCAATCTGGATTGATTTCCTCCTTATACTGTACCGAGTATGCTGTCACAGGGAGACCTAATTCCGTTGCAGGGCCAGTTATCTCGAAGGTGATAGTTGTGGCTGTCAGTCCACGAGGAATGGCCGCTTGTACATTTCCAGGGACAGTAGCTTCTTTCAATTGCATGTCGTGTTCAATGCTACCGTGCACATTTGTTGCGATGCACTTATACACAGAGTAATATTGCCGGGCGACGGGAGTCACGATAAGATCACTTCGGGGGCCTGTTCCTACGATCTTAAGATACTGATCAAATCCGTTTTTCAGCTGTTTTCCATTCCAACGCCACTCGATTGTGGCATTGGGGATGCTCAT
Source organism: Eupeodes latifasciatus (assembly GCA_920104205.1). Lineage (NCBI taxonomy): Eukaryota > Metazoa > Arthropoda > Insecta > Diptera > Syrphidae > Eupeodes > Eupeodes latifasciatus. The sequence continues at coordinate 118,683,619 of OV049926.1, forward strand.
GGCCAGACAGCTCAAATTGGCTGGTCGCTGCTCCCAGCTGAATGTTGGTGGCAGATCTTTCATGTGGCTAAAATCGGGGGGAAATTCCATTGTGATGTGTCCAGTCTTGAATGCTGTATCTCCCTTGTTGCGGGCTAAGCACTGATATAGTCCGTCATCAGTCCGAACTGAATGGGATATTCTCAGAGTTCCCGATGACTCACCTCGTTCATCGTCAAAGTGCTGTTCGAGCACAACGCGATCATCATCCGGTTGAGGTCCAGGTACGTACTCTTCCTCCGATCCCCACCGTCTAAAAGTGATAGCAGGTGCAGGGCGACCCTTCGATCGACATGTCAGAGCCACTTCTTTCATGGCCACTCCCGTAATGTTATAAAGTTCAAAAACAGTCGGTCTGACAAGAACGTTAAGTTTGGTCTTGGAATCTGTGACTCCAGCATCATTTCTAGCGATGCACGTGTATGTAGCATAATCATCCTGGGAAACTCGGTTGATTGTCATCAGACCTGTTTGAGGATTGACTTTGAAACGATCTGCAGTGGCAACATTCTGTTGGGTTGAATCTTTGATCCATGAAATTTCTGGTACAGGTTTTCCGGTCGCTGTACAATTTGTCGAAAAAGGTTTTCCCTCAACAGCCTCTAACGAAACGGGAAGGAAAGTTATCACAGGCTTAATGTAAACTTCGACACGTATAACGCGCTCCACAAGTTCTCCAGTTTCAATAACAGCTGCACGACATGTGTAAATACCATCATCTGACTCCTGAACGTTTCGGATTAGCAGACCATCCGTTTGCACAACATATTTGTCATTTGTCCGGATCTAGTGTAGAATTAAAAAATAAGAATAATTTATCAAGAAATAAAATAACAACTTTTATGGTATGGAATTTTGGGAGGGTAGCTTACCTGATCCCCATTTCGCATCCAGTCAACGGTTGGATTTGGATCTGCTCTGACTTCACACTTGACTATGTAATCAGAACCCAGAGTTGGGTATTGGTTTTCTGGTGCATCCGTCCATGTAATAGATACTGCAAAAGAGACACAAGAAAGATTTTAGTTTTACAATGTCGTCGTCCATAAGGGGCTTTTAGATGGAGATTGTGGAGATGCCTGATGCCACCACTCCACTAGCACGTAAAGTCGAATAATCCTCTGATTGTTCACATATGTGTGGCCACAGATGAGTGTAACGAAAATAAGTTAGTCCTTTCTACAAGCTACGAGTATGTGCTACAATACGGTGATGGTTGATATAAAACTTTACCAATAACTCGAAAACAGAAAACTAATAACGTTGCGTTGGAGCTTTTCGATTTTCAATTCCTCTAACTCTGATGGTACAGAGGTTAGGTTGGTAGGTAAGGTATGTGAGTTTTTGTGTAATTTCTATGGATAAGAAAAAGTTTAAAATGTTTTTTTTTGTTTGGTGGGGAGGGGGGATTTAATTCGACGATAGGATTTGTGTTCGCAATTTTTTTTAACAAAAAGAAATGTTATTTTTGGGACAAAGTTTTATATTTGGGAATAAAAGTAGCAGAGTCTTCAATTGCGTATTGAAGAGCATTCAATTAGATTGAAAATATTTATCTACATGCGGTTGAAAATTTAGGAATAGAAAAAGGGAATACATTTTTCCAGAATGAAGGGAAGTAAGTTTTCTCTTTTTATTTAGACATGAGTGTCCGATAAACGGGTCTAGGGTTAAAAATGTTTCGTTTCCTTGGATTATGAGTTTTTGATGTGTATTTTTAAATAGATACATTAATAAAATACTGGTGCTAAACGTTATGTGTTTGCATTTTTGAATTTTTGAAATTTTTGATTTCAACTCTCTCATATGGAAAAAGAATACGATTTTTTTTTAGATCAGAATCAGAATCAGAAGAGATTACCCTAAAAATTGAGGGATTTTCAATTTGGATTTTGACTTGCTGGATTTATAAATCATAAACATTTTTGACTTACTACTTAATTGCAAGATTTTCATTTGTTTATAATCATTGAACAAAAAGACATGAGTTGAGTGTAGAGCTAGGACAAAACGTAATGGCATTTAAAAATACGAAGATAAAAGTAGTTCTGACACCTTATTAGTCACCTGGTAAAAAAACTATGCTCCTCAGGAAAACAATGTTGGGTTTGCTTAATTTAAGAATTCTTATGCGCATTATGCATAAAAGGTTTAAAGGATTTTAAAGGCTTTTCCAATAAGAGATTTAATTTTAAACAGTTTGCTATTTGGGCTTGTTGACAAGTTAGAAATACTCCATTTCTAAAAATAAAACGATAAATACTTAAACAAATGCAAAATCTTGTATTAATTCATTTAAAAAAGTGAAAGTCTTGCAGTCACGCAGTTTTCAAAACTGGTCGGTAATAGTGAAAGTGGTGGAAAATTGAACCTGTTGGGAAAAATGAGTGATTTAAAGAAGAAATATCCCAAGGGTTTTTGACTTTCGGTGTCATCGGACCTTACTTTTTTGAAAATGAATAGTCCTGGAACAGATGGAAGTGGACGATCGAAGTTCATTCCGTTCCACAATCCATTCAAACCTTTTAGAAATTCGTGAAGTTATCGAGAACGGAAAGCCGCAAATGAGCGAGTTGGTCATGGAAAATTAGATTAGAAAATTATGATTATGTATTCTTCTTTGTAAATGGCTTCCTCTTTTTAAAAAAGATCATCTATTAATTTGGAATGGAATGGTGCGCTTCTCAATTTTTACTTGCAATAAATTATTATTATCAAAACCAAATGTAGTATTTTTGGACTTCTACTTTAGAGAGCATGTAAATCAAGAAACTTTAGGTAAGAAGTAATAGCCAAAACTTGATCTCTTAGCAACTGCTAATGAGTTATCAGAAATGAGTTATCAGAGAAAAAAAATAAAGTCGATATCACGATATTATCATTCTAAAATATTGGTCAGAGCCTAAAAACTGTTATCGGTCTTTAAACTTAAACTACCTGGTAATTAAAGCTTTAAAAATTTCAATTTTTATTAAATAAAAATAAAAATGAACTTCTAAATTCTATATTTGCAAAATTTAATTTTCTATACTCGTAATCTCTCTTTTCACATTCAAAAACAAAAGAAGTGCTTATTTTTGTTTATACATGGGTACGAGTATAAACATGTCCTGTTTTTACTTTCTAAAGAATAGTGAATTTTCTTCTACAACCTAAAACCTTAAAACCTCTTAGCAATCGTGTTTTCTCATTTATCAAAAAAAAGATATAACAAGAAAAAGAACTGTACCTAACTAAAAAACAATAATACCTATTTTCTAGACATTTTCTGTTTTTAAAAACACGTACAATAATCCTTTGAAGATTAAAGTTTAGTTAGAAATAATATTCTTATCAAAATATATGTATAATATTTATGTACATAAAGAAGCATTAATTTAAATACCCAAGGCAATATTTGCTTAAAAATATGTTTTAAAATGCCTCGCTAGGTTCTCTATTTCCTTCAATTTAAGACCGAAAATCTTTTCTCACTCTCTCTTTATACATATAACAGGAGTCCAAAACGAACCCTTGAAGCGATGGATACTTTCAAAATAACTCTCGAAACAATTTCTTTTGAATTATTTTTGCCAAAGCCTTTGCTTCGATGCACGCAAACTTTTGCTTTTGCTTGAGATTGAGAACAAAAAGAAAATCTTCAAGATTTACACCAAACTTTCTATACTTCCTCTTGAATCCACTTCCTCCACTTCCTTGACTTCCTTATCCCTATGTTTCTCCGCACAACTTGTCTTCTATGTGAAATGCGGGAAGCACAACACATTGCAAAACTTTGCATCTTGATAATTCTATAAACGGATATTAAACCATTAAAATTATTTATCCTTTTTCGGGTAGGTACTAGGTACGAGTAGGTATACAAAAACATCCTTTATAGTTGTTAGGTTCTTTGGTAAGTTGGTACTTGGTACATATCTCAAAGTTAGAACTGAAATTTTAGTGGCCAAAAATTAATAAACGCTTGTGCCATATTAAATGCTTGCTTTCGCTTCATGTCCTGTCCATGAATTTCAAAACTAAACTATTACTGTCTGTCGGTACTTATTTTAATATTCTATAGAATACTTGTACTCACCGTAAGTTTTAATTACAACACTGGTTTCCAGAATTTCCGTATTCGCATATGATGCCGTGCAGTAGTACTTGCCCTCCATCTGTGGCGTTAAAGTTGATATCATCAAGGCTAAACTTTCGCCGGGTAATGTTTCCGTGTACATTGGGGGCTGATTGCGGCCAACTCTGTAGGGTTATTTCAAGATGAAAATCAAAATATGTGTGCATTAGTGAATGTGTACTATCCATAATGGAAAATCATATGTATATAGGTTTTTCTCTATACATAGGTACGAGTATCTAAAAACTATGTATGAAGATTCGGGTTATATGAGGAGATATTTTGTTTCGTTTTATGTTGTATATAAAGGTAGGTATGTGAATACATAAGACGTTCTGTCGTCAAAACACTACAAAAGATTTTAATTTATTTTTATTTTATTTATGAAGTTTGTTAAGACTTTTGGCAGTTAAATGCTCATGAGAAAACACCAAGTTCAAAGATTTCGGGCACACATTGTTCGTTATGTATAAGGTTTGTGTTAAATAAGAAACTTAATAAAAAACTGGAAACTTGTTAAATCAAAATTAGAAACAATGAACAGAAAAAAGAAAACAAACAGAACTAAAACAAACAAGCTGCTGATTTTTAAATGAAGTCAACGGATTGGTAAAAAGGATAAAAAGCTTACGTTAAGATGAAAAAGTAAATCTGAAATTTGGCTAGTTACATGCGTATCATTCGAAAATAGATATAAAAAGGTTTTGTGTCTTAAGCTTTATAATTCTCAGCTTTAAGATTTTCGGAAAAGAAATTACAGTTGTTTAAGTTAATAAAACCGCAGTTTATGTTAAGAATATGGAAAGACTACTTCTACAAATAATATAACGGCGACGACGAATCCAATTCCGCTGTAAGAGAGATTAAACCACTCAACCTAGGCGACGAGGGACGGTAGCAGATCAACAATTCCGCCTACCCGACCTCGACGAAGTGAAGATAGCCATATCGAAACTCAAGTCTAACAAAGCTGCTGGCGCTGACGACATTGCTGCCGAATTATTCAAAGCAGCAGGCGATGGCTTGGTAGGGAGCATGCGCCAACTCATCTATAAAACATGGTCGGAAGAAAGCATGCCAGATGAGTGGAATCTCAGCATAGTTTGCCCAATACAAAAGAAAGGAGACTCTCTGAACTGTGTCAACTAAAGAGACATTAGTCTCCTGAACATTGCATATAAGATTCTTTCTGCCGTATTATGTAAACGTCTGAAGCTGTTCTTATCAGTGTGGCTTCAAACTAGAAAAGTCCAACATTGACCAAATATTCAAATTACGGCAGATCTTGGAACTTCAAATCGATACCCACCAATTCTTTATCGATTTTAAAACCGCGTTGAGAGAGTTGTCTAGTTTTGGCATCCCTGTCAAACTTACCCGTTTGTACAGAATGACGATGGAGAATTAAGGCTGCTCTATCAAGGTCGGAATAGAACTTTTGATGACAAAAAGGGATTTAGAAAAAGACGATGCACTGTCATGCGACTTTTTAAAAATCGTTCTGGAAAGATTTGTGCAAAACTCAACCGTCAACACTAGAGGCACAATATTCCAAAGGTACATCCAATTACTCGGATACGCCGATGATATTAAAATAGTTCAAAGATGAAAGTGTGATGTCAGTGGGAAGTTTTTGAGCATTGCAACGGAAGCGGAGAAGGTGTGTTAAGTGGTCAATGAGGGCAAGACCAAGCATTACCTGTCATGGAAAAAGAACATTGAACGACGACGTCTTGGACAAAACGTCCAACTCTTGCAAATCGCTGCTTCTTTGGACTTAAAAGGCAATTGAGTAGAAAATTCTCTCTCGAGCACCTTAAATCACCATCTATAAGACACTTATCATCCCGGATTTTATTTATGGCGCTGAGGTCTGGACCTTGTCAAAGAAAGATGAAAGCGTCGCTTCGGGAGAAAAATTCTTCGGGTGATGTTTGGTCCCGTCTGCAAAAGATACAACGTCGAACTGTACGGGCTGTACTACAGTGTACAGCGACACTGACCAGGTTAAAAGAATAAAAGTCCAACGATTAAGATGGCTGGGTCATAGAATAGAACTCAAGTGAAGGTCTTCAAATCTAATCCCGAGGACGGCGCAGTAGAGGAAGACCGCGACTAAGGTGGCGCACGCAGGTAGCTAGGGACTGAGCTGGTTGAAAACGCATGTTAGTTTGAAGCCCAGGTCCACCCCGGACTTTAGCGCTTCTTAAGTAAGTAAGTAAGTTAACTAGCCATAAGAGTTCGAGTTTCAAGAGAACATACGCCTCACTAAATTTCGACTTGCTTACTCTAGTGGTTCCTTAGATACAAAACATCAATAGTAATTGAAAAACTGCTGAGCCACTTACTCACAGACCAACAAAAGTATGAAAAACTTCTCTTAACATTTCGAATAAAATTATCATAGTTTTGAAAATCTTGATTTCTCTGTTCTTTTTTTTTTAAATTACACTTTTAATGGCAAAGACATAGAGAGTTCGGTGCACATTGGATTTGAATTGACAATGAGATTGACGATGCGATAATGGTTTTGAAATATCAAGCGCAGTAATCTTACTTTCTATAAAAGATGGAAATATTTGTTCCACTGTTTGGTGAGATAAACCATAAGATCTCTAGTTAAACAATTGCTACGAAAGTCGACAGCGCGCGCTGGTCACTAAAAAGCTAGCGCGGAATATTTCTTGAGCTGATGATTGAAAAGCGATTACAAGACTTTGGGAAAGAAGGGATGTTACCATAACAATCGTCCAGTGTTTTCTTCTATGAGCTTTTTAAGCTCTCTTTTCATACTTCTTTGACTTAATTTCAGAGTAAAATATAGTTTTGACGTTAGTTCTGAGGCTTATCAGTAAACAATAATGAAATAAAAGAACAAACGTCATCAAGCTATGCTAATTTAATTTTATATTTAATCACTTATGTTGGTGGAATCTTTTACGTAGTGTTTTTTAAAAGCTTCTGGTATCATATTTAAAAATGTTTGTTTTATTAAAATATAGAAATATTTGATAAGGTGTATGTGAATGTAAATAACTGTCATTAAAAATTAAATTTAGGCATTCAAAATCACATTCATGACACTACTAAGTAAATTCTGGCTCTTTCGAAAAAAAATCCCCTTTAGGATACATCATTTCATGTAAAATGAGTTGCTTCAAAGAACCAAATATACTAAAATATATATCTATGTATGTACACACTTCCTAACCTAATTCTTTTTATTTTGTGTATAGTAGTTTCAATATAGATACGCCGCGCCGCTTCGCTTTTACTCAAACAGAATACTGAAACATGCTTGTACCACTATTTGCATATTGCACTGAATCCTTCCCCTAGACCACCAAAATAAAAGAGGAACCCTAGCGAATATCCTTGTTCTCGTTCCATTCTAGCACTCAATTAAATTTCACTAGGACATCCCAGATTCTCCCATTTATGTGTAGAGTGTATGGTACAATTTTAACATATCCTCCGGGCTCCAGCACCCAGGACGAAAAACTGGAACTCTCTCTCATGATTGATGAAACAATGACAATTGCCAATGGCCGCCTATCTGCGAGTCGTTTTCTGTTACTCGTATTTTCGAATATTGACAGACTGCCAACATCAGAATAAAACAAAAATTTCTGCAACCGTTTCGAATGTAATACTCGGCTACAATTTTCTGCCTCCCGATTTCTCTATTTTGGGTCTTTGAATGGAAATCAAATGGCAGAGACCTAGTTTAATTTTTGAATAGAATCAGCGGGATGATAAAGGTGGTGGGAGCTATGGGAGGTGGAAGCTAGGAGAGTTCACAAATAGTGTTAGATAGGAGGGATAGTTGATATTTTGCGACCACAGGAATTTTTTAGGATGTTGTTTTCTGTTTTGTGATTTTAGTGTTCGAGTTGTAAAATTATTCCACTTGTTCCATCTAACTTTATCTGAGGACAGGAAACTCTTTTTATTTTTTTGTAATCTCAAAAAAGCAATTAAGGTATATTGAGGGAAGTATGTCTCTGCAAAGGACATTGCTTTATAAAATTTGGAACCGATAGTTCTGTTGGTGATTTGCATGAAATGTATCAATATTTAGGTGTCTGCTTCAGCACCTTTGGTCAGTTTTATCTATCACACTGAAGCAGGAGCGGAAGTTAATATGAATGCATGCATGTTTGTTTAGAAAGGATGTTTTTTAAAAACTAATTTATATATAGTTTTTGATATTTTTATAACTTTTTGAAGAAAAAACCTTTTAGAAATGAACCAGAAATGGAATTCTATATTGTGGGTTTTGAAATAATCTTTTTCTATCGAGTGCACAAGTTTCAAAAACTCTTAAGACTGTTGTGCAGAATGTTTTAAAGTTTTACTCTGTGGGATCAGGAATTATTTTATATATAGGATATGCCAAATGATAATAATCTATGAACAAAATTTGAAGTACATTTTTATTTTAAACCACCTTCGCTTTTAGAATATAGTAATTTTTTGAAAAGTGAAAAACAGTGATATTTCCATTGATTTAAACACAGCAAAGTTTAATAATGAATTCTTCCCGCCGCCATTTTGCGGTTTTAAAGGTAAAGGGTTGGAATTTGACATCTGTCAAGCTAAGTTGTTAAACCAATTTTTTTCTCAGTTGAAAATCTGAGATTTACGTAAATGGATCGCTTAGCTGTCGAACAACGCATTAAAATTGTTAAAAACTACTATTAAAATGGTGATTCTGCCACAGCCGCACATATTGTGCTTTAAGAGGAGATTATGGTTTACATAATCGACCAACTACGCAAGCAATTGGGAAAATTGTGAATAAATTTAAAGAGATTGCAGATATTTTAAAGCCTGTGCATCATCGTTTCGCTCGTACCACGAAAAATGTCTCCGCTGTTAGTGAAAGTGTTGCCGAAGACCCGAATGTGTCGATTCCTTGTGCTTCTCAGTAATTAGGACTGTCGTATAAAGTCCAGTTCACACAACAACTGAAGCCAGCTGACCATTCACAACGTCGTAGATACAGCGATTTTTCGAATAAAATTTTCTTCAGCGACGAAGCACATTTCTCACTCGATGGGTATGTTATATAACAAAATTGTCGTATTAAGGGTTCTAAGAATCCTCAAGTAATTACATCCACAAAAAGTCACTGTTTGGTGCGCTCTTTGGTCCGGAGGTGTGATTGAACTTTACTTCTTCGAAATCGACGACGATAGAACGAATGTCACCGTCAATTCAGAGCGTTATGGTCATATGATAACCGATTTTTGTTTGCCTGATATTGAATACGACTTGAAGAATATTTGGTTTCAACAAGATGGTGCCACATGCCACACAACTCGAGCGAATATGGCTTTATTGCAAGAGACATTTCCTGGCCGCGTAATTTCTCGTCGTGGCGATATCAACTGGCCACCAAGATCATGCGATTTGACACCACTAGACTTTTTTGTATGGGGCTACGCGAAAGACCGTGCTTATGAAGATAAACCTTTAACTCTTGAGCACTTTAAAACCAACATTCGTCAAGTTATGGCTGAGATACCACCCAATATATGTCAAAAAGTGGTCGAAAATTACCTCAAAAGAATGTATATCACACTGAAGCAGAATGCATGCTATTTGTTTGAAAAGGGTCTTTTTTAACTGTTTTATATTTTGATATTTTCATTACTTTTTTAAGTACATATAAACCTTATGAAAATGAATAAGAAATGGGATTCTATATTTTTTCTCGAGTGCATAAGTGTCAAATACTCTTAAAACTGTTGTATAGAATTTTATGTTTTAGTCTGTGGGTTCTGGAATTCCGGGTGTGCCAAATTTCAATCCATGAACAAAATTTGAAGTACATTTATTATAAACAGCCCTCGCCTTTAGAATAAAGTCATTTTTTAAAAAGTGAAAAACAGTGACATTTCCACAGATTTAAACAAAGCAAAGTTTAAGAACGAATTCTACCCGCCAAATATTAAGCATTTTCAGGCAAAAGATCTTGTAAGGTTTTCTAAAAGTAAAAATATTCGCTTGCTCACTTTTTGACGAACTTTTTCTTAAATTTTCGCACAAAGGCTATTTTTCTATTTATGGATGCTCTATAGTTCATAAAAAGAAAAATGTTGAAATTTTGAATTTTTCTATTAAAAAGTCTTTGTGATTATTCACATATAAAAACTTATTTTAAAGAAATCAAACTTAAAATATTGAAAATAGAAAAAGTTGATTCAAAATGTAAATATTTTAGTATGCGATATGAATTCTAACATCAACTATTAACAAATTATAAGAGACATATTATATGAGTATCATTCTATTATTGTAAATAAATCCTAAGGAGAAGCTAACATACATAATATTATTATCAAAAAATTACAAAACGTACATAAAATTCGAAGCCATTCTACGAGTACATTTAATAATTAAAGTTAAATATTTTGTATTGTATTTTTCAAATTGCACACTTGCATGCTTTTTAAACATTTAATAGACCTATAACAGACCTTGTACTACGTTTTTTGAGTTTTCTTTTTTAAAGTAAATTAATTATTCATACTCATGTCTACATAACAAAATACTTCCATTGTCATTTTTGTCATTTTGATGGTTGCATACAAATAATAAAGAGAGGAGAAACGATAGTTTAAATTAAAATACGCAGTTTTTCTTCTAAATAAAAAACTAAATTATTAATTTTCAAAATGAGAAAACACAAACAAGCATTCAAATAAATAAAACCGAATCGAATTAACAAAAAAATACACTTAATATTAATAAAATACAAACTGTAAAAAATGTGTGAAATGTTTTTTTTTTTGAACTTTCAGTGTGCTGTCACTGTCACTTAAAAAACACAAAACTGATGTGACATATTATTAATATTATTAAATTTTTTATTAAGAGCAAATTTTATTTTGACATTTTGGTAATTTTTCGCAGAAAAAACAACGAAAGGCAACGGGATGGATATTAAATCATTGGTTAATTAAAAATTAAAAAAACAACAAACAAACATGAGTAAAAACTAAAATTATTTTCAGGTGGCGCATGAAAGGGTTGGTTTTAATGAAATTTACATAATACATATATGTATATTTCATGTACATACATACATATGTACAGCACTATGAAGATTTTATATTTAAGTTAATGGCTTTTAAATAATCTGTTTCAATTGAATTGGCTTACACCCATACGTATGAGTATGATTTTGTTTAAAAAATATTTCTTAAAAAAAGATTAATGTCATTTTGACTGCGATAGTTTTTTTTGAATAATAATTTTAATTAAAGTTCCATGATTGAAAACTCTATGGAAACACTTAATGTTATTAAAATGGGCGTGCTGCTAATAACTGGAACACAGTTATTTTATTTCTTTTCTTTCCATAACTGATGATGATGAAATATCCGTCGGCTTTACGTTACTGCCAATGGATATAATTAGAGTCAGATTACAAGGTAATTCCATTAGTCAATTGCATGAACGGAGCTCAGCGTTTCCGTATGAACGTGTGGCCAAGTCCTGGAAAATTGGCTTTAATGAGTCGATTGTTAACAAAACATGATCAACGCCGCCAACTTAAAATAAAAAAAAAACTAATTATTTATTCTTTGATAAAGCCAAAAACGCACTTCTTCACAATGGCGGATCCAAAGAGGGGTCGTAGGGGTCATGACCCCCCCTTGGAATAGTATTGTTTTAAATTTACGTAGGAATTCCTTTAAATTCAAAACCACTCGTGTTGCTATAATAGATATGATCTCCCTTATATTTTAAATTATTTATTTTTTTAAATTTGTATTTTAGTGCTTTCAGCCATATTCCAATCGCGCCTCACAAATTCATCAAGGGAGGTCATATCATATCATACAGTCATCTTCGGATTTGTTAGTAATTTAATGATATTTAACAAAAAAAGGGCTTTGTCTGTCAAAAACAACAATCTTCGTAATAATCTTAAAGGCATTCAAACTATTTAAAATTTGAAAAACTTTAGTAATTCATTAAATTATTTTAAATATTTCTCTTCTGCGAAAAAGAGCAATTATTCAGATTTTTAAGAAAAATATTATTAAATAAGAGATCGCCATTTCGATATGTTCTGATAAAACCTTATTTTTTTTTTTTTTTAACACAAACTAAAATTGCCCTTAAATTCCCGAAACTCATGATCAATGCCATCTTATTTTTTTGACGCGCATAAATATTGTTAGACTTTCCTAAACTTTTTTTTTTCTTTCAACATTTAAAGATCTTAATACATATAATGAAGAAATCTACTTTTTGAGGTGAATTTGATTTGAAGGCTCCAAAACTGAGGCTTACACATACATTTCAAGAAATGTATAAATGTCCCAAAAACAGCAAGCGTGATACTTTGAATCTTTCGAGAATGGAAGATAGAAGAGATTCTGACACGTGTAATTTATGAGTGCCTCATTATATTTTCTTCCCAACTTATTTTTTTAATTTTGTTTGTTTGTTTTTAATTGTTAGAGAAATTACGAGTATGTAAATACACCTATTTCCTTAAACTCAAGAAATAAACTTTTGTCTTTCTCAAATTTTTAAGTTGGTGTTTACGCAAAACAATATTTAACAATAATTTTTTAGAATTTGTCTAGTAACATCAGCTCCAATCTACGTGTAAGCAGACTTAAAATGGTAGTAATAACCTATCATCAGAAGAAAATACACCAAAACAAGCCAGAAAATTCTTCATATTAAACTCTGTTTTGTTTTCCTAGAAAAAAAAGATCAATTTTTTTTTCAAATTTTCTCTTTTTTTGCGTTTTTCATCTACATATGTATATTTTTATAGTATTGTATTTTTGCATTTATACAAATGGCTAGAAGAACAGAATTTTTTATTTTTGGAAAAAATGTTTCAACACAATTTCTAACATTTCTGCATGAAATGCACCTAAAAACCTCTCTAAAATACTGCATTTCAACTCTTAAATAGGGCATAATTAGAGTACTGTTGGAATATTATGAAATTATTATTATATTTACCAGTTTTTGAGATATCGAATTTAAAAAAAAATAAATTTATATTTCGATGACATATTTGATATTTATGATCATCAAATATTATTAAGACAGTATAAGAGCAGACGAAATATTAATGAAATCAGTTCATTAGTTCTTGAAAAAACTGTAGGGGTGTGGACAGATAGACAGACGGACGAAATCGGGGGACAAACTTTTTTCAACTTCTCTGCCATCGTAATGTCATGTTTGATAAAAACTCGAGTTCGAATTTGTACGAATGCAATACTTGTCATATATATAGTTCCTATATATCGCAAGTAAAAAATCTAACAACAAAAGTTGTCACTTTAACCTTTGAAATATGTATGTAAATGTATAAGGTGAAGATACACAATATGTTATTTAATTCTGTCAGCCTCTTTTAGATAACATTAAAGAACATTTTGAGGCAGTTCCCAAAAACTCGTCTATACATATGTTAAGTTGTGAACCCCCCCGTCCCTGATCGGAACTTGTTTATTCTTTCCAGATAAATAAGCAATGAAGCTCTATACGACAGGGACTTTTTATATTGATCAAACTAAAGGGACTTCTTAATATTGAAAAAACCCTTAAAAGTTTCAAATACAGTTTGCGAGCTTTAGAAAAATAGGGAAGGATCTAAGAGAGATACAGATGAACAGAACATTGGTATTATAGTTTTGATTATCAAAAGCTTTCCACATTCTTGATGTGCGGCTAAAAAGAAAAAATTTCTGTTCTTAACAGTACATCCTATATTAAACTGAGGGGTGTTCCTCAGAAGTACGACGAATAGAGACAGATCTTCTAATCTAAATTGAAGTCAGATCAAAGGTGGTAAGAAAATTGTTGTATCTTTGAGAAATCCTGAACACTAAGTAGTATGCATTTTTAACCATTTTAAATTTATGATCATTCCATAAGAAGTGATCTGCGATTGACATACCGAATACTGAAAGCTGAGTATTCTCGATGCAATAAGTGACGTTCATAGATCTTTGTAAAAATTGGTTTTACTGAACGTTTTGATACTAACTGTTTGGTCATTCAAGAAGAGAAGAACTTTGAACTATTTGGAAAACTTTATATTTTTTAAATTTGACAGTTTATTTCATAGAAACAAATTTCCTCATGTGTAAGTATTTCAATGTATGTACATATTTGGTTGGATTTAGAAGACAATTTCAGTCAATAAGCTACATAATGTGTACGTACGTACCTTTTTTAAGCGTTTCTTAGCTAGATGTTGTTAGTTTCACAATTTTGAATTGCTCTAAAATGCATGATATGACAAAGCAGGGAAAGTTATTTACGAGTAAGTACTTTTCAATCTTATTATAAAAGATTTTCATAAAATTGTAAGTAACAGATTTTTTATTGTATGCATATGTAAAATGGTAAAAAGAGCTAAACAATTTTTAATTCAAATTGAACAAACTATTCATACGAGGAAAAAAACATGCGCCACCTTAAATAAAACAGAAAAAAAACAGAAGACTAATCTATATTTTATTTTTTTTTGTTTTTAAGATGCATTCATTCCAAATCCATGACAATGGCATTTACGTTAATTTATTTCGAATTGCAACAAAATTTCTCACATCTTTAACAAAAACACTTACACAGCTGGTAATCTACGTCCCTTGGAATCATACAGTGGATAATAGTTATTGTTCCTAATGCAAATAATAATAATAACAATAATAAAAAAATAAATATCTTTAATAAATAAAATAAAATTAAAATAAAGAAATATTTTGTATAAGTTGTAAGTTTTTATTGTATCATACAAAAAGGAGAGTTGTATTTTCTTTTGACACTTTTTTTTATTTCGTTTAAGGACTAGGATATATAGAAAATTTATTTATTATGTAAGTAGTTATTTAGAGTAGTTTTTTTTATTTTGTTAATATTTTTAATAACATTTCATAATTTTAGGAAACAAAGCTTACGGTTTTGGCAGAATAGTGTTGTTCATACTGTCCTTCCATTGGAGGTCTGTCACCAAACTTGGATCTGGCACCCTCGGCCGACACGTTAGAATCAATGGTTTACCCACGGGTTTTCTTTGTACGTCGTTTGTTGGATATATTTCTAATTTGGGTGGGCTTTCGCAATTTGTGAGATCTGTAAGAAAGAGAAAAAAATATTTCCATTATAAAACAAGTTGAAAATCATGCCCACCCACACTGGTAATAGCTTCTTAACCTTATAAAGTACTTATCTATAAGGTTTTTCCGATAAAAGGTATATTTTTGTTTGTCTGTCGATTTGTCTTGCTTAAAAGTTTAAAAAAATATTCACAACAATATTTTGTGTAAAATAAATAATTTGAATTCAATATCTTTCTTTGTTCTTCTAATACTTAAGTCAAAAACCATTGCGAAAGGCAATTTTTACTAATTTTAGTAGCATTTCTTGAATGTTTTTATTTCTTATATAAACAAATAAGAGATTGGATTTTTCTAAGAAATCTTAGCACAATGAAATCATTTTGAAGTCAGTACCCTCATTTATTCAAGAGATATCGAGAATCGAACATACATTTTTACCAATTTTGCGTACCTACTATTTTTTGTAGATTTAAATTTGTATGAACAAAACTGACTTTTATACAAAATTTACTGAATGTCGAACTCAATATTTTCTATAAGGTGAAATTAGTTTGAAGCTTATAACTTAAATTTTTATAAAGATATTTGAGTAGAAAATCAATGGTACCAACTTTTAGTAAAGGTTGTGTATGTTTTTATTTTTTGTAAAAAAAACTTTCAATGCGATTTTTCTCAAAATTTTACCAGATGTCAAAAACGTTATTCTTCGTTGTATAAAATTATTTTGGAGATAAATCATTTTTTGTTTGTACAAAATTCGAGGTGACAACTATTTTTTTAAAGTATTTTTTTGATTTTTTAAAAACACCGTTATTTGATTTTTTTCAAAATTATACGAGTTTGGTCTTACTTCACAATATATAATATAAAATTCAATTCAAGTTGCTATCGCTATTGGTTAGTGAGTTATTTTGGGTTAACCAACATTTTTTGAGAGTCCTTTCTGCATCTTTCTACATTAATATCTGTATAACAACATTTATTTGAAGTCGATCTTGAGAAATGGACGACGAAAAAAGCTTCCCAAACGTACGATTCAACAAATCGGACCGATAACGAAATAACTTCCTATGGAAAATTAAAAAAGACCTCAACCCTAAAATAGGAACTATCCAGAACCAGAATATACCTATGTTTCAGGGAAACAAAAATTTTCCATTGACTTTCTTGCAGGCGGTCTTTCCCAAACTTCCCATATAACACTAGATTTATAAATGTACCTTTTCCTAATTCTGACGTCACTTCTGAAAGCACTTAGTAGACTAACTCTTAAATCCTTCTAAGTGAATAAAAAAAGATTGTTTCTTTTTTTAAAAAAAGAAATCGTCTGGTTTTTTCCATTGCCATCGTGTTCGTTGTCCATGTCCAGTCCATATAAATTAATTTATTCTTATCCTGACTAAAATTGGTCGGTTAATTGAAAAACATGAATTTTAACCACACACACAAACCAAGTGTAAGTAAGTGTGTGTCTGTGTGTATGTAAATATTGTGTACAATATGCACAGAAGTAGCTGTGTCACTTAAGTAACCATCCACAAAAGCTAAAGTAAATCACTTAATATTCTTCCTTAATGCAAAAACCCAACCATGATTGCATCTCAAGAAGGACAAAACTTCCACCGGAAGTTTACAAACCATGATGCGGCTTTGACCATCATCATCATTGCCATAATCATTTGGTCTCCCACAAATCACAACCCGACAACTAGAAAATTAACAACACACAGCACAAGGACCTATACTACCATCAACATCACCATCTCCATCTCCATCACCACCACTACCATCAGCATCAGAAGAAGGATTCTACACACAAAACCAGTGATACCGCACTTAAGTGCGTTTCCTTGTCCGGTTGTTACAAAAGAGTTCCTGTCCACCAACCGATGTGATACGATGCGATGCGATGGTATACCCAAGAAAAGAAGAAAGAGTACAAATTTTAAAAGACCGCACCATTACCATTTATCATAATCATAACGCCAATGGCGCTCCTGGGGGTGGTAATTTTAAAAACTAGGGACATACTCAATACCTAGTGCATAGAAAGACGACCGACAACGACGACGAGCCATTCAGAAAAACCACTAAGAACTAAGATACGACAGGATATACAAGAAAGATGACAAAAAAAAGAGAAAAAGACAAAAAGGAGAAAAAGAAAAAGTTGTAAGTGAAGTTATAATGATACCGATGCATCTTTGTATCTTTTTACGGAAGGAAGAAGTGAAATCAATTCCCGAAGTCACTATTAAATGTTTTTTCTTTTTCGTTTCGTTGTTTCCTTTTCCTTTTATATGAATTTACCGCGAACTTTTAGTTGTATTGATTAAATATTTTTCTTTATTTTTGCTTCAAAAGTGTGTATGTATATGTAATATACTTAGCATATTTTATTTAAACATTATGATATTAAGTTTGTGAATGATTAAGTGATAAGCTTAGGTAAGGTAAGTAGAGTAGAGCAGATTTCCTGACAAAAATCTCAAAACCACACAAAACTTTTTATAATTCATGTAAGGCGATTGCTTTATCCTTATTTGCTTTTTTGGTTGTTATGACTCATCAAAGAAAAACAATCAATTTATTAAAAAGAAATCATTTTGATTGTGTTTTAAAATTAAAGTATTTTCATGGTTTTAAAGAATAGCACAACAAAAGAGAAGAAAAAAACAAGTATAACACTAAATCTGCACATTAGAATTTTCGTTTTATTTCGTTCTATTTTTTCATTTTTGAATTTTTTCTCTGGTTCTGGAAAATTAATAGTTTTACAAGGATAACACATTTTTGAAAGCTTTATGTTCAAAAGAACGTTTTATATAGGACTTTGTAGTTTTTACAATACCTTTGCAAACACGTAAGGATAAGGATGCAGGTTTCAAGGTGAGAGCTATACAAAAAGAAAGGAAAAAGATATAATAGTTCCTAGACAAGTTTTTCCCAGGATATAGTTTCTATTTATTGACAATTCACTTTTCGCTTTTCTAGTTTTTTTATTTTTGTTTTTACGGAAAAACAGATTTCGTTTAGGGAAATCATTTTATTTGGTTTGTTTGTTGTTTTAACATTTAAATGTACATGTCCACATACATATAAGTATGTACATATATGAATGTACTTCACATTTTGCATTGCGGAAATAAAATTTAAAAAAATCCTTTTTCTACGAAATTGTGTTCAATGTGGTCTTAAAGAGTTTTCTTTTTTGTTATTTGAACAGATTTTGAGTTTTTTAAGTTTTTGATTTTGTTAGCAGGTGGAAACGCAATGAAATTTGCTAGAATTTATATTTACATGTTTAAGAAATACATTTCTCAGGAGCAGTTTTATGGCATCTGAAATACTCAACTATAAGATGAAATTATTTTCCTTTACTCCAGTTTAATTGAAAATTTTCATTTATTTCGTTTGTTGTTTTTTTTTTTTTAAACTTAGTTTTTTAATTACGTTTTTTATTCACCAATTCGGTAGAATCTGGAATTGGTTTCTATTATAAAATAATTTATTTTAAAAGAAAAATGTTCGTGTTTAGTTTGCACATTTCAAAAAAGAGTATTTTACTGGACCTTGGAATGAGGGATAGTAAGCTGGAAATTAGATCATACCTTATTTATGGTGTCCTTAAAAAAAAAAATAACGTCCCATAAGATGTCGTGTCTGATTCATAACTCGTAAGTTATATTTTTGTAGACCGCCATAGTTCGCGAAAATCGCTTTTTTCTGACTATCTCCGTTTCTATAGGAATGGTAGAATGGTGTTAACATCTTTGCCAAAATTGTGCATTCCCTGACTTGTTTATATTATTGATAATTTTTATTTTCACTTGCTTAATGGGATACCTCTTAAGTAAAATAGTTCCACATCAAAAGTATCTTCTACTTTATTTGGTAAAATGTGAAAAATATTCGCAAACAAAAATAAAGCATATTTTTATAGAGCTATATAACTTTAAAATATAATAAAACATAGATTTGATATAAAATTAGCTTTATTTGAAAGATAAACTTCTGGCATTAGAATTTAAAGTAGTACGACCCAATTATTCCATCAACCCATAAAGCGTACCAAGCAGTCAGTTTTTGTGGTTGTACCTAATGGTATCTCGACACAAATAAGTACTGAAAAAAGAGACCCTCTAGACTGCGCCAACTATTGAGAAATTAATCTTCTTAACATCGCTTACAAAACTCTTCCGCAATATGTGAACGTCTAAAGTCCATCGCCAACAACCTGATAGGTCTTTATGTTTATCAATATAGTCTTAGACCAGAAAAGTCCACAGTTGATCAAAAATTCACATTACGGTAGATCCCGGAAAAAAACCAAGAACATCAAATCGACACTCACCATCTCGCCATCGATTTCAGGGCCGCATATGACAGCATCTACAGAGACGAGCTGTATAGAGACATCTAGTTTTGGCATCCCTGCGAAACTTATCTATTTGTGCAGGATAACCATGGAAAATTCGCACTTCTCCATAAAGGTTGGAAATGGTAATGGTAATGCTCTGTCATGCAATTTCTTTAACATCGTCCTTGGAAGAATAGTGCAGAGGTCCCACGTCAACACTAAAGACACTATCTATCAAAAGTCTGTCCAATTACTAGGATATGCGTATTGAGGCAGAGGCGGCAAGAATGGGTTTAACGGTTAATGAGGGTAAAACAAAGTACATGCTGTCATCAAGAAAGGACCTACAACACCAACTTCTCAGTGAAAACGTCACCATTGACAGACGTAACTTTGTGGTTGTGAATGACTTTGTCTACCTATGCTCGCTATGAATATAGAAAACAACACCAGCGCTAAGATCAAACGAAGAATTACTCTTGCTAACCGCTGTTTCTTTGGGAGAGAAAAGTTCTCCGTGTGATTTACGGTCCCCTATGCATAAAAGGTTAGTGGAGAAGAAGATGAAACGACGGGCTGTACAGCGACGCACGTAGACTTAGCCAGAAGGATAAAAGTCTAACGGCAAGTGGAAACCACACAACTTGGAGCGCGCAACTGGAGACTTCTAGCTGGGGACGGAGCTAGATGGAAAAGTTTGTTGGGTGAGGCCCTAGTTCATACAGGACCTTAGCGCTACCTTAGGTAACCATTCAACCAAAAGTGAGCTTATGAAAAAAAGAACCATGTTTAGAAATAAATTTTCATAGTTTGTTTAGGTGTCAGTCTTCTTATGTTGGAATTCCAAAACAAACTAAAAATAAACCAACTGGACAGCTGACAAAATGGCCGTCAGTTAAAATAGTATTGCCAATTTAAAGTTCTATGCCTCTTTTAAGGTTAGCAGTCAGCGGTTGTAATTGCTCATGTTTTTCTTTGAATTTAAAGTTATATTTTTTGTTGGCAAAAGGACAAACATTTTTATACTAAGGTAAACAGATAACAATTTAATGGACAAAAACTTGTGTATGTACGTGTAGTCGTGTACGTATAATTAAAACTGTACCACATCAGCAAGAATAACAAAATAACAGAATAAATGTTTTAATTTCAAATATTTTCTAACATTTCTTCTATGAGAACTCTGTTTTTTCCAGTCTACAAAACGATTAAATGTATAATATACCTATGTACTATACGTAATCACGTACAAAATATTATATGTTTGACATAAAATCCTTTTCTCACGACTGCAGCCAAAACGTCCTGGCTTTTCCCACAGCCTTTCATATTCCCACAGAAATTGCACAAAGATTGCTGCAATTAAGTGAAATCGTTTTATACCTCAAGCGAGAAAAGAACTAACGACCAACTATACTACTAGACTACGTAAGGTATACCTACCTACCTTAGCTGGTGCTATGAACGTAATTAAAGATCTCTTCTTAGCAACATCCTTTCCTTTTTTTTTGCAAATCTCAGATACAGATACAAATGTATATGGATACATAGGTATAAAAACAAGTGCATGACATCTCAAAACACCTTGAAATGAATTCTTTCGCGGAATACAGTAATTTGCGTTCCTTTGCTGATATTTTTATTTTTCAATTTTTCCACATAACAAGAATGTATCAAGTCATTGTCGACTGTCACTTTAAACATGCTCATTCCATGTTATTACATGCAAAAATGGAAAGAAGAAGAAAAATAAATAAAGATACAAATAGAAAATACCAACAACTAATAGATACATGACTTCCCGGTGATGGGAATTACGAGGAGAGAAATCTTTAGGACAGGAACAATCTTCTTCTGAAAGAGTTGCACAGTGGCGTGTTGAAGTTAACCTCTGGCCCCGGTCCAGAACGGGGAAATAGTGTTAAGCCTTATTTGTATATATACTTAGTTTCAGTGAAGAAAATCAAGTGGAAGTTGTTGAAAAGTGATGTTAGTTTAATTTTTCTTAGTGGTAGCTTCTCAAGCCAATAAATCAGTCAAAGATGAGCAGATCTGGCCCGATCCAGGTAAATCGGTGGAGCCTGCAATGTTCACTGATATTGTATTGGAGATATTTTATTTGTCCATGTTTTTTACCATGCAGACATTTTTATACAATGTTACCACTCTTGTTCTCACACCATGTTTAGGTATCCGTCGATTCGCGATATCCGTTCTTTCAATCAATTTTCTTTTTCCACAATCCTGCTGCACTGACTTCTCCCGTAGTCGTCTCCTCTCCTCGTTTCCGTATCGGTCGCCTGCTCAATGCTCCTAAATATGCTAGCGAAACAAAAAAGAAGAAAGAATTCCACTTTGGAAAATTTGCATGTAAACTGAAGTATGCTCTTTGAATATATGGAGATAGAAAAAAATGAAAATGGCTTCAGCAAAAATTGTATGCATGTAAGTTATGTATGTATATATGTACTGTACATATTTACATTAGGGTGGAGCATCAAATTGTGGCGAGAAAAAAAGTTGCTGGATAAGTTTTGAATATTTCCATTTTATTGCATTTTGAAGAGTAGAATAAATTGAAACATCTTTAGCCATCTATCATAGCTTTTTGAATTTTTGTGAAGAAAAAAGACAATTTGTTTCATTTAAGAAAAGATCCGCCCACAAGTCGAAACAAATTTATTCATAATTAATTTATCAAATAATAGTACCACTAAAATGTTGAAACGTTTTTAAAAAAAAATATAGGCAATAGAACTGCAAACAGAAACATTTTAATTTGTTTCGTTGTTTAACCGATATTTTTAATCTGTTAAATTAGTCAGTTGCATTCCTTCCCTCAAACAGTTCTCGCTCCTAGAGGAATGCATATTAGTTTACCCTTAAGTTCAGTTTTAGATGTACTTGCAAGTACAGGGATTCTTTTTTTAACTGCACGTCAAAAATGTGGAAAGCTTTAACTGACTCTGATTATTCTCTCATTTCGATATTTAAAACTTTAAGACCAATGTGCACCGGTATCTAATATTAAACCCTCCCTTTTTTGTAACGTGTGCACTGTGTTTATGTTTATAACCCCTTTAGTGTATTCGATTTATATAAAAAGTTAAAAATAGAAACTTAAAAATCTATAAAGGCACATTTATATAGGTAATGTGGTATCCATTTTGCGGTTTCAAAATTATTGGTCTGGAATTCGACATCTGTCCAACTAAGTTGTTAAACCAATTTTTTGTTTTCAGTTGAATGTCTGACATTTAGAAAAAAAAGAATCGCTTAACTACCGCACAACGCATACAAATTGTTATAACCTACTACAAAAATGGTGGTTCTGCTCTTCTGATTAACTGGTCCAACTACGCAAGCAATTGGCAAAATTGTGAACAAATTTGAAGAGACTGCATTGATTAGAGATATTGTAAGGCCTGTTCATCATCGTTTCGCTCGTACCACTGAAAATATCTCCGCTGTAAGTGAAAGTGTTTCCGAAGGCCCCAATGTATAGATTCCTTGTCGTTTTCAGGAATTAGGACTGTCTTACGGCACATTATGGCGTATTTTGACTTTGGATTCGTATAAAGTCCAGTTCACACAACAACTGAAGCCAGCTGACCATTCACAACGTCGTCGTAGATATGGCGATTTTTCGAACAAAATTTTCTTCAGCGACGAAGCACATTTCTCAATCGATGGGTATGATATACACAACAAAAAATTGTCGTATTAAGGGTTCTGAGAATCCTCAAGTAATTACATCCACAAAAAGTCACTGTTTGGTGCGCTCTTTGGTCCGGAGGTGTGATTGAACTTTACTTCTTCGAAATCGACGACGATAGAACGAATGTCACCGTCAATTCAGAGCGTTATGGTCATATGATAACCGATTTTTTTTTGCCTGTTATTGAAAAATACGACTTGGAGAACATGTGGTTTCAACTTAAGCGAATATGGGCCTATTGCAAGAGATATATAATGCGTCTAGACTGATGGTTATTTCGAGTTTATTATAAATCAATAACCAGATAATTAAACAAATAACATAATACATAATTAAAATTAATTTTGTATTTTTGTTCAGCGTAAAAATGGTAATATTTTTAATATTTTCGGAGAATGTATTCTTGATCCTTAAAGTCCTTTTTACTAACAATTGCCATTTAAGATTTGGTCACCATTTTTACACAATGCTCCACATTTTGAGTGGTAATCCAGACTCTGGATATGGCGTTTCAATTGAAGCTTTTTTTTGGAAAAGTTCTTCTAGTTTTCTTCTAATTTATTCATTTTTCCCATATTTAGAGAGATCTTTAGCACAGAATCCGTGCTTGCGTAGTTTTAGATGAAGTTAAGTTACCTAGGATTGGTGTAAACTTACCATTAGAAAGGTTGCTACAATTGTATGGCGCTTTTTTAATGGGTCCCAATAGGCCCCAAATAAAGCTGAGATTAAATATAACTCTATCCAATTTAATTAATAAATTATGCAAATATCTCGTTAATAGAAAAGTAAGACATTTATGTTCAATATCTTTCTTTTTGTAAATACATTTTTTAGCAACTTTTTAACGCTTTTCGAAAATTTAAAACAAAAACAAAATTTGGCGCTCAACCCTAATGTACTCGTATATAGAATGCACAGAGCATATCTGTAAATAGGAAAATTGCGAATTTTCTACTTTTGGTGAGCGGTACGGTGGCGGTGGCGGTGATGTTGAAGTGAAGGTGGATGCGAGGATATGTACAAGCATAGCTATGAATTGAAATCTTTGTGTTGTCTGTATGTAAGACTATGTCAAGCCATCAGACACATTTGGAAAATGCTTTACGAGTTTGTGTATTGCATTTCAATTGAAATCGAAATCACAGAATGGAATAAAATTTTCGTGTGGAAACAAAGCAATAAATTAGACAAAATAAAAGAATGTTAAAAAAATGACATGGAAAATATTTTATATAATTTTCCATATATGTATACATCTAACCTACACATATAATGTAAAAATTGACTCCCACAACCATCAAATCAAATTTGTAGAATAAAAGAAAATATGATAACGAAAAATATAATGTATAATAGTAGATACAGAAAAAACTATAACGGATGCAAAATGGTTGATTTTTAAAAATTTATATTTTTCTTTAGAAATTGAAAAATTCTTTCAACATCCCAATCTCAATCTCAATCCCAAGCCAATGGCAAAAATGGCTATATGGCTGCTGCATTAAGGATTAAGGATAAGAAAAGAAAGTAGGTACTTGGAATATATGTATGTGCTTGTTTTCGTTTTTGTTGAATTCTTATAAAACTTCAGGTCAACTTTACTTCTTGTTATGGATTATATGATAGGATAGGAATTATTATTATGCTGAACTGATTGAAGATGCTGCTGCAATTCTTAAGAAAAATTAAAAAAAAAAGGAAATAAACCACAAAGATGGCATAATAATGCTCAGAGATGCATAAAAACCGGAGAACTTTTTACGAAATATTTAAAGAAAAATTCAACTAAATGTTTTAGCAGATACAAATTTTGGTCTAGATATTTGTAGGTATAGATATCAACTTATCTGGATTTTTTTTTTCATTTCTTTTTTTAATGAGCGCATAGATATTAAATTCATACCATAAAGTTGAAAAAAGGACAAATTTACCATATGCAACTTTCAGTAGGACCAAGAAAGATAATTGTTTTACATAATAATTTTCTGATGTTGAGATTTTGTTTCATACGTCTAAAACTTAAAAAGAGAAATTTAAATATTTTAAAACCATCTAAAAACTATAAACTAACGCCTTTTGAAAAAACTTAAAGGATTTAAAAAAAATAAAAACCAGTTTCAAAAAATATATTTTTAAGACCATGGTGCAAAACAACCTATTGTTAAGGGTTTACCAATTTATTATTTAGCAATTTGCTTAATATTTAGCAATTTACTAAGGGACTCCAAACTTGTAAACCTTTCTTTTCGTTTTGCTGACTAGTAAATTGCTAATTTTCCGGACCTATTAATTGGAATTCTCAACTGTTGACTGCTCTTTGACTGTTCTTATGCGAATCATTTTACAAATGTCTTATAAATTTAGTAAATTGCTAAAAAATAAAGTAGCCAACCAGTACTTTTAACTTTAGCAAATTGTAAACCATCTTTTAAAAATGGCTTTAACATTCCACTAAATCGTTACAATATTTGCGCCCAGGTTTCTACGCGCAGAACACTCAAATTCAAAACAATTTTGCTTATATTTTCAGTCAGGGCAAGACTTCTTTTGCCGCCAAAACTTGTGTGTGGAACACGCTATAATGGTTAGGAAACGGAATCACTTTAGTTTTTGCTCCATCATAAACACCGATATTTTTTCACTCAACCTTGTATGCTAAAATTTAATATTAAAAAGACGTAAAAGTCCAATAAGATATACATTTCTTATAAAAACAAAGTGATATCTTAGATATTAATCATTTTATATGATATTTATTTATATATAAAGAAGCTGTACATCAAGTAAAACATATATGTATGTAAATAGTGCAGGATTTATTACACTAAATTTATCAATTATAATGGGTGATTTTTTTGAGGTTAGGATTTTCATGCATTAGTATTTGACAGATCACGCGGGATTTCAGACATGGTGTCAAAGAGAAAGATGCTCAGTATGCTTTGACATTTCATCATGAATAGACTTACTAACGAGCAACGCTTGCAAATCATTGAATTTTTCGCGCTTTACGCAAATTTTATGGGTTTTTTTTTTTTTAAAAAAGTTCTCAAGCTCTTAAAAATCACCCATTATGTATTTATTGTCCTCCATTGAAAAGAGGACATTGTTTAATATAATGGGTGATTTTTTAAGAGCTTGAGAACTTTTTTTAAAAAAAAAACGCATAAAATTTGCGTAAAGCGCGAAACACATTTCGAACCGAACACTGATTTTGGTAATAAAATTCAATGATTTGCAAGCGTTGCTCGTTAGTAAGTCTATTCATGATGAAATGTCAAAGCATACTGAGCATCTTTCTCTTTGACACCATGTCTGAAATCCCGCGTGATCTGTCAAATACTAATGCATGAAAATCCTAACCTCAAAAAAATCACCCGATATAAAACGTATATAGCACGTAGCTTAGAAAATTAAAGATGATTAAAAAATTAATTAAAAATTAAATTAAAATCGTCGCAAAAACAAATAAAAACGGGTATATTAAAAGTGTATTTCAGTTCAAGTTCGAGAAAAATTCAAAACAAATATCTTGGAACATTCTGTTTTCGATTCTAGATCTCATATGACTGGGAAGATTATTTCACAGTCTGATTTCATGAACACAAACATGTATGGGTTGACGGGCGCAATAAGATAACTTGGTAAACAATAATTAAGTCTATCAGATAGATAACTTGGAGTGTTTTAAAAAAATCATATTGATACTTCAAAAAAGCTTGAAGGTGCCAGCTAAAACCTTGACAAGCCTAAGACGAGAAATGATCAAATCTAAATTAAACACAATCTAAGTTAAAGACAAATCGAGCAGTGACATTAAGTGCTTCCTTTAACTTCTATGCTTCCGAATGACAGTAACTTTACCAACTTAAATTTAGTATGAGTGCGTAGAATTGATCTAATAACAGATAGTCTTCTGAGCGAAGCATACATCTTTGACACAACAGTATCGACGCAGATATCCCAAGTTAGTCTATTATTAAAGATTAATCCTAAGTTTTTGGCTTGTGTAACATAATCATTTATGGAATTATTTCATTTAATTTAAGAAGGGAAGTTTTAAGATTTGAGTTTTTTTTTAATTTAATATTGGAAGAGCTATAGTTTTTCAGGATTCAGTTTAAGCTCGTTTCGGGTCGAACAGTCATACATGAGTTTTCTAGAATTACGGGTATTATTGTTGGAGATAACTTTTATTTTCAGAGTTCAGAAAAGCTATTTGCGAATTAAAATATATCTAGAAGCTTAAGAACGAACAGAAATATTTCATTATACATTTTAGTCTTCTACCTTTCAAATGCAAAGCTTTTCCTATGACATAATCTAGATTTGAAAATAACAAATTAATTTTTAACTATTTATTTTCCAACTTCTTATGAATCTTGGAGAAAATAATTTCTTCTGTGTTATGCACTTTAGACAACGCTTGAAGTTAATTGATACCAGGAATTAAGTTTTTATAGAACTTTGGGTCTCATTCAATCGACCAAATTCAAAATTAAGAAGGAACAGTGCCAAAGCATGATGGAAATTCTGAAGAAAATTTAATTCACAATGAGTAATTAGAACCGTTTTTTGGTTTTAAATTCTGTTAATAATCTAATGAATCATGCTCCAGGATTTATCCAGAATATAATGGTTTTGATATGCAGATGTTTCATTTCTGCTTGCATTGCATTGTTTGCTTGATGGCAATGTAACTCGCTACGAGTAAGCTTCAAATTTTAATAAGAAAATATGGGGCTCCTATGCTCTACTTCTATTTTATATTTAATCAAAAAATGTAGTCCATGCTAAATTCATTATAAACTACAACACATTTAATCTTAAGAATAAGAAAACAACTCAACACAACATAAGAATTCCATTGCTTGGTTTGATATAAAGTGGAAACAATTTCCATCAATCATCTAAAACATTTATGTTATTCAACTCTGAAGGAGTAATGGAACAAGAACTGTCCTCTCCATAATATCTCCACACATCACACAAATTAGACATAGCTTCAGAATCTATAATATTACAGGCATGTTGATAGATTTGGATATGGGGTGCATGATCCCATATGGGAGTCGCCTCCATCATCATTAGACACCATGCTTTTCATATTCTCGTTCTATAATAATGAAGAATAATTATTATTCCATTCAATTAAAATGCATGAAGTGTTAATTTTTGAATTACAAAAGAATAAAACAAAAACTCTTGAGTTGAATATTGAAGTGACACATGTTTATACTAAGAATGGGCTTGGTTAATTCTTTTCATTTTTGTTTCTCTTCTTTATTGAATTGAAATATGCTTGAATGGTATTTCTTCGATTTTCCTCCCTTCATATGCATATGAGATTTGTTTTGAATATTTTAGGCATTAAAATGTTGCTTTGAGTTACAAATATAAGATAAGTTTGGATTTACTTGTCGTAGATGTACAGATACTTCAGTGTTAAATTTGATTGTGTATATACTGCAAGCTAAGATATTAACGAAAGACATGGAAATTCAATGAACATTATATGATGATTATAAATGATAGTGTTTTGATAATTCCTGCCAAATGGGAATTATGTATACACGTTTCACATTCATAAACTCTGTTGCAAGTGTTTTAAATGCATTATTGCAGAAACTTTGTTCTTGAGGTAAATTATTTATATCCTTAAAAGCTTAACTGTCTAACAATTACTCCCACACTGCACCTATTTGAGTTAATCCTTAAGATACTTTTAATTAAAATAAATGAACAATGACGAAAATCTATGTATGATAAATAATAATGATTATGGGTTATGTTTGTATGAAAGAAGAATATCGGGTTTTAGTAAACAAATTAATAAGGTAAATAACTTGGTATAGACTCAGTGGGGCAAAATTTTAAACGATTTAGTAAAATGTTAAAGTCATTTTTTGCAATTTACCAAGCTTAAAAAATGATTTACATAAATTTAAACGATTTTAAAATCTATCTCTTAACAATTTGCTAAGGTTAAAATCACGGAATGGCTTCTTTAACTTTGAGCAATTTAATAAATCCATATGACAATTATTCTTATAAGAGCAGTCAACAGCTGGGAATTCTAATTAATAGGCCCGTTTAAGCGTATTTGTTTTGTTTATTTTCACGAACTGTCACTTTTTAGACATATTTGGATAATCGATTTATAATAAAAGGCAATTAGCAATTTACTAGTTAGCAAAACGAAAAGAAAGGTTTAAAATTTTGGAGTCCCTTAGCAAATTGATATATTAAAAGAATCCAATTAAAGTTCTCAGACTAAGTACCTGGGTCTAATTTTAGACAAACATTAAATTAGAAACGCAATATACAAGAAAGAGTCAAAAAAGTTACTGTAGCTCTCTTTTCTTGGAAAAACGCTATTGGTAATAAATGCAGCTTACAACCCCAAATTATGCATTGGTTATACACATCGGTAATCAGACCGATTTTATTGTACGGTGTGGCAGTATGGAGGAGTGCTTTAGAAAAAGCTATAAGCCGCGACAAACTAAATAAGGTACAACATTAAGCTGGCTATATATAAGCGGATCGCTTCGCACGACCCCATCTGCGGCACTGGACAACCTACTCTACCTAACACCTCTTGATATATTTAGCATATAATTGACTGCATTTTGTTAAAATTAGCTGCAAGGTCTGCTATTTGCCTCAAAGCTTGGAATCAATTCCAAATCACACAGACTACACCATCCCCCAACTGCAATTCGACAGAAATAGCTTTTTCCAGGCGGAACTTTTTGCTATAAAAGAAGTTTTGTCTTGGCTTAAAGAAAACGTGATATCAACATCTGATATCCGTATTTTCTCAGATAGTCAGGCCGCTATCAAATCTCTGGACTCTGTCTTTCTCTTTACAAACTCTATTACAGTCCATAACTGTCGATCATCTCTAATGAAGATAGCACAACAGTTTAATATTCAACTTTTGTTGGGTGCCAGGCCATAGAGACATTCCAGGAAATTGTAAGGCAGATGAACTCGCCAGAAATGGTACAGTACAACCCATTCTACCACGTTTGGCTAATGCTGGCATACCAATCGCTACACGTAAACTATTGCTAAAGCAAGACGCTATGAAAAAGGCAAACATCGGGTGGAAACATCACCACGTTTCAGGTCACAAAAAACATCTGGCCTACGCTAGATTTAAAGTGCTTAAGGTGTTTGCTATCTCTTAGCAGATCGCCAGGTCACAAAAAACATCTGGCCTACGCTAGATTTAAAGTGCTTAAGGTGCTTGCTATCTCTTAGCAGATCGCATATAAGTCCTGTTTTAGCTCAAAAACGCAAGAACTACCTAGGAGAATTCTTCTATAACAATCTAAACGATCTCAATCATATTAACATAATCAGTCTTTTACGTTTCATTGAGCTTAGAAGAAAGCCTCAAGATTCATGTGGTATCACAATGGGCCATTAAACTGGCTTAAGTATGTCCTACTCCATCACGGAGAGCCACTTTAACCTAAACTAACCAAACCTAATCAAAATTTGTAATTGACACAGTCTACTTTGTTTCATGACACGTAAAGGTGTTAAATACAAATTAAATGTATATTCATAAATTTTCAGTGGAGTGAAGTTTATACAATTATGTCCACCAAATTCGAATGGCTACCATGATTGGAAATAAGGTAAATGACAAAAGATAAATGCTAATACCTAATGCTGAACAAAAGAGTATTTCAACGTGCATTAGACGTCAATTCGATATCATCAGAACTTTCAGAACTCTAAAATCTTAATTATTATCTACACGTAAAGGAAAGTACAGCTTTTCCAAAATGCACAAATTTCGATTATTTTAATTTGACTTAAGACATCCACATGAACTTAAATAACTTAAAAACAATAAATTTCAAATTCGATCGCAAGAAATTCTAGATTATTAGGTATTCAATTTTTGTTTTTTTTTTTTTTTCAGAATAAACTTTATGCCACCCCATTCCAATGAAGACTGAAGCTATGATGATGGAGAGAAAGCTAAAAGAGTCCTACAGATATATAGACTTGGTCTCACAATCAGGTTCAAAAGCCCGCGCAGTCAATTTGTTCCGCTCAAATTGATTTTCAATTATCAACACTTTGGGGTGGTGTATACACCTACAATTTACATCGGCATCAGTACTTCAGCACTTCAGCCGCTGGCAGTGGGGTTTGGGTGGGGAAAAGAGCAACTATGCTCTAAAATCTGAGAAAATATTAAGTTCTGAAAACATTGAAATAGAAACTGGCACCCACACTCTGGCTTTACATTCTATTGAATACCTTCCCGGAAAACTTCTCTGGAGCTACGAGTAGCAATAGAGTGGAGGTATGTTCGTTCGTCGCATTCGCCGTCTTCGTCGTTCGAAAGAACTTCGCGAAGCGGAAAACAATGAATGCACCTTGCCTTGGAATATATGAACATGGTCGTTTCGATTTCGATAGCGCGGTGAATAGAGCAGTCCTCTTGGCAAAATAGTGTGACCGTGTTTTTAGGTAGTTTTCAGGATTCTTATAGAGATTCTTTTTAAATTGTTTAAATAGTTTCATAAGCTGTCAGTTTCGCTGCAAGCGGGTTTTTGAAAAAGGTCTTCCTTTTGTGTCTCGCGATATGTATTCATCAACTTACGTCAGTTATTACCACAAAATGCTTATGATTTTTTATTTTTTGAAAAATAACAATGCATGTAACTTTTCGAGTTGGTTACACTTTTTCTTGTTGCAGTTCACTTCTTCCACCTGATCGAGCACTTTCAAAGCTCCATAGGTATTTGAATGAAGAATTAATTCTGCTAGATGCTTATTTCCAGTTCTCTAGTTATTTATTTTTTTACTTTCTATTCACTTTTCAATCGACACATTTATGCAAAACTCGAATCGCGATGCAGCGCAGCATTGTGTTATCCCTTAAGAAAAGTTTTCCTTTGAAAGGACACCGAGCTATATAGAAGCTATATACTATATGTATGTGGGTTTTATGTTGGTTTGGGGTTGGGGTTTTCCTCTTACCAACCCCCCCCCCTTCATTTAAGTTTTATGTAACTTGAGTGGAAATGCATTTTCTTTTTTTTTGTTGTTGTTGTTCTTTCTCAACAAAAACATAACTATGCAGATAAAGTAGGCAAACCCGAAGTTGTATAATAATAGGGCTATGATGCTAGATGGGTATAGAATCAATTATTGTCCTGGTTATGAAGGAAATATTTTCATTTTGTGAGTGAATTTTGCGCGGATGGGCAAGTCTTGTGGGATTCAATGTGCTATTTATAGGTATAGGCATTTATATATATAAAAAGGCCGAGATTTATATAGAAATTGTTGTTCTAGTTGTATTGAAAAGTAGAGAAAACAACATTTTACATGGCAGAACTTTCATTTGTGACGGCTTTGGTTTTCAAGTTAGATTAGTTTTTGCATTTAAAAGGATTTATTTTTATACCGTTGCTTTGCTTGTCGGTGCTCGGTCGTCAAAGCTGTGCAGCAAAACATCAAAGGGCACTTCAAGATAGTTATAAATTTTATTTTGATTAGCTGAGTTTTTATGAGTAAAGTTCTATGAATATACAAATACAAAACACGTTTTCTTCTTGATAAGTTAAAATGTTTAATAACATTCATTAAATATTAATTTTGTTGTGACAACGAGTTTTGTTTATTTTAAATTTCAAAATGGTTAAAAGGCTTGCGTCGAAGATTTGGTTTTTCCCTGATGAACGATAACATGATTTTTTTTATACCGATTTACATGAAAAATTGCACTTTAAAAAATACTCGCGACCTTGTTAGGAAGATTGAAGAGATTCTTTTTCTGTGTGAGATACTTCAAGGAAGATTGAAGAGATTCTTTTTCTGTGTGAGATACTTCAAGAGAATTATTTTAAATTTTAAACTACTTAAATTTTTCGTATGTGACGAATTCTTAAATAATTTGGTATCTGCCTGAACTATTTCCATGTCAAAATCTGTCGATATGTAAGTATAGGACTGCAGATCTGTTAAGTTTAGCTTTATGACTAAGAAGTTGCCTTAGTTTCGAATGGTTAATCTGTCATGCTTTCGGTTCTATAACATGTGCATTTTTTCAGCAATAACTCTTCGGATGTTCTTTACTTTATAAGCTATATCAACTCAGATAAACAATCATACTATCAGCAGTGCTGGAGTAATAAATATTGTTAAGCACTGCTTCTTTGATATCAGAAGAATAACCAAGTCCTTTCTAGAGCAACTACAGTATTCGTATCATACGAATACGAATCGTATGGTATAAATAGACGCTTATTAATTTGGAGGTGTATGGTGCAGGTGGGTAAGGACTTTAATCTATTTGCTTGGAAAAGTTGATCACGAAATTAAGAATCAACAGCTCAACATTTAAAAACAATTTCAAGAGTTAGAATTTTGACATTGAAATATGACCAAAATTTGAAAAATTTGACAATCTCGGGAGTTGAAACTTTAAAATACAACCAAAATTGTATGTAAGCTTATTTTTTTAATCATCAGACTTCATAAGCTAGTTCAATACATATAGCTCGCTACAGCAAAGTTCTTAGTTCGTGATATAAGGAACTCAAAATATCAAAAACATTGATTGAGTGACTGACTCATTAACACTTCCGCTCACTGACTAAAAATTCGCCATTTTCGACATCGGAATAAATCTTTTTTTTTTAATGGTTGTTTCCTAGTTCTTCCTTAAGCTACTTGCTATTAAGAAAGAGTGTTGGTCCTGGGGTACAATTCATGGCTTCGTCAAGATTACTTTAGATGAGCATTTATAAAGTGTAAAAATACTTTTTTGAGAATCTAGTGTAGCTACATAATAGCGTTGAAATGTCAAAACCTTTCTTAAATAAGTGAAAAATAGAAAATAAAGCAAAAGTTTTGATATTTTTTAAAATCTTTATTTGAAACAAGTTCAGTTAAAATGCTTAGATAATACATTTTTAAATTTCTATCATAGTCAACCAAAAATTCACCCTGGTTATCTAAACAATCGTGACAGTCTTTTCTTTTTAAGAAGTTGTCTATAGGTATACTTCAGAAAACTAACGCAGAGATCAAAACAAGTAATTATTATATTTACAATCAATGGAAAAGTTTCAATATTGGTGTTATGTACATATATGCAGTCTATTTTATATCAACTTATAAATAATTAATTCCGACTTTCTTAAGTCCTTTTGTCGAAATACAAAAAGTTTTTTTTCATGAAATATGGATACAGGAATCACAAATATTTTGTGATATATGTGGCATGTTTTTAAGAACTTTCTTTTGGAAAACTTTTTTACCGTAAGCAGAGTAGAAGATAACATAACCTAGCACCCCTCATTTCAATTTGATTAAGGAAACTTTTCAATTGAATTCAACATAATACCTCGTATCAGGAAAAAAAAAACTTTACTTTCTGTTGTGTTAATTTTAGGAAATTAAATACACATCGGTTTTAGTTTTGTTTTTGAGAAATATTAATTGTTATTCGTTTTGAAGATTGCTTCAAACTTTACTTTAAGATGCAAAAATATACAAATAATTTAAGGGCGGAAGAAGATATAGTTTTGGTATTAAGTAGAATGTTTAATGGAAATTTTGTCTCAGAAACATACCCTTAAAGGATGTTTAAGACGTGATTCTTCCCGATAATAGCTCTTTATATCTCACACACTATCTTTGATATTACTTATATGTCTGTTTTATAAATGTCCTGCCGTCAATTTTCCATTAGATTATACCACTTTGTATAGACAACGAAACGACAACGGCACAACGACACGCCTTGCTGCAGATTAAACATTATAAAAGAAAGTGATAGCTAACACAGACTGCCAACGACGACGCGCGATGACAAAGAATTTTTCATAAATAGGTGCCAACACTTTTTATAAAGATAAAGAACAAAAAAGACAAAACTTTTATATTCACCCCCAAAAAGATTTTTATTTTCAAATTCCGAACACATCTTTAGCCCATCAGTTTTCATTTTGATCCAATACCACCCTATACTAAAATATCCTTTTGATTTTATATGTCACAAAGAATGAATCTTCTGCACATCCCTTCGCCTTCGCATACGTTGACGGTCGCGTCTCTTGTCGTTGTCTTCATCGCTCGCTCGCTCGCTCCGCATACTATTCCGCATCCTTATCCTTGTCTCTAGGTTTTTTTGTCTTCCTTTTTAGCTTTAACGGGAAAATGTTAGTATTCAAGTCGCAAAACATGGCTCTTTGGGTATACCGTGGTATACACTATACATATTAACGATTATTGTTTGACTACAAAATATCACCACCCTTCCCTAGCCCTATCCAGGATGGAGTTCTTTGCTTTTTGTTTATCCTTTTGTTGCCGCATTAGTTAAATATGTTAAGAAAATACGTTCAGAGACGATATATCAACAGATATGATATTATACCTAGAAAAAAAAAACATAAGTATCAAAAAATTCATTTTCTGCTTTAAGCATTTCGTCTAAGATTTTCGACTTTTTAAATGGATAGATACTGATCTAATTTCGAACTTTTAAAATTTCTTTGAAGCACGTTTAAAATATTTTAATTTAAATTATCAAACAATAACTTTTTCTTGAAATAAGATAAATACACTTTTATAACAACGCTGGTAGACTGAACAAATCTTTAAACAAATATTATTATTCCTTAAACGTAGGAGACAGACGTATCTGTGAGTTTTTATAGTTAAATATGGACTTGTGTTGTGAGAGGCATCATCAATCGTTTGATGCACAAGAATGGCTAAAAGAAAAATGACTGGTCAAAATAGCTGCATATGATACCCTTAAGCTAATAAACTGGCACAAGAGACCAACCAACCGACCAACCGACAGACCGACAATAGCCCACTGGTGGGTGCGCTGACTGGGCTCTTGGTATGGTATGTACAATCTTCCATATACACGAACTGCTTCAGACTTGTTCCCAATTTTTTATTACATAAGTTGAGAAGACTCCCACATCCACCCTGATTCCTCTAAGACCTAATGATGATATATTATAGGGATGTAGAACAGTCGTACACATTCCTTTGACTACATTCTATATACACTCGTATAAAGACAGAGAACGGAGGAACTAAGGACGACTTTTGTTTTAATGTTGGGGAATTTAATCCCTTGATGGTGGTTTATATTGCTTATAAAGTTCTATTCAAAGTGGGTTGCATTATTGGGGGTGGGGGCGGTGGTGGTCGAAGCGGAAAGCAGTTAGAGATATGACGACAACGACAGCATCGACTTCGATGACGATGACAATGACGTGAATGAGTTAAGGATGTAACAACTGCTTTAAGAAAAGAAAAAAACAAACCACTTGTCCTAGAATTTCTATTTAAGTTTTATTGTCTTGACTGCATCCTGTACGATTATGAAGAGGTCCTTATTTGTATTTTTTTTTTATTTTGAAAATTGTGAAAATTCATATTATGAGTCATGATGCTTTGTCTATTTTTATCTTAGGGAGTAAAAAAGATGAATCGTAACATTGAATTAGGCCACTTTATTAATATCTATAAAGGTTTTTCTAAAGGTTTTGGTATATACAGTACTTCCTGGCTGCGGCAATGCGCAGTATTGTAATTGACTTTTGCTTTGTTTTCTTTTCGGTTCACAAAGCAATTTTATCTATTCAGTTATAATTAATCAATTATTTTGATGTTTGATTAGATTGTTTACATGAAGCGTGGTAAAATAGCAATATGATTGCAAGATATCGAATCCAATATTAACATTCAGTAAACAATATGGGCATCATCATCGTTATTTGGGCTTGTTTTGCATACTATCGTTAAATATTCGATCTTGACATAACTTATGGTTAAATGAGTATATGAGCATGAGCTCCGAGGACAAGGTTGGTATTGGACCGTTTTAATTTTTTTTGTTACACAAATAGGTTTGATGACTTCGATATATTTTGATGAATTGACTCTTCTCTGGTGAACATTTTTGGCGTTATGGATGAAGTGTACTGTGGTTGTCTTAAACAAAAGTTATTTAATAAAGTTGTGTCTTGTGTACGGACGTACGAACGCACGCGCAGACATCTCTCTAAAACCTTTTATTTAGATTTTAGAGACCTTCAAACGTCGAGAAATGTCAACATTTTCAATCCGACAAATCGAACCGATTACAATATATTCCCATGGGAAATTAATAAGGGTTATCCACTATATTAAGTAACAGATTTCGGGCAATTGGTCGCCGCGTCTGGCTCGAATGAATTGCAGCCAAGTTTCACAATTTGCTATCAGTTTTTGCAATTGGGGCCGTATGTCATCAATAACACACAAACATTTTGGAACCATTATTTTGGTAATAGATTTGGAAACATTTTTCAGGAGTTAGTCTTATTATTATAAAGTGGTAAACTAAACTGAGCATCATAACTCTAGTAACAACGGTGAAAAAGACAAACTACGAAAAAAGTATTGTGAGATTAAAAACCACACGACTGAAAAAAACAAGCGTTAATTTAATTCCAAGATTGACACATTTTACAAATGAAGTTCGATCCAAACTTTCAGATTTCTTTACCTTCCAGATTATTGTGGAAATGTAAGGGATTCCTGGAAGAATAGTCTTATGCTTATAATAACGAATAACTTTTTAGGGGCTTAGTAGAAGTGTGTGCTCAAAGCGGCTTAAACAAGAATTTTCTTCCGGCTTTCTATCCATTATATAGCTTTTGGCAATATAAAAAAAGTTTTGTCCTGCATGAAAGGAAATTAAATATTAACATCTAACATTCGGATTTTCTCAGATAGTCAGGTTCAGAACCTCTCCTCAAACTCTCTAACTTTCGAGCAACTCTTATGGAGATAGCGCAGAAGTTCAATCTTCACTTTTGCTGGATGCCGGACCACAGAATAAAGTAAATCTTAAGTACGTCATTATCATCAGTTTCAACTCAAAACTATAAAAAATCGTTAAATGTTAACTTTTATTGAAACGAAAGGCCATAAAGAGAACCACTTCAAAACATTTGAAAATACGTTTGATCAGTCAAAAAAGTACACTTTTGTCTAATATGTTTTATTTATTTTTTTGATTGTCTTTTTGGCAGTCTTTTTACCTGTTATATTAAAAAATAAAATTTTGAGCATGAAAACAAGTTTTTAGTTCCAAAAATTCCATGTGTCCTTTATAGCGATATTCATCCAATATTTCGGCACGTATTCGAAAAAAGGTTACTAGTGCATTGAAAAAAGGAGGATTGTTTTTATGTAAGTCTTATTTTTACTTAAGCTTATACATTTTTCAAGTTTACCAAATTATGGTCAGCAGGGCTGCCGTTTTGAAAATTCAGAAGGGAGTATTTCAGAGGATTAGAGGGGAGTATTTCGTGTTTCTGGGGAGTACGCAAAAAAAAGAAATACTCTTAATATTAACAATTATTAATTCCTTTTTTTTGTTATTTGTACTTCATTTCAAATACGCATACAAAGGTTCATGAATTCATGTTTAATTTAACAAAAAAAAACTTAACAATATATAAATATCTTTAACTAATAAAAAATAACATTTATTAAATAAAAGTAACTTAACTCATATTCAATGTTAAAAATAAAATACATATAATCAGACTTTCAATTTTTACAGTGTGACATCTTTTTTATAAATATGACCTATGTACATATTTGCAATAATTACATAAGAGATCTTTTGAAGGAACCAATTGCGATGCATGGCAATTTTGAATAAATGACTTTGCCAATAAAATGGCATTGACTGTGGCAATAGACAAACAGTTTCTGTTTCTGCGGCACCGCCAGCCGTGCCGACGTTGATGATGAGAATTCTTTTTATATTTAATTAGGTACCTTTATTTTGACAAATAGGATTTGTTTGATAAAATAATGAAAAAACTTTATTTTGTATTGTTTACTAACTTTTCCATCTTGAATCATCTTAGATCTTACGCTTTGTGAAATAATTTTGATTATAAATTTCCCAGACAACAACAGACAATTTATTTCTTTTATGCAACTGACAAGGAGTGACAACTGACAGGAGTGAAGTATGACATTTCTTCCAGTTTAAGCTACTACAAAATCAAAACATTCAGTGTTTTTAAGCTTTGAACGAATCAGTTGCAATCGTTGATGCCACTTAATTTTTTTTATTAACATAATTATTAATGAATTTTTGAAAAAGTTTTGAACATTTTCGAGGGGAGTACAATCAAGGTGAGGGGAGTACGGGAGTACAGTGAATGCTAGGGGAGTACAAATACTCCCTTAGTACTCACTTCGGCAGCCCTGTTATTGGTCAGTCGAATATCTTATTTTTTTGTTTGCTAAGTTGTATTTTAATACGTTAGCATCAAACCAATACGAGAAAATAACATCATTGGAACATACAAAGTTTATTTTTGAAAATTTCCTCTTGTATTGTTTTTTTCAAACCACCATTGTTTGTTGCTTTCAACGCTTAAATTTAAATAGATTCAACTTTTTTTGTCTCTCAAAAAAATACGGATATGAAAAAGTCCATTTTTGTGAATAAATTAAACAGACCACAATAAAAATAAAACGAACAAATGCCTTGAAGGGCTCGTTTCGAAAACACTGTGAAAACCATTCATATATGAATTCATGACTTTATATAAAGTGTTGCTTAAATATATAGTATGCATTTGCTTATAGAATATCAGCGGCGGCGTCGGCGACGACGACGGTGGCGGTGACAACTTTGCTCCAGAGTTAAGGTTTTATTTGCTCATATTTTCTTTATGTTATTCGTGAATTAATATTAAAGATGATTTCCATATACCTGCGAGTATGTTACGAAAAAAGAAACTTCCCCCATCCCACTTATAAAAACATATATTCATTCGTTTGGCATCAATTGTACATACATATATGAAAAACCACAAATTGCTGCCGGAGAATCCTATCATAGATCTTTGCTCTCTTCTCATCATAAACTTGTTCCTCGTTCCCTCTTGATATACATACATACTCGTATATGTATATATTTGTTGGCTTTATTCAGGAACAGACAAATGCATTAAAATGCAACTGCAACTGCAACAACGACATCGCATGCAAAAGAAAAATGTAATGTTAAAACCGCACGTCAGCAGGATAATTGGAATTTGCATTGAGAAAAGGATCAAATAAAAGTTATGTATCCAAAAGATCTGGCGCACCTACATTTTAAATATGTAAACTCATCATTCAAGCACTGCGTCGAGCAGGACCAGCGCCAGCACCAGCGCTAGCCCACCCAGCCAGCTATTTGCTGCTTCTGCTGCTGTTGCGTTTAAATTCACATCCAGTAGCCAGACCAATAAATAATTGATTTTCATTTATTGGAGTTTTATATCTCCTTACATCGTATTTCGAATTTATATGAAATGCAGCTTACATATTCGATTGACAAGTTAGTGTCCTTTTGAGTAAAACGAATTTATACGTCATCATTACTTAAATGGGCCGCTACTTTAAATTAAAACAAAATGGATGATTGCGGTGCTTTACAAGTCGTTGGATTTTTTTAATTTTTTTTTTATAACAAGCACACACTCAAGGGGATATTACTACCCTTTTTATGCAGATGCATAGTGTGAGCACTAGGAAGAGGAGAGAGGGTTTAAAAGTGATGTCGGTGCACATTGGTTTTGAATTCGTGAATATTGCAATGATTAGGAAAGACAGAGTGTGGTAAGGCATTCCACATTCGCGTAGTACGGCTAAAGGACGAATCTCTGTATTTGACAGTACGGCCGAAGTCGGGCTCGAGGGTATACTGATGAGCATTCCTAGAAGCGCGAGTATTACGGTTGAACTGTTTAAGGGGAGGAATGCACCTGGCTATTTCACTAGAGCATAAGCCGTTAAAATAACGGTAAAAAAGGGTCAGACAAGAGACCTTACGACGATGTTCAAGCGAAGTATCCAGGAGGCTTAAGTAAGTTGCAGGGGCACCAGCCCAGAGATGGGAGTTATACTCAAGCTTTGGACGTATATAAGTCTTGTAGATAACAGCCAGATCAGAAGGGGTGAAATATTTCTTGCATCGCCTAAGGAAACCCAAACACCTTGCGGCATTTTTGGCGACATCGCGTATGTGATCGTTCCACAAGAGGTGGTTGGTGACACACATACCAAGAATATCGAGGTGCTCAGTCTCATTGATGCAAGTGCCATCCATGGATAATGGCAATGGGGTATATCTCGCTTTAATGATACAAGACAGCATTGCGTTTTCGAAGAATTAAATTCCACGCGGTTTTTAATCCCCATTGAACAATGCTGTTTAGGTCGGAATTTAATGAGCTTATCATATTTTGTTGTTGCAGTTCCACATCCGAAGAAGGGGGATGTGAGTCTAAAAACGAATATGAAAAGAGTTGGATGTTGGAATACTAAAGAAACAAAAAGTGTTGATGTTTTCACTGATTCTTGGCGTCGAAATGTTGGGTCTTAATCTAAGAGCATTATGGTTAAAGTACATTAAGATGTCTACTTGCGACATATCTTAAAAAAATGTATTCCTTTAGAATTATCGTATATTTATTATGAAAGTAATAGTAAGGATTTGTTTGAGGATGTTAAAGAGAATATTAAAAGCTCGGGATATATAAGGACCTCATTATGACAGCTCAAAGTAGTTCTTGTGTTACTTTAATAATTGTTACGATAAATAAAACAATGTTGTATAAATAAAAAAAATTGACAAAAATTCAATTAGGTCGGTAAATCAGAAAAGTATGTGAACCAGTTTGATATTGCTATTTTAGAAGACTATAGAGTATTTAGATTATTCTAATAAAAATTTGTCACCTGGAATATTTGACAAAAAATAATTATACCCCAAAATAATTGTATTTACCACAGAATAGTAAAGTTTTTAGAAAAATTTAGTTCATCTGATGTTCGACACGAATATCTCAAGAATAAATGAAGGTATGGATTTCAAAATTATTTCATTCAATGCTTAATATTAACATAAAATATTAAAAAAAAAAGAGGCTGGGATGCGACCCACACTGAAAACTTCCCATCCCGTCTGTCAATTTGTCTTGCTTAAAAGTTTGTAGGTTTTCGTGTTTCGTTAAATAAGTTGTCAGTTAATTTATTCTTGAAAATTTAAAAATTACCAACAATAATTTGCATATAATGAAATAGTTTGGTTTCAAAATCTATTTTAGTTAACGATATTTTTAGTCGAAACCAATTTTTTACCAATTTTGGTAGCATTTCTTCAAAGTTTTTATTTCTTATACATATAAACAAATAGAAATTGGATGAATGAGATATCGAGAACCGAACATCAATTTTTAACAATATTGGGTACTATTTTTTGTAGATTTTATTTTTGTACGGACTGTTTTATTTTTATGAAAAAATTTACTGAATGTCGAAAACAATATTTTCTGAGATAAAATAAGTTTGAAGCCAAAATTTTAAATTTTTGAAATGATACTTGAGTCGAAAATCAATGTTTACCAACTTTTAGTAATGCTTTTTATTTATTGTACAAAAACTGTCAATTTGACTTTTCTCAAAATTTTATCGAATGTTGAAAACTATATTTATTTTTATTAATGCTGTTTATATGTTTTTATTTTTTGTTAAAAAACTGTCAATTCGAATTTTCTCAAAATGTTACTAAATATTGACAACGATATTTCTTAGAAGATAAAATTAGTTTAAAGCCAATATCTCAAAGTTTTGAAAATATATTTGAGTCAAAAATCAATTTTTACGAACTTTGAGTAATGTTTTTTTTTTTAGGTTTTTATTTTTTATAAAAAAAACTGTCAATTCGATTTTTCTCAAATTTTACCAGATGTTAAAAACGTTATTCTACGTACACACGCACGCACACACATCTCTCTCTTAAATTCGACTTGAAACGTAGAGAAATGTCAAAATTTTCAATTCGACAAATCGGACCGATTACAATAACTTCCTATGGGAAGTTAAAAAAAATAAATTAGTATTTGTTTTATAAGAAATAAAAACTTTTAAAAATGCTACTTAGATTGATAAAAATTGGTTTTTAACTAAAACTCTCGCGAACAAAAAAAGTTTTTAAAATCCAACTTATTTATCATATGCAAAATTTTTCTTTAAACTTTAAAGCTAATTTCTTAATAGAAATCCAATATTTTTTAACAAA
The DNA here is from genome assembly GCA_920104205.1 of Eupeodes latifasciatus. Taxonomy (NCBI): domain Eukaryota; kingdom Metazoa; phylum Arthropoda; class Insecta; order Diptera; family Syrphidae; genus Eupeodes; species Eupeodes latifasciatus. The sequence goes on from OV049926.1 coordinate 118,727,122, forward strand.
ACACAAAATCGTAAATTTACAACAACAAATAGGTAAATAGGTAATAGGTGATAGGTAAATGGGTTTCAAGTTGAGTATTACGGGAACAACGAAATATATTGATTTCAAACTTTTTTTTATCCTATACACGGTTCTCGAAGTTTTTTAGGAAAGAAGTTAAGAACATTGGCTTAAGAAAAGATGTCCAAGTTTGTGATGACGATATTGATTTGGAGAATACGAATCGTAAATTCTCTCCCAAATCCAATTTAGTTTTATGTTCTCAAGAATTGCTGAGAACGATAGTTTGGACGCAATCTCGGTAAGTGCGGTAGATAAGTGTCAAGTAAGAAAAGCATTTTTTTCTACAAAATCGAAATGCACTGGACTTGACAATATGTGCAAAATAATCCTAAAACAAGGAAAAAACAAATAGTACAGACCAATATCTATCCTTCTTTTTTTATATAAGGCTTTCAAAATACTTATAAATAACCATTAATGATCTGCCTTCTGTTTTGTACTTCTGTCAATACCATATTTATGCTGATGATGTTCAGTTAGTTTTCCTGAGAGTATGATTAAGGATGCAATAGCTAAAGTGATTATTGATCTACTGTCTATTGTTAAATTCAATTAAATTCAAAACTAAAGCTATTCCAATTTCCAATACAAAACTCAAACTTGAAAACTTGCCTTATATTAATTAATTTATAATTGATTATGTTACACAAGTCAAAAACTTAGGATCGATCTTTAACAATAGACTAACTTGGGATACCCACGTCGATACCGTTGTGTCAAAGATATATGCTTCGCTCAGAGGACTATCTGTTATTAGATCAATTCTACCCACGCATACTAAATTAAAGTTGGTTAAGTCACTGTTTGCAGACCTTGACTCTCATTCGGCTCAGAAGTTAAAGGTAGCATTAGTAATGCCATGCTTGATTTTTTTCTTAACCTGCGTAGATTTGAACACTTCTCGTTTTAGGCTTGTCAACTTTTTACCTGTAACCTAGGAGATTTTCTTCAATTATCGGTGTTGTATCTTACTTTTTAATTTGATTGTTAAAAAGACTCTAAGTTATCTAATAGACTTAATTATTGTTTCTTAAGTCGTTTTATCTTATTTCAACCGTCCACCTATACGTGTTTGACATCACGCGGCAAGTTCTTTTGTTGTTCATGCTATAAGACTGTGGAATGATCTTCCCAGTCAAAGTATATAATCGAAAACAGAAGATTTTTCAAGATTTTTCTTTTCAATACATATTTCTCGAACTTGAACTGAAATACACTTTTAAAATACTCATTTTTATAATAATAATATAACTCTTATCTTTATATGCTTCCAAATTTGGATTCCTAAAATAATTCATAGCAAAATAAAATTATATCGCAACCGACAAATAAAGTAAAAATTTGCACAATATAAAAAAAAAAAAAATGGAAAAATAAAACGAAAACGGTCAAATGCACAAATACAACCTTTGAACTTTTCACTCTTTGCCATCATCAGCATCACATCTTACTCATATACAGTGCCCATATGATAATCAATAACTCTTCCACAAGTTTTCCTTATTCATGTGCAGTAGTGCTCAGCTCAGTGCATCTTGTTGGAAAATGCATATCCAAGACGACGCACGGGCCGGGCGGTGGCGCGGAGCGGCGCGGCGTACAATAGATGCTGACACATCTTGAACCCCATCCTTTGCTCTTCATCTTCATAGTCATCGTCTTCCTAGTCGTCTTTTAGAAAGTTATGCACATGCTTGTAAAAGTTTGCATATGGTAATTTCCTGATTGAGTTTCACCAGAAGCACAAAAAGACTAATCAAATATGCCCACACACTCTGCAGTCCGCTCATCGCACTGAACTCTGAAGACTGATGCAGAAAAGGAAGTCACTTTTCTGACCTTAAAGTAATTCAAAGTGTTGGTTGGCCATTAAAGTTGCGAAAGACATATTGCGGAGGACGATGAGGTAGCAATTCCTTACTTGTCGCCATACGCCACGCCACGCCACGCAACGCCATCTTTGTCATATTTTATATTTTTTATTTTTTACTTGGTGGCAGAAGGCGGTTGTCGTGTGGTGCTGGAGCTTGAGCTGGAGCTGGTGCAATATGGTTGTGATGTCCATGTTCAGTGAGCCCAGACGGACACAATTCTATTGTTTCTCAGAAAAAAATTAATGCAACGAGAAAGAATGTTGTGGAGACACACACAAATTTTGTAATTAAATAATGTTGCAGTGCAGCAGACGATATGAGGAGAGGAGAGGAGACGAACGAAGAGAGTAAGACAGCAAGCAAATGGGGCATGTACAGCACATCCGGTTTATAGCTTTGACCAGTGACCACCCCGAAATTCAAATTAAATCTACATAAAAACTATAAAACAATTAAACTTAACAGACAAAAACAAAAAACAAGATATTTGAGTCATGTTTTGAACAAACATACATCAGAAAAGAAAGCAGAAGGGAAGACATAAAAAGGCTTCCGGGAGAGGAAGTTCAAGCCACGGGAGCAAACAATTCGTTCCAGATGGTCTACTGTATAGAAGTAGGTAGGTCTCGTATATGCTTGGTCAAGTGGTTGCCATCAGCTATTAAGTTACGTTTAATATTATGTGGGCCAGAAGTTTGTGAATTTTTAATTTCAAATTTTCTTCACAATTGATTGACAGCCAACATTCGGAAGCGTATGCATGTTCAGTACGAGGGATAACCCTGATGTTGACCATAAAACGTGTATTACAGAACCTATACGTTCGTTGGGTGTTTAAAAGTTATAAATTAATTTGCAGATCAAATTACTTGTGTGAAATAAAACAAGTTTGGAATTTTGTGTGGGAAATTATGCGTTATGTTTTTAGGAGCTGTCTGCATTGTAAGTTTAAACTGATAAAAGATTATAAATTGAATTTATTGCTGAAATTAAAATCAATTGAATCCAGCATAATTGCAACAGAATAGATTACTTGAAAAAAAAAAGATTTTATTAAGATTAAATATAGGTAAATCTAGCAAAGAGTTGTTCTATACCTAATTACATATTGATTAAGATTATGATCAATGAGCCTTAAGAAGATTATGGGGTAATGAGTCTTAAGAACTGTAGATGGAATCTACAAATAAACTAAAATCTGATAGTGATTAAAAATATATTTTTGTCCAACATGTCTTTTGTTAACAGAAATAAGTTAAAAATAATATTCCTATACACATGAGCAGGTGACCTATGATTGTTCACTCGAAAACACGAATTCTCTAGGCCACAAACAGATACTTTTAGGCCTTGAGACTTAATTATAATAATAGCAAAATCCGAACGAATATGAAATGAAGCAGTTTTAATAGTATTGAAGGACTCTATCGTATCATAGGAATAGAAACTTCAGCTATCATTTTGATGACCAAGAATGCACTGTTGCCTAATTTAGGTGAGTAATTTGAACACACAAAGAAAAATAGGTGAACAAATTTTGTACAGTGATATTCCATATATATGTATGTATCTAAATAATTTAAACATTTTATTAAAGAATTCACTGCTAAGTTCTCATTCACAATTTGGGCAACATTTAAAAATCCACTGGAAATTACATGCCTTGTGTCTATTGATATAGATTTATCCAGCAATTGCTTTAACAAGAAAAGAGACTGGGATGCGAAACTTTAACAAAATATTCGTAACAATATTTTGTGTGAGATAAATAATTTGAAGTCAATATCTGACTTTGATCTCCTGATACTTGAGTCGGAAACCATTTCTTATAAGTTTTTTGTAAGTTAGCGTGTTTTTTTAAAAAAGTTGTCAGTAGAATTTTTCTTAAAAATTAACTAAAAACTACCAACAATATTTTGGATATGATGAAATAGTTTGATTTGAAAAATTTTTGTTAACGAGATTTGTAGTCGAAACACGGTTTTTACCAATTTTAGTACCATCTCTTATATACAAAAATTGGATTGGGTTTTTTTAAAGAAAATTTAACACGGAATAAAATAATTTTGAAGGAAATGCCTTCATTTTTCAATTTTTACCAATTTTGCGTACTATTTTTTATAGATTTTACTTTTTATGAAAAAGATAACCTGTTTTTTTTTATAAAAATGATTATCGAAAACAATGTTTTCTATAAGATCAAATTAATTTGAAGTCAACATTTTAAAGTCCTGAACAGATATTTGAGCCGAAAATCAATTTTTACCATGTTTTGGTAATGTTTTTTTTTAAGTTTATATTTTTTGTACAAAAAACTGTCAATTCGATTTTTCTTAAAGTTTTACCAAACTTAAAAAACATTATTCTTCTTTGCATACAATTATTTTGGTATTGAAATCTATTTGGTTCATCAAGTATTCGAGGTGACAATTATTTTTTTCAGTATTTTCGATTTATAGGTAACCCGAAAATTGTTTTTTTTTCCAAAATTACATCATCTTGGTATCACGTCACAATATATAATATTAAATTTCAAATTCAAGCCGCTAGCGTTATTGACTAGTGGTATATTTTAAGTAAAAGTATAACTATCTACAGTAGTACCCGTGGCATGATGGTTAGTGCGTTGGACTTGCACTACTATTCCAACGAGGTCCTATACAACGGGGCTCGAATCAACAGAATTGACAATTTCGTGATAAAACTCGTTCGAGGTCACATTGCAAGAGCTATGTCTTCGACCAACAATTTAATTTTCGGGGCGTTCTACCCGAACGACGAATATTTTGAAAGTGCACGCTTGAGCGGCTTCATTCCACCAGAGGCATTCCTCTTTTTAGATAGATGCGGTCTGATACAGGATAGATTGGCAGTTCCGTTAATCTACCACGTCAGACGACGAACCGTGGATAGGCGACTCCTGTACAATCGGGACGTCATGGCACAAGGCGGAGCAGAGCTCCTTCGGTTCAGTAGGGCTGTGTCCGAACGGGACCGAACTGATAGGGTGAAGCAGGAGAACCAGTTTTGGTGGCTTCAATCGGCACTTGATAGTGAGTAGTCGGGATGGGGTTTTAAGCCTTGGCCAGCTTACATACTTGTTTTATAGTTTTAGGGTTTAGTTTTAAGTAGAATAGGCATGGTGGCACAAAAAAAAAAAAAACATACAAAAAATACAAAAAAAAATAAAAATACAAAAAAAAATAAAAAATAAAAAAAAAAACATGGAATAATAAAAAAAAAATACAAAAAAAGACAAAATATGAAAAACAAAAAACGTTAGATAGTTAGATTTGCTGCTGTGGTTGTTCTAGTTTTAAGTAGGTTATAGGTAGAATAGGTAGTTTTAGTTAGCTTTAAGTTTTATATTAAGGACCTTATTTTAAGTAGTTTTTAAGTAAAAATAAAAAAGGATATTGACATTAGTTTTTTTTAAATTTTCTAATGAATACAAAAATAAATAAAATTGAATTGAAGTTAAAATAGATCTTAGGGCCGAAAGGCATTAGCATTAAGTATTATTGTTTAACTTAGAGTGTCCGTATGGGACCAGTAAATTAGTTGTAAGTTATGGTTAATTAGGCTAGTTTTATGAATTTTTGTCTAGCTTTAAGATAGATTTAAGATTGAATTAATAAAAATGAATTGAAAAAAAAAAAAAGTGCGTTGGACTGTCATGCCAGAGGTCTTGGGTTCGATCCCTGCCTATGCCTCTTGCGAGGAATTGACAAATTCTCCAAGAGTAATTCTTGTCATGAAAAGTGCTTTCTCAAATTGGCCGTTCGGATTCAACTTAAAACTGTAGGTCCCCTCCATTCCTGACAACAGTACTCGCACACAGAAATGGTTGAGAGTTGTAAGTCACTAGGCCCTAGTTCTCAACGGACTGTTGCGCCACCCGATTTATTTATTTTATTTATAACTATCTACATAACAAAATGTATTTGAAGTCGATATCTCTCTGGTCCTTAAGATATAGACGACGAAGAAAGCTTCACCAACGTACGTACACACGCACGCACGCACAGATCTCTAAAAATCTTTTTTTTTTGAAGAATTGCCAAATTTTTCAATTCGACAAATCGGACCGATTACTATAACTTCCTATGGGAAGTTAAAAATGCGCTTCTGGATCATTTTGAAGATGTACTCACATCAGTTTGGCCATTTGTGTGTTTCGAAATTTCTGTAGAAAAATGAGGATTCATTGATAACGTCTTCAGGTGTTTTTTTTTTAACGTGGGAATTTAAATCTGGCAATACATTGTTTGGAGTTGGTTTTTTGGACAGCTTTAACTTGATTTATGTTTAGTTTAGTTTGCCTTTTAATAACGAAATCATGGTTATTTATTGTCAATATAATGGTTCGGTTCGTGCGACCCAACTATATAATCAATTTATTGAAGCAATTAAATAAACTTAAATTTAAAAATAAAACATGGCGCCATCTATGTATAAGATAACTTTGAAATCCAATTTTAAAGTTTTTTTTATAAACAAAAACATTTGAGGCACCATCTGCTCGAGGCTTAAGAAAGTGCATTTTATAGCAAGGCTAAAAATTAACAATCGTTAAAAAACAAAAAAGCTATTAATCAGAATTAAAATAATTCTATCTCTTAACTTGGACTAAATTTTGCATAATTCCAACTTTCATGAGGATATTTTGAATAGTTTCAGAGTATCCTGATGGACAAATATCATAACACTAGATTTTTAAGCTAAGATATAAGGCTTCATTTTTAGGAAAATTCTTATATGAAAAATATTGGAACTAAATTTAAAAAAAAAGTGTGCAAGAGAACGTCTGACAAAGATTTTTGATGTTTATTAATAAAAAAACATTGTTTAGTTTTCTACTAAAATCATTAGACCAGTTTCTAATTTTAAGAAGACCTAAGAATTTAAGTCAGAATTACCTTAATTAAATTTAAATCTTTCCCCATAGTGTTTAGCAAGTAAAATAAAACAATCTTAATATAAACAGAATACCATTATGTGTGTTCTCCCTTAAAACACACCCTTACAACTAAATAACGGATGTAAAAAGTAAAAGCTGTTACTGTCGACTATTAGTCACTTTCTTACCTCCAAATTCAATCATACATATCAATCATAACTTTACTACCCTCTGTTTATTAACACAAAAAATACCTTAGAAATTTGTATAATTTCAATCCATTAGGTTCTTCATTCTAAAAGGATATCATATACATTCACGAAACTTGACTCCTCTCTCTTAATCAATCTGTTGCAACCTTTTTTATTCGAGTGAGTTCCCTGAGGTATTAAGAATATCATTGGGTGTCCTAAACTCTCGAGGAATTTCCTTAATACCCCCATAAAAGGGATGTCAAAAGGACACTCATATAAACCCATCATCCACTACCGACCCGCCATCCATGGCACGTCTGCACACACAAAAATCGCATTCATATTGACAATGATTGAAAACCTTATCTCTGAAGAACGTGACGACTTTTGTTCATCCTTTCAATCTTTATTATTTCCTTTCGTTCATCAACGCATTTACACTCGCCAAATCGTACGTGCGTGTAGTGTAATCTTTGTCCAACACAACACCAACAACAAAAAGGATTCTTTCTTCGCTCAATAAAATCATCCTCATCGATCAAAAAAATATATGTATATCTATAAATGTTTTCTTTTATTATTATTTTTATTTGGTACCTAAACCTTTTTTTAAAGGATTTTCATTTTAGGGTTTAGACCAGACTAGACCAAAAGAAGAAAATTAAAATTCAATATTACCCTTGGAAAATTCGTTCATCAATTTTATTATTGCCAAATCCTTCCCGAACCCGCACTCTGTTCCTTATGACGTTGAATTTAATGATGATCGATTGTTTGGAGGTTTCTGACTTTGGGTGTCTTTTCTAGGAATGTTTGTTTCTGTTTCTCTATTGAAACAAAACGCTTGATCGACCATAAAATATTTTTCACTTTTGACTAAAACCCGAACAGCACGGAGCGGAGCGGAGCGATATGATAATAATGATGGATTACTTTTCAAGCAGACTTTTAATGCATTTGATGTGTGGTGTATGTATACATTATCCATCAACATATAATGTAGATACACCCATTCAAATAAAAAACAAATGTATCTCATTTCATTGTTCATCATTTATGTGATGTGTACCTAAAAAATTTAAATTATTTCTGTTAATTAAAGTGAAAACAGAACTTAACAGAAAAAATATATTACCAATCAACACCCTATCAACAGCAGGAATGATGACATTGCATAAGCACATGGAGTTGGAATGTACTTGTACTCAGTGCAATGGGCCACCATAGGACGTATGGGCCCTTAAGGCGCGGAGGGCGCCAAAGAATTATACTAAAATTAAATAACAAATAGTCACTTTGACATTTGACAAACCGTTTTGTTATAAGGTAAAGGTACTGACTTAATTGTCTGATATCACTGCAATGTCTGAAATAGTTGCTTTAGGTTTTACAAAATAAAAACGAAACTAAATGTTTATATTTAGTGTTGTATAGTTTTTATGATAGCCAATGATGGATATTAAAATTATGAAATCGGAAATTTCAACACAATAATTAAATAAGTTGAAAGCAAGGGTTGTTAATGGGTGATGTTCGTTTTGCAATTTGATTGAATTTCAATTTTACTGTATTCATTTCTGTGTCAGTGTTAATTATTTTAATTTAAAATAAAAATCCGCAGTGTTGTTTTGTTAAAAAGTTATTCAAGTGGAAATTAGTTATCAGTAATTTTTTTCTAGATACCGTAAAATTGTCATTTGAATGATTTCAGTTCAAAAAAGTGTTTATGAAATTATTTTTGTAAAATGTATGAACAAGTTGATCATCATCAGTTAATTATCTATGTTAAATAATTAAATGTTGGGTTTTGCAATTTTTGATGTTGTGGTTTAATATCTGAATCTTAACAAATTTTGAAGCGAATGATTTTAACAGTTTTGTGTTCTGACACCGCCTTAAAATGCCATTGTTTAATTGTTTTCCAAAACCGGCAACAAATGTTTAATTAAACTTTACAAAAATCACGGATTTTACGGTTATAAAGCGTTTTTGTGTTTCAATTCTGATCAGAGTTTTAACTGTCAAACCAAAAATTGTGTTAATTTTTTGTTCATTGCGTTCAGAACTTTAAAGTTTTTCCACTTTATTCGAATTCAACAACCGAATACTCAGAACACGGTTAACGTGAAAAATACGTTTCTGAGTAAAGATTGTGAAATGAGAGAAAATGATTAAATAAATCTCAAAACAACTCAAAAGTGCGGGTGAAGCTGTTGCCTTGAAAAAGATGTTAAATTTTGTGATATTTTATATATGCTCATATAATTTGGAAAAAAACGCATTCCACTAGGTATCATTAATATGTTTTTATTTTTTAAAAATTGAGACATTTTTTCCAGAAATCTCCCGATTTGTCTTGATTAAAACAAATATTCATAATAATATTTTGGGTGAGATAAATAATTTGAAGTCAATATATTTCTATATATATATTTCTGACTAAAGTCAAAAACCATTTCTTATCACTTTTTTGTTGTTTTTGTAGGTTTTCGTGTTTTGTTAAAAAATTTGTCAGTTGAATTTTTCTAAAAACTTAACTAAAAATTAACAACAATATTTTGGATATGATGAAATAGTTTGATTTCGAAATCTATTTTTGTTAACCAGATTTTTAAGTAAAAAATCAATTTTTACCGATTTTAGTAGCATTTGTTGAATGTTTGTATTCATTATGTAAACAAATGAAGATTGGATTTTGCTAATAAAATTTTGCACAGAATGAAATCATTTGAAGACAATACCTTCATTTATTGACACTATATCGAGAATCGAATATCAATTTTTAAAAATTTTGTGTACTATTTGTTATAGATTTTAATTTTTATTAAAAAAGAGACTGTTTTTTTTATAAAATTTAACTGAATTCCGAAAACAATATTTTCTATAAGATGAAATAAGTTCGAAGCCAATATTTTTAGTTTTTAAAAAGATATTGAAGTCGAAAATCATTTTTTACCAACTTTTAGTAATGTTTTTTTGTAGGTACTCGTATTTAGTTTTTGGAAAAAGCTTGCAATTTGATTTTTCTTAAAATTTTACCAGATGCCAAAAATGTTATTCTTCGTTGCATACTATTATTTTGAAGACAAAATCATATTTTGTTCGTAAAATATTCTAAAGTGACAATTGACTTCGCTAGCGTTATTCGTTCTAAATTGCTATAGTAAAAAACAACCCACTCAATTTGTTTGAGAGTGCTTTCTACATTGAGATATGGACGAAGAAAAAAGCTTCCCGAACGCACAGACGAACGAACGTGTAGGTATACACACGCACACACAGACATCTCTCTAAAAATCTTTTACTTAGATTCTAGAGACATTGAAACGTCGAGCAATGTCGACATTCTTATTTCGAAAAGTCAGACCGATTACAATAACTTCCTATTGGAAGTTAAAAAAAAGCCTTAAATAGTAATTTTAATGTCTCATTGAATTTTATTGAATCAGGAATTATGAAAATTGCAGAATGTCATTATGTTCATATTTGAAAATGAATATTGACACGATCATGCAGATCAGAAATAGTGTTAATTCGTCATTGTTATAATTACAGGACATACTTTTAAATAAGAAGTTGGAAAAATAGGCGCCAACTTTCTTCACAACGCCAGCGGCAATGGAAATAGCTCTACACCAGCCTCACGTGGTCTACAGCTAATAACAAACTACAGCTTTCATTATTATGGTCAATTGAATGAGTGATTGTGGCAGTGAGTATTTTCTGAACCGTTTTTTATTTTATTATTATTTAAACAGAAACCGAGAGATACTCGAATTCAACAACAAAATTACAAAACAATTGACATCAATTAAAAACGCTCTCAAACCGCTAATATTAACAATGACAACCATGCGCTGGTGCTGATGTTGACGACGAATGATGAGACTCATCAGATGCAGCATATATAGCGTAATACCGCTGGCTGCTGGCTAACTGTTGTGTTGAAAAATGTTCTAAATGAGAAGCTATAAAGACACATAAATATAATCAAGAACTACTCCTATACTATATGCAGATATACCACCATATAAAATAAAATTAAAACTTCACATCAGATGCTGCATGGCATGGCTTGGCTATAGTTTGGTTATGTTGCGTTTTAGCCAGCAATGTTAATTTTTGTAAATTAATGGATATCATTTTCTGTTGTTGTGAGGAGAGATGGAGGGTGAAACATATTTAATGCGTATTTTTTTTAAATTAATTAAAGCTTCAGTTTCATTTATACTTTATGCATCACAATATCCAGAAATCCAGATCTACAGTTGCAGTCTACAGAAACAGATACTGTTGATGGTATATTAAATGTGGAGTCATGACTGAATGTGGAAATAAGTGAGTAATAATAACCATCAGACTGTCAGTGACGATTGAAACCGCAAATGCAAATTGTGGCTAATTGATATTTTCGTTGCGCTGAAGAACAAAAAACAGACCTTAAAAAGTAAAACAAGAAAACACTTAAGGCTCATTTAATGCAATGAAATGGTTGAATGAAGTTAATCCCTGTCTTAATATAGCTACTAATCTGGATTTCGGAATTTAAATGCTATGATCTGGACTTTTGTCTTAAACCAGATGCTACAGTTTATGTTTTTACCCAAATATAAAGTGTAGAGAAGAGGGGCTGAAGCCCCTTTCCACTAAAGCAATGGGTAATTTGATTCAGTATTATGCTGACTGAATTTGGAACATGATTGTGTTTGCTCAATTTAATTTTATAAATGGCTACGAGTATACAGTCTAAACTATCTACAAATTGATCAAGTTACAAGATCATCGAATTCTCTATGCCAGGGTTAGGTTAGATTTTACGGGGTTATGTAGCCGCAATGGCTAAGAACTATTCCACTTGGATCTCTATCGATTCATTGTGCTATCCGGGATATGTTAAGGATTAGGTATAGTAGAGGAAGGTTCGTGTGGAATTTAGGTTGGAAGCGCCTCCCAGAACCATCCTACCGTTTGGGAGAACTGCAAAATGTATTTACTTCAGTGTCACAGACGGGAAGTTACATAGGTCATCGAAAAAGTATTTTCCTAGTGAAATTATTCGGCTTTTATCTAGGCTTGGGTGTCCGTAGAGAAAAAGAAAGGTGCGTCATCTTCCGCCGACCATACGCTGTTTGTAATTTCGAGAAAACTTTAGTGAATGTTCCCATTTATTTGTTTTAGTGGTGTATAAATTATTTCATTTGCTTGAATCGAACGAAGAATTGATTTATTTTTGTCCCATTTGTCTGCCCCTTCATTACCAGTTTGAAATTTGTGATAATTGCGAAGATGGCCCTGATTGATTGGGTATCGTAAAATATGTCTATGTTTTTCACTACCAAACTGTTAGAAGAAAAGCCTCTATCTGCTTCTAAAACCGCAAGGATCTCTGCTGAAAGACATTGCAGCACTAGTCCGGAAGATTTCTAGGGAAGTTCCTCTCCTCCGTTTTGCAGCCGTTCGTATAACCAATGCATGATTTGTTATTATAACCCTGTTTTCCACCCATTGCTCCCTAGTTAAAGAATAGATTGAAATAATAAATTTTTAGTTGTGCAGTTTGTTTGTTAGTCCTCATGGCATTAGTAATACCTATAAATGCTATTCTCTGAATTTTTGTCATGGTCTTAAGATTTGTATAGCCCAACAAGTGTATGTCAATATTGGGCTTACAATGGCTGTGAAAATCCATTGAATGGTTTTGGAGATTAGACCTTGACTTCATCTTCTTCCAAAAGTTCAGGTGCTAATATAAAAGGCAATTCGTGTGTTTCTTTTCAGTTTTATTTGATATCAAATACCGGACTAAGTTATTTATTTATTTATGACCCAGTTGCGGATTGTCAAGACCTTATTGTAGAAGTCAATTGCGTGTAGATATGAATTTTCCAGAAATCATTGCTGCAATGTCGTTAGCTTAAGCTACAATTTTTAGTCCGTTTAGATCGACCTCACTTAAGAATGGGTTAACTACCAGCGGCCAAAGTACCGAAGATGATTTCTCACCCCGCGAAGTGCCACATCTACACATCTACACATCCTGACTTTTAGCTTTTCTGCCTAATTACGATCGCAAAAAACTCGTATTACAGATCTTTTCAACATTGCTAATAGACTATACCATCAGCTGTTTAGCTAAACTTAGCGAGTGCAATATGCTATAACATAATTCTAAGAATGGCTTCCTGCTTAGCTTCTAAATTTGTGCATTAATTTACGTATATATACTTATAGCATGTTTAAAAGACGTAATTGCCTTTAAGCACTCTCTTAAAAGAATCGATATAGAAATAGAGGTGATGTTAACGTCAACTTGGTTTAAATTCAACACCTTGACTTTATGGAACTTCAACTATCCACCTTGCACTTACCCTTAAAATACATATGTAAATTCTTACATTTTATTTTACAACATTTTTGCTACACACCGTGCCTACCTTTTACTTCTATAAAGACTCATTATACACGCACCCTATCACCTAGCAATTTCACTGAAAAAAAAAGACCATTCTTCCTAGACCTATATGTACACCTATCATTTAACTGTTTAAACAACATACTCGTACATACTTGCATAGTAATTTTAATTTTTGATGACAAATGAAATGTTCATATAAGTACATATGTATATATGTTTTTACATATAGCTTGTCGCAAATCCCCTATTTTTATTTTCTGAAGCTATACGTCACTTCATAGCTATAGGATATATTTTGTCGTTTAAAATTAAAACGAATCCAGAAGAGAAGTGAGTGGGAGTCTTAATTAGATTAACCTCTCTGACTATTTTAGTAAAGCACTAGATAGACATACATATACCATATACATACATTTAACAGTGATATAGTAACTTGGATATAAGAGCAGATTCAAATTGACGAAGGTCTAGGTTCGGTCTAAGGGTTACCTACACGAAAATCTTAAAACCTATTAACTTTGACTTTTAAGGAACACTTCGATTTCATTAAGCAGTAAAAACAATATAAAAACTTTTTTTTGTCGATAACGTAGTATTAAAGTCTTAATTCTAGTCCATGGGACATCATCTATACCATGTAATTCAGGCAACTTTCGAAAACTTTTGTTGCTGTTATTTTACTTCCCTCCCCTGAATACAAAGTTGTAATTAGGTGGTTTTATTTTGAGTCATATTCAGATTAAAACCGATTGAAAACATATTCAGATTAAAACCGATTGAAATTCGATTAAAGAACATAATTCAGGAGTATAATATTTAAATCCGTACTGATAAACTTTTATTTTTAAAAGAATATTTATATTTTTATTTTGGTGCTTATTTATACTGACATAAATCATCTCTCAATTCAATCACTTAGGTAACCCTATCTACAAGGTAGACCTACTACACTAAAGCGCGTTCACTGTTAGTATTATATATAGTTACAAGTTATATATTATATATACTTACAAGTATCTTGTGATGATGGGCCTACGCAGGAAATTATTGTGTTTATATTTTATGCGATATGATGATGGGACAAATTTGATTATGTCGTTGAGGTTGAGGTTGAGATAAAGAGTTATCCATTCTAGTTAAAATAGATTTAAATTAAATGAACAAAACTAATTTAAAAATATAATAATTATTATTAAATTCCTCATGATATCTAAGCTTCCTGTAAAAATAAAGACAACTATGCACTGCATAGTATGGTAGCCTACGTTATTTATATTTTAAGTGGCTCAAAAGCACAACCAATCTAGGTAAAAATATATGTACCTATATACTTGCATTTATATGAATTAAAGACTTATGACGGACCTGGGTATTTTTACTTTTTAATACATCATTTATTTACATAGGTAAAGATAAACTGGTATACTCAGGCGTATAGGCAGCCAAATGTCTCACGGATACGTTTGCAGTCCCATATTCTCTTTATCAAATTTTCCATAGGCCCTCGATTACTTCACGAAGTCATTCTTTATCTTGATCTTGAATAGCTTTTGTATCATTAGAGTAGACATTCAAGTCAATTTCAGAATCTTGAGCATTTTACTCTTGGTAAGGCAACTCGGTCCATACCAACCTGATGAACTACACTGTCAATTCATAAGGCTACCTTATCATTCCTAAACTTGCGTATCTAAACGTCATATATTATGCAATAAACAGAGTAAAAGAGAATTAAAGTGATATACATTGCTAGTCATCCAAAATCGAGTGAAACGGAATCGAAATCTAAATTGAAAATAGAGTGTAATTGGTTTTTAGGGTTCTATCATTCGATCGATTTCATAACCTCGAAATCACTTCAAGTGAAATTAAAGCAGCTGATAATTAGCAAATCAGTCAATAAACAATTTTGTTCATTGTCATGATTTGCATAATTTTTAATGTACATACATAATATGTAAGTTTCAACTGTTTGGCTTGAAACTTCGATGGTGAAATAAGAATGATTCCAATAATTTGATTAAGACACAAGTTGATGCAGTAAAGAACTATATTTTATAATTACATTAACAAATACAAACATTATTAACAAAAATATAACAATAAAAATAATATTAATTAACATACATACCTAAATCAACAATTATGTCGGCTTTGATACTAGGTACTTATTGAACAATTTATAAACGATTGAAAATTAATATAAAATAATAAAATATTAATATTGAAAAGTAAGATCCTTAATACTAGATGTAAATATGTAGAGTGCTTAAGTGTCGAGACAGTAGAAGAGATCTGGCAAAAGTAGTTTTTATGGTGGCTAAGTTTGTGAATAAGATGGCAACAAACTTACACATATATACTCTTTTCTGTGCTTTCTAAAAAAAAAAAATGGTGTTTTTTATATGCATTGTGTTGATGCACATTTGCTGCAGATTTTCGGTTCTTTGCGATGAGCAATTTCCAAATATCGGTTGGGAAAGACTCTAGTATCTAAGTATAGTTTCTGAATGTGTCTTGAAAGTTTTTAAAAGAACGTTGTTCTTAGTACATAGAAGACATTTGGTGTGCTGAAAAATCGTTTTAAATGCTTTGCCCCTTCCCTCAAATAGAAAGAAGAAGTTACAACTTAACATGAACCAATTCCATTCTATAAAAAAAAAAACTTCAGGTTTATTTTTTTAAGAGAAAATATTAATATTTTTAAACAATTTCTTCTTGTCGAATTTAAATCACTTAAAAACCGCAAATGCAGAACACTGAAATTTATTTCATTTTGAGTACGAAAAAAATGAAGTCGATATCGAAAAAAGTGAATTCCAGAACTCCAATTTACATTTTCGCCCATGTTCCGAATTTCGATCGAAAGTGGATTGAAATCACTTTCCAATTTCACGTGAAATGAAATTGCATGTTCTTCAATTCGATCGATTTCGAAAACTTCGAAATTGCTTCGAACTGTCAGAACTGAAGGATCATCCATTTTTATTTTGTTTCTGAAGTAAAATATTTGCTGTTTTGAAGATGGATGCAATGTTATTGGCAATTTTAAGTGAAAAAAGGAAGCAGAATTTAAGAGAAAAAATAAAGAAGACGAATTTTGCGAGACAAATCAAATATATTGGATTTACTCTTACCTAACACAATGTAAGTGTGTGAAAATAATGTAGAATTTTTCTGATAAATAAAGTTAGCTCTTGATTTCCTCTTTTAAGCTTTCATTGTAATTTTAGATTAAGCAAAGACGCTTTTTTTATATGTTCTAAGGGAAATAGAACCTTTTATAATAGGTACCTTCATCGATTCCTTCAATTCAAAAACTTGCTGCAACCCTTCGATTCCTAGCAGAAGGAAGCTACACATCAAAGATCAATTCACAGAAATAAAAAATGTGATTTGAATGCGTTCAAAAAATGGAACAAACCGAAATACAGAACATCCATTTGCACGTTCGAAAATCCAATTCACGCTAACGAATGGTGGAACACCCAAATTCACTTTCGAAAAGTGTATTTACAATATGTGAAATGCAGAACATGGGCATTTGAATCGATTTCAATTTCATTTCGATTGAAAATGAAATGTTGAAACTAGCTGATAAAGTGATATTATGTAATTTATTTATTTAATGATTTCAAAAATAAAGAAGGCATTGCATTTTTTTTAATTTTAAAAACAAATCTGCTAAGAGGACTTGATTGGGACTACGAAATATGGCCCAAAGCATACATGATCTGTAAGTACACGTATTTGTGTTCTGTTGTTTGCTAATGACTAATGGTGGTAATTAAGATAAATTTTGAGGAATCGCGAGTAGACAATCCTGTTAAAATCCATACGGTTCGATGGATACAGCAAAAATTTGTTTGAATTTTGAATGAAAATTATCACTGACTGCTTTATGTCGTGAATATAAATTTTGTACCTATGCAGTTTATAGAAATCATACAAAATTAAATATTTAAAAACACAAACTTTCGACATTTAATCCATCCGAACCCATGTAAATGTTTACAAACATTTCAAAAAAAAACTTATTATTCTTCTGTAGAACATCAATCTCATATTCGAATCACTTAATTATGCATTCATATATTCCGTTCTCTCTTGTCTCGTCTCAGAGACAGATACAGATATTCATCACAAACTGAACTGACAAATAAACCAGAGTTGCCTACAATCTAATAATTCAATCAGATGTCGCCTTCTTAGCATTGAAAATTATACTTTTATTATACTAAGTTCAACAGCTACTCGTTTATGTCTATCAATTTATGAGACACATCACACGAAAGAAACGGGCACAACCAACGACAACGCCGCCATCAGCCGGCAGCAGCGGAGGCGCCAGAACCTCTCAAATACTAAATTGATGGAATCTCTTGATCTTGATCTGCTTCTTTGTGTGTAAACCCAGCCCCAACACCAAACTTGAGCGACGTAATTGAATAATGGACATTACACGAAAGATAATCGACAGTAAGGCAATTTTCATTTCAGAAATTACAAAGGAATGACTTAAAATATACAAAGATACATTTTCATTTTCATTTTCAGTGTCTGGCTGGGCTGGGCTGGGCTCGAAATTTCGAAATGTCTCTCGTGGATTCAACTTAACTGAAATGTATGTGAGTTCATTTGAATGGCTGGTGTGCCGTTACGAGCGAGTATTTCTATACCATGTAACCTGAGCATAAAACAATTTTAAAGGATGACAACGATGGTGATGACTGAAGTCGAAGCTAAAGCTGAAGCTGAAGCTAGAGCTGTAGCTGGAGCATGAGATAAAAGGTCGACACATTCCTATAATCTTTATACCAGCGTTGTATCGAAAGTCCTTGCAACAGTAGGAAGGTAATGTATGAATATCGGGAAAAGGGAGTTGTGTATAAGGATAAGGAACATGAATGCGTGTTCAATTATGCGGGATAGTATAGGGAAGGGACTTCGACAACGACAATGACAACGACGATGACTACGACTACGAGGAGATGATTACGACTAAGATGCCATCGCAGGACTTACTACAAGAGAACAACTGCACAAAGCATCAGAGAAAGTCCTTTTCTATATGTAGTACATTCTGACGGCTTGTACATGTACTTTGTACATTTTACATGTACAATGAACAAGTAGTCTACATATGTATCTATATCTTTTTGGAAACATTGCTTCCAAGCAAATGCCAAATAGAGGGGTGTTTCCCAAAACAAAAGGCTCTACACATCATGGATGAATGAATGAGTAAGATTGGAAGCTTGTGTGGTCTCCTTTGGATATGTAATGTAATAAGTACGAATAGACATTATGTGATCTCGACTCGACTCTGTGGTTCCTTAGAATTTATGTACATATGTAGAAGAAAAAACAAAACAGGAAGTATCTACAATTTATAAAAAGTTGTTTTGACTTGATTTTTTCTTTTTTGTATGTATGTCGTATACAAACAAAATAAATATGATGGAATGGCAGTAATTACTGATTTTTGTCTATTTTTTTTTCAAACAGAAATCTGCCAACAGCAGGATTGATTATAGTTATTTTTATTAATACTTCACCCCGAGCAATGACTTGATGGATCCTTTTTTCTTAGAGTCATTATGTGAAATGCAGATCCATATGACATTTTTGTATACGTCATAGTTTTTCTGACTGATGATTGATTGGGGTGTGTTGAAATATACTTATTTTTTTTTTTTTTTTTTCAAAGTAGACTTACTTGTTTTTGAGGGATTTTTTGGTGCTTTAAGGCATTTTTTATTGTAAATTATGCCTGCTCAATGCTGGTAGGAAGGAAATTCTTTTATTTGTATTTTACTATAGGAAGTTAAACCTCTTAATATGTTAAGAGTAACAGTCTTAAAATAATATAAAATAGAATCCAATTCAAGGAATATGATGTTGCCAAAGCTGAATACACAAAAATATGAGATAGTAATATATTTCAACTTTTCTCATAATTCTTAAATAAATAAATGTACTAATTTTAGCTTATAATAAAACTTTTTAATGAGTTATTTTTAGACTAACTTAATAATGAAACTAAAAAAATAATAAAAAAGTATTGTCGTTTATATTCGGTATATTATGATAAATAAACTTTAAGTATGATGTTTCAAGAAGAGGATTAGCCTACATAATGTATTCAACGTAGTGCACAAAGAAGATTGTTTAAAAATCAAATGAGTCAGAAATACGCATCATCTTTTTGCATTTGATGTTGATGTGATTCAGACACAATTTAACACAAAGACACACAATTTAAATAAATAAAATTACTGTTATTGTTTGAAGTTGAATACCTACAATTTTGTATATTGATGGAAAGAAAATGTAGCTTTGTAAACAATCGAATTCAGAATCAAGCCATAATAATTAACTCTTCCTCTTTTTTTGTTCTTTACTCACAAATTGTAGAAAATTGTATTTGTCTCTAAGCTTGTTTCATCTTTTTTATAACGATCGAGGGGTTTTTAGTACCTTCTCTTGTTTTGGTTCACAATGATATATATATAATGATATAGCAAATTTAGAAAAAGATAACATTTTGTAAGGTATTCTACATCGTAAAGTACGGCAAAAGAGCGGATATATGTATGTGATTAACCGTACAACCGTTTATTAATTAACAGATACATAAATTTAAGGGGAAGGAGTTTCATCTGTTTTCACTCAACTTTTTTCTGCAGAGTAGGAAAGTTGTAAAAGCTTTGGCATCAGTGGTTTTACGAGTTTTTTAAGTTGGCAACGCTTTAGTAACTGTTTTGGATTTTAATCATTTCAATTAAGGCAATCTTCTGTTCAAGAACTGGGTGGTCGTAATAAAATTGTGGTGAACACTCTCGGAGTTGAGAAACTTGCTGCTCATTTTAAAACTCTTTTGTCGGCTGATGATAATCAGTAATCACTAATCACCATACTTTCTTTTAAGCACTACCTAACTTTATTGTCAGTGAATTGGATAGCGCAATTTCTGGGAGCGAACTGGAAGCAAGTTTGAATAAAATGCAAAATAACAAAGCCCCATGCACAGAGTCTTACAAGCTGTACCGTACCATTTAAAAATGATCTGCTCGTGTACTTCAATAGAGAGAACACTAATTGGCTTGGCAAGTTTCAAGCAGGATTTCGGTAGGGACTCTCATCAATGGATCATATTTTTGCACTGACTAGTATTGCTAGGAAATCTATTGGAAAAAAACAAAGTAAAATACTTGTTAATATATTTCAAATTTCTCGGTTTGGCATGGATCAGAGTTTTCGGACTGGCTTAAAACGACAGCTGGTGATCTTCAAGGGTCCATTTTAAGACAAATAATGTTTGATTTGTTTATTGACGATATTTGTGATGTACCTACTTCCAGAAGGAATACGCTTCGCTGATATCCAAGTGAAACTTTTGCTTTAAGCTAACGACTTGGGCTCACTAACTGAAAACCTTTCAGCTGCAAATCAGCGAATTAAATTACTTTTGCGAGACATGGGGCTTGCATGATTTTTGAAGCACGCCAAACAAAAAAGCAATGAAGCTAAGATAGCTTCAAGTTTTATGTGGCCAAAGTTTCTTGGAAATCCAAAAATTATCTAGTGTTTAAATACCGCGCGTTTCAAACGGCTGTAAACACATGCTTGTGCCATGGGTCCCAGATTTTTGGTTACTTGCCTCTCGAGGACTTTGAAGCACTTCAAAGGCATTTCTTTAAACGCTCATTTAAATTACCAAACTCAACAACGAATTATGTTATCTACATGGAGTCATGCATAACGCCAATGTATTCTCAAAACCTCAAATTTAACTACGATTTCAGCGTTACCACTTCTCAAAAAAAAGTGGAAGTAGATTTTAGGAAAAAAGTGAAGCAGATTGAGAAAAATGGAAGTAGATTTCAAAAATGAACTTTTTCATATTATTCAATGAAAAAAATAAAAAAGCATATCATAAACTTAATATGTTAATGAACATTTCTTAAATTAATTCTTGGTTGTTGGCAACGAAGACGCAAAGATTGGGCTCGCGTTGGTCAAATGAAATGACTTTATAATGTTTTGATTGCAAAGGACGAGTTCTACAAGAAATAGTTATTGTAATCGTAATAGAATTTCAGTACATCAACACACATTTTATCTTTGTTTTTGGACAACTTGAAAATATCTTTTCATATTGAAAACAAAAAACCAAATCCAAAATAACACTAAAGCACAACTGAACACAAATAACAATAACAAACAGAAAAGAAATAAAATGCATGACTGGTTCGCATCCAAAAAAGTGTGTTTAAAACTATTTCCTGTATTTTAAGATTTAAAATGTACCTGCAAAAAAAAGTTTTTTTTTTTAAATGTAAATGCCATTTGGTTTCTCAAAAAAACCTTAATTTTTTTTTAAATTTGTATTTGAAAATCGTTTTTAAATTTTAGTTAAAAATATGTTTGGTATAGAGTTTTTAACTTATTATTAGACGTCTGGCATTTCAATATTGTAAAAAATGATGACCCATTTTCAAGATATCAAATTTCGAAACATCAAAAATTATTGAGACAGTATAAGAGCTTTTGCAAAAAAAAAAAATAGTTTGGTTCTTGAGAAAACTTAAAAACAAAATAACGGTTCTATGGGGGGTACCCTCCTGGAGCAATAGAAAAATATTTTTTTATATTAAATGAAGCCAAACTAAGAACACAAATTTTAACAAAAATTAAAAAAAAATCTATTGGTTTGTTTTTGAGAAAATTCGAATTATCGATTTTTGATCGTACAAATTTGTATTGGGACTACTGTTATTTTTAGTTTAAAAAAAAAACAGGAAAGACATACAGACGAACCGACGAAATCCTGGGGATCCACTTTTTCGACTTCTCTACCATCGTAATGTCATGTTTGATTAAAATCTCGAATTCGAATTTGTTTACGAATGCAAAACTTGCCATACAGGTCCTATATGTCGCAAATGAAAATGACAAAAGGGTTAAACTAGAATACATTAGATAAAACGGAACCTCATCGCAAATGCAAACACTCAAGCGATTTTTAATTCTCTAGAAAAATTTGAGACTACATACAAGAGTAGATAAGGAGAAAAAAGGAGTAGATTCAGTCTATTTTTATTAAAATTGAAGTAGTTAGAAACACAAATCTTAAAAATGAAGTAGATTTCAATATTTTGATGATGGTGCGAAGTAGGAAGTAGATTTTAAATTTATTTGAAAAAAAGAAGTAGATCTACTTCAATTGAAGTAAAGTGGTAACGCTGCTACATAACAAGACTGATGAAAAGAGATGAAAGAAGTCTCTACAAATCGTTTATGATAAGGCTACTTCAATCTAATGCCTCTCTTTTCAAGGAATGGAATCAGATAGCCAGCTCCCATGGTACAAACTAAGCTTAATGGAGTCTAATGTGGATGATTGGAATATTATGTTTTAAAATTTGACTACTAAAATTAAAACAAATTAATTAGTCCGTTGAGAACTAGGGCCTAAATACTTTCTCAACCATTCATGTGTGCTAGTAAAGTTGTCAGGGATGGAGGGGACCTACAGTTTTAAGCCGAATCCTAACGTCTAATTTGAGAAAGCACTTTTCATGACAAGAAAAAAACTTTAGATGGCACAAGCCAGGATCGAACCCAAGACCTATAGCATGACTGTCAAATGTACTAAATATCACGCCACCGGTACTACACTACTAAAATTGACGAAAGAAATTTCAATCAACATTTTTCCAGAGCAACACTATAAACATCCAGGAATACCTATAGGTACCTTAATCACCAAATGCCATCATAAATAAATTAAGTCTTTCAATAATGAATTGTCGACCGAAACTATAAGCTTTATCTTTAGAGCACGAGTTGAAGTCTTGAAACTGATCTACCATCATTCTACACTTTATGTAACAGAAGAGAAAAGGAAGATGTACATCACTTCCTTGTGATATGCAAAATATTACAAGAAATCCGTCGACTATATTTTGATAAAAGCTTTCTTTCTGCAAACAAACTTCAAGAATACTTTTCTCTTAAAAATACCATAGATTGGTAGTTTCATTCTTGAGGACATAACATAACACGCATATGAAGATATAATTGGGAACTGTAAGTCACGAACAGTCCTAATGGTTTCTCATCACACAAGCCATTAGAACCAATATAAATTAGATTTCCATTTAACAAGAATTTATTGAAAACAATTTTAAGAATTATGGTTGCATTAGTTCAAATTTATAACATAGCATTGACAAAACAGTATTCGTTTTTGACATGGATATATTCAGTTCTTTTATTACGTGTTCCGCTTTAATCGAAAAACTGTACGAAATATGAAAAACACTATAACCAGAGAAGTTCACAGTTGGAAATTTCATACAATTTTGCACTCCGAATGTTGTGTTGATTGTTTTTTTCAGGATTCGTTGATGTAGGTATCCATATGCAATAAAATTTAAATAAAGAATTAAAGTTATTTTGTATTTGACATAGGGTAACTTAACGTAAAACTTACAAACTGAAACAACAAGGCTTCAAGTGTTATATTGGGTTAAAAAAGTAAAAGCTCTTAAGTATGCTTTTATAGTTTTTTTATTTACTTAGTATCCTAAGATCTTCTTAGGTTGGTTAAACCGATATTGTGTTTTTATTTGTATTCTTTTTTTGTGTTTATTAAATACTGTAAAACGTCTTAAGTCAATATAAGAAAAGTAAATGCAAGTAAAGTTTTGTGGTGAAATATCTTAATTTGATATAAGCGATTATACTTTTTTGATTAATATCGTACATAAAAACAACCTAACATATTTTACAAAAATCACTTATGAATATTATCTAATAAATAAAAAAAATTGTTACATTAGACGAATCATCCTCTCCTTAAGTTGTTGTACCTTTTGCAAAACCCTACGAATTAAACTAAAGCTATTTTACAAAAGGTCATTATTTTCTTGTTTTAAAAGATTTATCAACGAGCGAGGGCAAAAAAGAAATAAAGTTTTGTACAGAAAATATATAAAAACAGGATAAACAGCTTAAACCACTTAAGTCGACAAATATAAAGGATGTTTTTTTTTGGACAGTTGTTCCGTTTAGTATGTCATTTCATAATTAATATTCGTAGACTTGCTGCTAAACAACGTTTGCAAATCTTGCAGAATTAATTACCAACATAATGGTTCGGCCAGCAGCGTAAAACAAACCTTTATCTTTTTTGAAGCTAAATTGTTGGACATAACGTAGAATTATATCCGTTTTATTTTTAGTCCAAAAAAACACCCTTTACAGAAAAGATCTCGGAAAAATAGTAAAAACTAGTGCTTGATATAATTTCGTGATCATTTAAATATTTCGGAAACTTTTGTTTTTGAGTTTTTTTTGTTGCAAAAAATTGATCCAAGTGAAGTTTATCAAAGGCTATTTAACTGGGTTATTTATTTTATTTACATGAACATATCTACAGACGTACTTTCTATTCTCCTATTTTACTTTTATTGAAATAAAAGTTTAATAAATTAAAACAAAAAACATAATTAAAACATTTGCTAAAAATAGTATTAATTTTACTGAGGGCCTGTAAGCACTCGTGTTGAATTTAATCCAAAATTAATTGACATGGCAACGTAAGTATAAAACATATCTACTATATGCATACGTATGCATATTTATAAATTTATATGTATATTTATTTATCGTGTCCTCAGGGAAAATATCTAGGTTTTATTTTTGAGAAATATTAAAAATCAATTTGCTTGTGCAATTATTATTTTTTAGGTTATGTAGATAAATCTAAATCCATTTTAAAGCACGTTCACATGAATTTGGTTCATTTAAAAATAACAAAAAAAAAATAACTTTACAAAATAATGTAGGTATTCAATTACCAAATATACGATAATTTTGCATGTCAAAAGTTTATTTTCAATGTTTTTTAAAAAAAGAAACCACGCGCTGATTAGTGTGAAACAAATGCCAGAGAAAATTATAACTAAATTTTATTTTTTCTTCTTCATTACAAAAACAAAATCTAATAATCCCTAAAAATATTTATTTTGCATTTTACATATTCTACATAATAATAGTAAAATAAAAGTCAAGCAACAAATTTAAAAAAGGAACGGTGATTTGTGGTTGAAAATAAAATAAATTTTTAACTGAAGCTTTAGTGTGCAATGTGTGCTGTTTTAGGTACTAACTTGAAAATTTATTCATCAATATTTTTCGTTATCAAAAATTTATATTTTTGTTCATTGTATGAAAAAGGCAACAAAATTGTGCTTTCGCTGCTGTCTGCATGGATGATTGTGAGGTGAGGTGATGGGGATGGTGAGAATTTGACAGGACTATGCTGTACCATAAAAGCTCGTGCATACAGGTCATAACCACAAAAACCCGAGTTGGAATTACAACACATTACAAAAGGGTGTATGTAGGTACCATCAGTAGGTACTATATAATAACTGAGGGAGCATTAAGGGTTTTTTTATGGACTGTGAGTAAAAAGGACCCTTCCATACCTTGCTGATGCCATTGGAATTGCCATCACAACCGCCGCCGCAACTATTCCGAGGGTTCAAATGAAATTTATACAGCTTGTCATATTTTCGCGATGGAGTATGTAACAACTTTTATTTTTCCTGGGTGATTGCGAGCGACGCGACGTCGCACAGTGGTTCGGTTTGTATGGGAGAGCGGAAAAAAGTCTGTTAAATCTGAACGGTTCAACGGATTAAAATGAAATTTGGCAAACATGTTTAGATTAGTCTTTTGCATATTTGGTCAAAATTTGGTTGAAAAAAAAAATTATAAACAAAGTTATTGACGTTTTTCTAAAATTTGAGGGTTTTTGATTTTTGTATGGGAGAGCGGAAAAAAATTTGTAAAATCTGAACTATTGAACGCATTTTAATGAAATTGGAAACACAAGTTAAGATTAGTCTTATACATGCTTGGTCAAAATTTGGTCAAGAAAAAATTATTAGAAAAAAAGTTATTGACATTTTTCTAAAATTTGAGGGTTTTTGATTTTTGTATGGGAGAGCAGAAAAAAGTCTGTAAAATCTGAACTATAAAACGAATTTTAATGATAATTTGAAACACATGTTAATATTAGTCTTATACACGCTTGGTCAAAATTTGGTCAAGAAAAAATTATTAGAAAAAAAGTTATTGATATTTTTCTAAAATTTGAGGCTTTTGATGTTATATTTAAATAAAAGTTTTTTTTAGTAAAATCTTAACTTTTTATTTTGAACAAAATAGTATTACTAACTATGTATATTATAAAATTAAATAAATAAATAGATAAATACATAAAAAAAAATAAATAAAAAAACAATGAAGTAGTAATTTTATAACGCTAAAATGTGGTTTTTAGCGTCTGCGCTGATTGGAAGTATTTTCTTCTCAAAAACCTTGCACTAATGCTCAATAACTCAATACTGACTTTTTTTAATTAATCCTTTATATATATATAGATTTAAGTAAGAGATTTTATTCTAATAAGTCAGGTAATAAAAAATTACGCAGTACACAACAAAAACAAAGCAATAAAACTTTAAAAATAACACCTTTTTTATTTCTACCTGCCATACTTTTAGCGAAAAATTAAAAAAATAAAGGATTATCCCTAATCCTTTTCTTTATTTTTTTTAAGCTCTATCATATAATTTAAAATATCATAAAACTTTATTGCTTTTCGTGTGTTCTTTCCAAGAAAATTGAGTTCAAAGTTGAAAAAATTTTCCGGGCAGAAATAAATGGTTTCGCAAAAATCGAAATTCTCAGACCTGTGTCAATGTATTAATTTTGTTTTATTTTTAAAATAAAGTTTGACATTTTTTCTTAAAATAATGGGCTTAACGAGTTCATTCTGACAATTAATAACGAAGAAATCAAACTTTTTGGTAAACACCACCGTCAAAACGCAGTTTTTTGAAATCCGATTCAGTGAAACATTTTTGATCATAACTTCCACATCTGCACGTATCTGCAGCTGATTTTTTCTGTGCTTTTACATAAATGCATGGAGCATATGCTGGCATACTTACTTTCTTGGAGTCTTTTGGAGCTTTTTTTTGAAATCAAAAAGTTTAAAAAAAACACATTTTTTCCTAGTACTTAAGCTTCAGACTACTTATAGAAGGTATCTTTTATAAATAATCATTTTTTTTTTTTTATTTTAGATAATCGAAAATAGACCAATTAAATTATTTAAGAAGCTAGAGAATTTATTTAAAGGAACTTCGGAAAAAAACATCTCAAAATTTGTTGAAAATACGGTTCGCGATTTGAGTAAAATTATTTTTCAACTTTGAGGGCTTGTAAATCAGAACATACAATATATATGTTGAAAAATACTTTTAAATCATACGCTCGGGTTATATAAGAGTACTTAAACATAAAATTTAAAAGGATAAATATAACTTCTTAAAAAGACTTTTTTCCGCTCTCGCACCACTGTGCGTCGTCTTCTGTTTCGGTGTCGATGGAGACTAACGATGGCGATAAAACTGCCATGGGTTTTTATATATTTAGACGCTTCGAAGTTGTATCGCCATATGAGCACAATTACGACAAAATGTTAATAGCGAACGTATTTGGAAAAAGTAGAATTTAAAAAAGGAAAATCTCGATTTTAATATAATTTAGGGCAAAGCTCGTCACATATTTTGGGATCGTATAGAGGATTTATGCGTTAGGGAGTGAGGAACAAGAAAATAAACAATTTATTCATATATGTACACAACGTAAAGTTCATCCCGAGAGGATTTCACTCCAATAATGAAGAACATCCAGCTCCAGCCTTGGCTGTTTGGTATACAAATAAATAATTGCAAGTCCCACTGAACTGACTTTGATAGTTTATTATTCAATTTTTTGTTTGTTCATGAACATCCCTTGGCACATCTCTGTATACAAGATTTGAATGCCATCGGTTTCTAAAAACATACATAACAGAAACCAAAATAAAGAAATTGGTTTTACCCACCCCCTTCACCGCTTTTTTGCCAACATAAAAGACCATATAATGATTGTTTGCCAATTTTCCCAACACACTGCTATTAGAGTCGTCCATGTTTCTTTTTGCCATATCTAGATCGTAAAGAAAAAAGTTCAAAATTTAAGAATAGGAATTCCTCTTTCTTCCGATATGAGTCGCTCCCTCTTCGAACCCCCTACCCTCAGCCAGCAGCCTCACACTAAGCGAAAATGTAAAAATTGCTGAAGTTCTCCTTTGGGGATCCTTGGATGTCATCATTTGAACAAGAAATTTACATTAAGACCATCGTCTTCGTTAAAATTGTGTGAGTTTTTCACCACACCCCAACCCTGGACCAAATTTTTACCTTCACTGGCAATTTTAACTTAGACAGCAAAACGCAACCCGCACGCCGCCGCACCCCTCGCTCGGGCTCGATCTCGGTACAATGGAATTTTTATATAATGTAAGTACATATATTTTACACGGGGAAGCTGGTGAAGAAAATTGCATTACATTTTACCAAATTCATGGTACATTAGGACTACGCTTAAGTAAAGGTACATTAGCTTTTATTTTTTAAAAGTACAAACACTTTTGGGATATACTGTTTTATTGAGCGTATATATATACCTACCTATAGATATAAATTCTAACGTTGCGTCGTCGTTTCATAAGTTAAAGGCGGAGTGTGAAATTACAGGAAAAAACATTTTGCCTTCCAATTTATTTCATTAATATTACTCACAATAAACCAGAAAAACACATCAGAGGGGTGGCTGAGTGGTGCTGGTATTTTGTTTCCTCCAGGCAACATTAGAGGAGATATTGTCAAATATAATTCTTCCAAACTCACCTGTAAAGATACAAGAAGAAAAAATAACGTAAAATGACGAAATTAGTTAGAATTACAGATGTTAAATTTGATTTATGAAAAAATGGCGAAAATAAAAGTTATACAAAGTTTTAGGTGGGGTGTGCGTTGTTTTAAATGTTGTGTCGGTCGGGGGTTGGGGTGGTTTTGGTGGTGGTGGTCGTCGTCTTCGTTTTCATTTTCATTTTCATCCTCCTGTCGTTGTTGTCTGACTTTTGGTAATTTAGGTCATTAATTTCAGGAAAATTCTTTTCACTATCTGACAAATTAACTACCAACTTTGAGTTACTATTGTTTGTAAAAACGTACAAACTGAAACGAATACACAATCTGTCAAAAATTTAAGTTGAAACATTGACCAATGTTATGAAAATGATAAGGAACTAATTGCTGGAGTTGAATCGGCTTTTGCGATTTATTAATTAAAGTTTGAATAAACCAATTTGTTCGTCTGTCTAAGGTGATTTACTTACATTTGCTAGCATATTAATTACTGCAACTACACTTTCCAACAAATTTTACAAATTGGAACTCGCAATGTGAAGATAGAGTAAAAGAAAGTAGGTTCAGTCCTAAGCTGGCAAACGCCGTGAACAGACGTGAGTTTATAACTGTGTGAGCTGTGATTTACTCTTAAAGACTCCTAATTATTTTTTCCACTCAATTTATTACCATCTGCGGTGAGTGAATTATAAATTTTTAAGAAAAGCAAATATTCAATAAATCTCACACAAAAATTTCTATTATGGACGGGGGGACGGATCCCCCCAATCATAACCGATTTAAAATCCTCGAATCAGAGGTAATTTTAAACCGGAATAAAAAACACAAAAGAAAATATAATGGGGATGATTTCCCTAATCTACCGGTAATTCAAAACGATGATAATGTGCCTCGATACATCGTCATCACTGGTTTAGAAAAAGAAGGCGATCAATTGCGTAAATTATCTACCTACAATCCTATTCGAATCAATCGCGGATTAGAGCACATTTCCAAAGACATATTGGAGGTTAAGTCAATGAGGTCAGGTGACTTGCTACTAAAAGTACTTAATGTTGCAACAGCTGATAAATTCATTAAATGTAAACTTATCGACTCAATCCCAGTCAAAGTGACAAATCACGTTAGCCTTAATTCTGTTCAGGGTAGAATTTATTCCATTCACATCAAAAATATAACCGAAGAGGAATTACTCGAAGAACTAAAAAAATTCAAGGTTATCGAGGTCCGAAAAATGATGAAAAAAGAAAATGATTTATTAGTTGCAACCGGAGCAGCTATCCTCACTTTCGATCAAATTCGCCGTCCAAATGAAGTTAAAATAGGTTGGCTGAACTGCAAGGTCGAGGAATATATACAAAATCCAATGCGTTGTGTCAGTTGTCAAAAGCTTGGCCACACCAAAAACCGATGCACAAATTCGGTGATTTGCAAAGATTGCTGTCTCCCTCCACCTCATGACAAATGTGTTCGTATTT
Source organism: Eupeodes latifasciatus (assembly GCA_920104205.1). NCBI lineage: Eukaryota > Metazoa > Arthropoda > Insecta > Diptera > Syrphidae > Eupeodes > Eupeodes latifasciatus. The sequence continues at coordinate 118,757,891 of OV049926.1, forward strand.
TCTGCATTAATTGCAACGACGAAAATCACACTTCATATGATCCCTCCTGCCCTGCCTTCCTCAGGTACAAGTCCGTCAACAAAATCAAAGCGGATCGTCGTTGCACTGTTCGCGACGCTTGGCAAATTTATAATGATAATCCTAATCTTCATCAGCTACCACCACCTAAAAAAAGAAATAGTTCGAAGCCATCAATGGCAGAGATAATAAAAAAGAGAATTGAAAATGAGAAAATTCTCTCAAACATTCTCCAATCTTCAAATCCCGCTCCTACCTCAATAACATCACCACCAACTACAATCAAAACGACTCTCGATTTAAATCACGACCAAAATCTAACACAATCTAAGCTCTCTCTCATCGAAACCGAAATTAACAATGAACCTACAACTCAATCCTCAAACCTGCAGCATCACTCTCTTATGGAAGAGCTGAGCTCAGTTGACAAATCTCTCATCACTCCCATTCCTACACAATCCGAAAATTACGCACACAATACTCATACAGAAGAAACACAACTGTCATCGCTATCTGACACAGAAATGTGTGATATTTCTGACTCCGATAACTCGCATTCTAACTCTACTTCTGCAAAAGAAAATACATACAACTCACTCTCACTCACCAACCAAACCAACTCAACAAACTATACTCACTCAACTAAAAACTTTAAAAAACAATAATGACTCTGCTGGATAATGATTTCATTATCCTCCAATGGAACATCCAAGGCTATACTAATAACAAACATACTCTAGAACGATTAATCGCAAAATACAATCCACACATCATAGCACTACAGGAAACACACTTCATTGCTTCAAATTCATACATGTTTAAAATTAAAAACTATAAACCATTTCATCATAATAAAGGCTATGACTACTCGAAATCAGGCGTAGGGTTCTTAGTTAAAACTAGTATACCTGTCACCTCCCACACCATTTCATCTACAAATCTTCTCTACCATTCAATAGAAATTCCCGCAAAAATACCAATTAAGCTAACAAATATTTATAGAGAGCACGATGTTTACATTACAAGTGAAATTCTTGATGACATCCGAAGTGATAAAAACAATCATCATTTGATCTTAGGAGATTTAAATGCCAAAAACACAATTTGGGGCTCTAACACAACTAACAGGTTAGGTACTCTTTTTGAAAATTTCGCTAATGATAAAGGCCTGGTTGTTTTAAACGATGGTTCACCTACTCTATTTAATACAAGAAACACCTTCTCTGCTGTTGATGTAACATTTGCATCTGAAGATTTAGCTCCACTTCTTCAATGGGAGGTACTTCCTTATGCGGAAAATAGAGACCATATTCCAATAATGATACGTACCCAAGAAAGAAAACTGTTGAATAAACGATCTGTAAGATTCAAAGAAAGTCAGGCTAACTGGAACCTTTTTGTCTCATCAACACATTCTCTATGCGCAACTATCCCTACATCCAACAACACCAACCAAGAAGCAGCCAAAATCAAAAAAATCCTAAGAAGTGCAGCTACGAAATCAATGCCAACAACTAGACAAACACAAGACACTCCTAAAAAAAATCCAGTATGGTTTAATTCATATATTCAGACTTTAGTCAAAACAAAAAATGTAGCCTGGAAAAATGCGCGTAGATATCCCACATCCGTTAATTGTATAGCATATAGGAAGGCTTGTGCCAAAGTTAAATTTGAATCTATTAAAGCAAAAAGATCTTCGTGGGAAAACTTCGTGAATACCATGGATCCGGCTTTAGACTCAAAAACACTTTGGAATAGAATAAAATCATTGCGATCATCCAATTCAGTTCAAAACTTTCCATATATTTTTCTAGATGGCTCATTAGAAAACGATCCAGAAAAAATAGCCAATACGTTCTCAAAAACATGGGCAAGCTATAGTGAAAATAAAACTTTTCCGGACAACGTTATTAGGAAGAAACTGACATCTAACTTAAATGACCTCCCTCTTCAAGAAAACTTGTACTCACACCTCGCAGATGATATTTCCAGAATAGAGTTTGACACGACATTACGAACGCTTAACGGAACTACCCCTGGAGATGATAAAATCACATATAATATGGTTAAATCAGCTGCCGATAATCTCAAAAACCGAATCTGCGCGTTATATAACAACATTCTTCGGACTGGTATCTTTCCTCACGATTGGAAGAAAGCTATACTCAAGCCGATTCCCAAGAGCTCCCATAATTATCACCACATAGAAGGGTATCGACCGATATCTCTTCTCCCTGTTCTCTCAAAAATTTTTGAAAAAATTATTGGACGTAGAATAGGCTGGTTTATGGAAGAAACTGTAAGTAATGAACAACATGCTTTTAGACCGAACAGAGGAGTTCAATCCTTAATCCACCTAATGGAACATAAACTATCAGATAACCTCTCATCTTGTAAGCACAGTTTAGTCATGTCATCTGACCTCGAGAAAGCTTTTGACCGCGTTACCACATTTCCTATCATCGAACAATTACACAAATGGGGAGTCCCTAAGCAAATGTTAAAGGTTATAATATCATTTTTATCCGGAAGAACTTTTTGTGTTGATGTCAACGGCTTTACTTCAAAAAAGCTAAAACTGGAAAACGGAACTCCACAAGGATCTCCCTTGTCTGTGTATCTCTATAATGCTTATATTGATGCACTCATTAGAGAGCTTTCACTACCAAAACACGGTCTAGATTTTGTCGGTCTATATGTAGATAATATCTTCATGGTAGCCTCTGGTGATCCATCAAATGTAAACGAAATTTTGAAATCTGCAGATTCTATAATCTATGCTTGGACACAGGAAACCGGTGCGAAAGTTCCACCTACCAAAACAGAAGCGCTTCACCTTTGTCGGAAAAAAAAATGTTCAATTACTCCTCTTACGATTCGTAACTCCACAGTCAACATCAAAAAAGAACTCAGAGTCCTTGGTGTTACTTTCAATAGTAATCTTAAATGGGATCTCCATATAAAACACACCATCAACCAACTTAAGAATCGGAACAATGCTCTGAGAATGATATGTTCCCGCCGGAAAGGACCACATCTAGAAACGGCCCTAAAAATAGCCAAAACCTTAGTTGAAGGAACGCTCCAGCATGGACTCACTCTTTTTATGTGGACAACTAAAAAAAACCTGGAAAGCATCGATATAGCCATAAATGAGTGCTACCGAACTGCTACAGGAGCACTTAAAACAACTCCAATTGAAGCTCTCAGAATAGAAGCTGGCTATAAAACAATTAATAGGCTAGGACAAAAAAGAGCAATTAATTTAATAAGTAAAGCACTTACAGACATAAATCACCCTCTTTATTCTGCTTCACAAGAAGTTCAACACAGACCAAAACAAAACAGGAAGAATTCAATATCTTCCCTTAGCAAAATATTAAGCCTTGTTTCGGCTCATGGAAGTATGCCTTTAGAAACGTCTTTGAAGCTCAACTATTCGTCCCCCCCTCCATGGAAAAGACACTTACTGCCAATCGACACCAGCCTCTCTAGTCACAAGAAAGAAAACACTCCAAAGGAACACTTCCTTATGCTTCACCGTGAGCTGATTGAAAACATCAATCCTGTGAGAATTTTCTACACAGATGGATCCTATAGGGATAAAACCTCAACATACGCAGTCATCGAGCTCAAAGCGAACCACGAAGAAATCATCACTTTTCAAGGTCTCCTTCCAGACGCGGCTGGCAGCTATCTAGCAGAACTAACAGCAATAATGAAAGCACTGTCCGTGGCAAAAACCTGGGCAGAAAGGACATTGATACTCACTGACAGCCTAAGTATCCTTTCCGGAATCAAAAGTGCAACTAATAACTGCTCCACTCTTAATTACATCCGAAGCATCCTCTATGACAAAACCAACATAACCCTAGCTTGGATACCAGGCCACGCTGGTATAAGAGGAAATGAGCTAGCAGATATTGCAGCAAAAGAAGCCACTAACCATCCGTATTTAAAAGAACTGCCACCTATATCTCAGCTTATCCGTAAAATGTTCATGGCTAATGAGCAAGAAGAACTCAAAAGCTCTTGGCTAAAAGAGGAGAACTTTCTTCGAAAACACCACTCAACACACCTCAGAACTCCATACAACAAAAACCTAACCAGAGAAGAATGTATTTCACTATTTCGGATCAGAGTTGGAAAAACTTTGTTTACGAGTCGCCATTTCTTCACAAACGATCCCCCAGAGGAGTGCGAAAATTGTAAAGAATTTCTCTCAATTTGGCATATTTTTGCAGAATGTCCGATTTCTCGCCTAATAAAAAATACCAACTCATTGGAAGACAAGCAGAAACAGATGGGCGAAATACTAAACCCATCTGACATTAATACTTATCAACGCATAAAATCAATAACAACCCTACACAACAAATTTAAAGATATTTAAACTTTAATATTAGTTAATTTTTTTTTTTTATAAATAAATAACATAATATTACATCATATTTTTTTCGATGTTAATTTTTTCATAAATTATTAATTTTTTTACTTAAAAAAAAAAAAATACGACATCTATGGTCTTGCCGCCCTGATGTCTTCAATATAAATAATTTTATAAATTTATTTTTGTAAGTTATTTTTTGATAAATAAATAAATAAAAGAAAGTAGGTTTTAAATAAAATTGTATTTATTTAATTAAATAGATATTTTTACGGAAGAGAGTTTCTAATCTTATCTTAATATTATTCCATTTCGACACCGATAGAATTCAAAAACCATATTTGAAAAATGAGAAAACGTTTTATTTAGAAAACCGTGCCATTTACGAAAACATATAACGAGCCGAATCATTTCATCGATCATTTTTAATTGTTTCCGATTTTCAAAATATTTTGAGTTTTCAACATATCAAAAATTGGCTTACAAATTTGGCAGGAATAATACAAATGTCGTATTCAGTAAGTAAGAAAAATATTTACTTTTAATACTTTAGCATTTTTTTCAGCTCATAAGAAAAACGCTTCTAGGTATGTTTTTTAGACAGCTGTAAAATCACTATAGGCATACATTTTAAGTGAAATCCTGCTGCAAATAAAGATTTGAATTTTGTTAGAGTATCGGAATCAATTTTGGAGTTTTTCAGTTTCAGACGTGCGCTGGTACATTTAGTAGTGTCCAACATACAAAACACTATGACTTCATTTCAAAACTTAAGAGAAACTCTGATATTACAACAGAATTTATTTTCAATTTATTTCAACTTATATTTGATAATTTGATTACTTGTGTGTTTTTCCAACGCCTCCACTTTTAATTAATCTTTTTTGGAAATATATGTTTTAAATTTTTGTATAGTCCTACAAAATTTTGTTGCGACTGCGTAGTGTATATCAACTGTAATTCGACTACCTTTCAAAATAAAATCTAAAAAGTATTTTGGCAAAAATTTAATTTCTCATTCGGGTTTGCAACTTTTCTTAGCACAAAATTAATCTTTTTTATAAGACTAAATACAAATATAGTTTTGTTTTTGTGTAAAATGGCTGTGGGACATGTAAATATTAAACGTTTGTATGTATGTATGTATATACCCGTGGCATGATGGTAAGTGCGTTGCCAGAGGTCTTGGGTTCAATTAATGCCTGTGTCATTTAAATTTTTTTCACGTGTATTGCCTCTTGCGAGTAATTGACAAATCCTCCAAGAGAAAAGTGCTTTCTCAAATTAGTCGTTCGAATTCGTCTTAAAACTATAGGTCCCCTCCATCCCTGACAACAGTACTCGCACACAGGAATTGATGAGAGTTGTAAGTCACTAGGCCCTATTTTTCAACGGACTGTTGCGCCACCTAATTTATTTATTTTATGTAAATACTTATGCAATCGATTTTAAGTCGAATTTCATTTCAAAAATGTTTGTCTCATATAGTTGATGGGCTAACTGGCTGTCCCAAAATTATTATTGGAATTGGAAGTTTTAGAAAAAAATAAAGTACATTTTTAAAGAACATTTTTTACAAAATTTGTGTGGGACATGTTTTAATGGAACTTTTATTGGTTTTTTATTTTGACCAAATGATTTTTAGACCAATTGCATTTTTGGATTTTTGTCCCAAACATTCGTGGGCCAACTTCTGTTAAATATTTTGAATTCTTATAACAAGAAAATCGTGATTGTACAAACTTTTCTTTGAATTTTTAGAATTTTAAGATTCCATAGTTGGTGGGCAAACTAAATGACCCAAAATATACAAAAACTAATTAAAAATTCAAGATATACGTTTTTTTAAACTAGTATAACGAACCATTATATATGTAAGTGTACAAACGATTGCATGCTTTTTAAAAAATATACAAACTAAATTGACAGAAATGTTTTTTGTCTGAAATTTTTGGGAAATGTATAAATTTAACGATTGGATGTTTAGATTCTAAAGTTGGTGGGCCAACTACTGTACACTTTTTTTAATTGCTGATAAAAACAAAAACGGTGACTGTCCAAATTTTTTAAACGTTGTATAGACTTGTACAAACGATTGCAATTATCAGATCTGCCCAACTCGAAAGTTGGTGAGCCAACTACATGCTAACCTACTGCGGATAGTTTTGCTTGGCAATTTCTCACTGTTCTATTTATAGATAGACTTACTTTCTGTGTATTTCCAGGAGATTTCTTTGGTTTGGAATACTATTCATTGGTCTTTAATAAGAATTCAGTAAAAAAAAGGACATAATTTACAAATCGCCGGTTTTTGCTATTGATACAACTTTCAAAAATCAATACTTTCCAAAACTAAGTAAAAAGAAGATAGTTTATTGCCACAACCACAATTACATGCCCTCATATCTGAATAGAAAACTTTCCACTATTGTAAAGTTAACAGAATTTGAGTGAAAGCTATTTTGATTGATTTTCCGTAATACCTGTGTTTCATAATGTCTTTGTTCAGGAAAAGTTATGTTAAGTGCGAGCATTTTCCGGCTTGATGGTAAATTCTTTACTGGTAATTAAGTGGCCAGAAAAAGAGGAAAGTTCAAAATGCTACCCTAATTAAGTAATATACTATAAGCAAACTTTCAATAACACGCAATCCTTACAAAAATCATCCACAAATACATATGTTAAGGTGAACTTAACCAACACTTGCAAACGAAAAACCTACTGGTGTATGACTTACAAACCCAGATTTATTTCACAACTTGTTGACGTTTTCTTTTCACTTTCTTCATCGTATTTTTTGTTTGCCTTTGATACTTGTTCTTATTTCTGAAATATAGTTCAGATATAATCAGTTTTGATGACCCAGTCACCCGCAAAAGTCTCCTTTCTTCCATGTAGGATACCCAACAGCGTATTTATTAAGGGAAATTCATCACCATCATCGTCGTCGTCAGCGTCCTTGGCGTAAGTTTTGTGATCTTTTTTTCTGTATACAAATTTCCTCATCAAGGACATTATATTCACTCACCTCATATCTTTTGTTAAAGCATAATAAAAGGATATATAGGAAGAAAAGGAAACCTTCCGTGTCTTCGTCAGCTAAAAAATGCTGCACAAACACAAAAATATGTTTGTTTGTGTACTTGGTTATAAGAACCGCACACACAAACACAAACACATTAAATAATTCCAAAGGACAACACGAAACCTGAATAAGAAAAAGGAAGCAGAAGAAGGACATCCACATCATGCTGGGTGAGAGGCCGAAAGAAATTAAAATAAATATGTCCACGAGTCGTTGTGGAATATTTTCGCAAAATGAATTGAATTTGCATACACTAAGCACCATCACCAGATAGTGTTGTTCTTACTTCTTCCGCAACAAAACGACGAACAACGAAAAGAAAACGAATGGAAAAAATGGGAATAAGAATAGCGTCAAATAGGAAGGTAAACCAAGAACTTAAGTAAACAATCCTGAGTCCTTCTTGTCCTTGTGGACGTCATTATATTTAATGAATGATGGAGAATTTTTCATTTCTTAAGTTTCTTTAAAGATAATTTGTTAAGATTAAGATTGTTTCTCATTTTGCTGAAATTATAAATATTTCTGTTTCTGATGTGGACGATGATGAAGGCATCTTTTTTATTTTTGGGGTAAGTGCTATGGATATACCCTGTTTTAAGAGATTTTTACAGAAAATGTATAAAATCGTTGAAGTGTAACTTATACCTAGTTTTAGTTATATACGAGTAGTAACAAAACTATTTTAGGTTTTAAAGGTTGTAATAGTGGGGATACCTGTGTACCTTACCTACACCTACACAAGACCAGTTCCCTTTTTATTATAAACATAAAATTTAGTCAAGTACTAAGCTGTTTGAAGTAAGTTAGAAGAGCGAAAGCATAGAAACATGAAAATAATTATGTGTGCTTTAATATAATGTAAATTGGCGACTTTTAAATGGCCCATGGATCTTAATAGCTCAAGAGGAAATGTTCATAAAAAAAAACTAAGCCATCTGAAAATTTAGTAATTCTTAAAAAATTTGTGTAGTTAGTGGTACATAGAAAATATTGAGGTCATTTAATGCTTTTAGTTCTTTATTGGAGGATATTTCAGAAATAAAATAAAACCTTCTTTTTTGCAGATGCAAGAAATATAGCCATTTTTAAGTTCCCATAGGAAGTTATTGTAATCGGTCCGATTTGTCGAATTTCTCGACGTTTCAAGGTCAATATAATCTAAATAAAAGATTTTTAGAAAGATATCTGTATATGCGTGTGTACGTACGTTTGTATGTCCGTGGGTTCTAGGTAGGAAGCTATTTTAGTCGATCATATATCTCAAAAACCAATAATGATATCGACTTCAAATAAATTTTATTATATAGATAATAACGCAAAAAGGCCTCTCAAAAAAAATTGAGTGACATTACTAAAAGTAGGTAAAAATTGATTTTCGACTCAAATATCTTTTTAAACAATTAAAATATTTGCTTCAAACTAATTTTATCTTATAGAAAATATAGTTTTCAACATTCAGTAAAATTCGTATGAAAATACAACAGTCAGTTTTTTCATAAAAAGTAAAATCTACAAAAATAGTATGGAAAATTGGTAAAAATTGATGTTTGATTATCGATATCTCGTGAAGAAATGAATATAATATAATGGACACAATTAAAAGAAATTCCAGTTTTATTTTATTTTATAAAAATGACTTTATTGCTTAGCAAAATACTGAGGCATCCTTCTTCAACGTCGTCGGTTGGGTTAGAATCGTCATTTCTCAAATTGAATCTGTTCTACTTGAAGTTAGTATTGATTCGTTTCGTTTATTGTTCATGTATTGACGACGAAGTGGCATGATAGGATAATTTAAGGCTCGTATTTTATTTAACAATTCCTTTAGTTTACACAGTGAAAATATATATATTACAATATTGACTTCAAAATGATTTAATTCTATAATAAAAGAAATAAAAACTTTCACAAAAATCTCGTTAGCAAAAACAGATTTTGAAATCAAACTTTTTCATCATATGCAAAACATTTTTGGTAATTTTTAGTTAATTTCTTGAAAAAACCAACCGACAACTTTTAAAAAAAAACACGAAAACCCACAAAAACAACAAGAAACTGATAAGAAATGGTTTTCGACTCAAGTATTAGGAGAACAAAGAAAGATATTGACTTAAAATTAAATATTTGTATGAATATTTTTAAGCAGACAAAGTTATCAGTGTGCGTCGCATCCCAGCCTCTTTTTCGTAATGTATTTGAATGGATATAGTTAACTGGTCCCTTACTACGAAAAAGTCTGAATGGTATTTGAAGCGAAAAATTGTATAAATTTCAAAATACAATTCTAATTCCATATATTAAGTCATAAACTATTTAACTTCATTGAAAAATATCTAGCTTAAAAAAAAAACTCATGCAGATATTTAAAAAACACGAAAACTATATATGAATTTGTTTCGATATTTCTATAATACCTTTTACAAGATTCAAAATATTATTATTAGACTTGAGTAAAAACTTAAAACCTCCGACACAATTTGAACAAAATTCGATATGACACTCAGCTCTAGGAAACCGAGACGATACCGAGGCGATAAAAACATTTTTAGTTTTTGAGACTAGAGACTAGAAAAGGTAAAGTCTTATGGGGTCTCATGGCTTGCTCAATTTTTGTTTCATATTTAATTGCAATTTAGGTTTAACGAAAAGAAGAAATTGTGCTTATTAAAGTTTAAAGCCAAAGCACGAAAAAAGTTTACTTTAGTTAAAAAAAAAAAAAAAAGAGAATCGAGTAACGACTGGCGGACCAGTTAGTAATATGTTTTACAAATTATTATACGAGTACTTTTATTTTGTCACAATATCTAAATAAACTTCATCGTTATTACTTACATATCTACTTTTATGTACGGTATATGTCTATAATGATTTCTGTGGAAATCGTTTATTGAAACAAAAACATTGGGTACTTTGTATACTTAGTTTAAAACTCCATTTCAATTTATGAAGCTTTTATTTTTTTGTAGGTGTAACTCTTCCAACACTTATTTTTTGAAAATATCCACAACATATGTACAATTTGGGATGCTTGACAACTTGAGTATACCATGTGATGTTTTTTTTACCAAAAACTTTATTAAAAATTACTTTTCTAGTTATTGGAAATTTTATTTGTAAAATATCACTGTGTGTATAACTTGCGTTATAAAAATGTAATAAAATGTTTCGTTCTCCAAATCAAATGCATTTTTTCTTTTTCGTCTCTGAGCGCATGTTTGGAATATAAAAATAAAAATATTTATTCACACGATGTCATGTACATGCGAAATGCTATAAAATGAATGACAATAGTACGCAACGCTATTTGACTATAAACTCAATTTTAGCCAACAATGTTGGAAGCTGCAGGTTCCCTTTGCACTGACGTTGCTTCCCAACAATCATCATCATATTTGCCCAGGCACTTGTTAAAATCCATCAGAAACATGTGTGTTTTCTACTTTTAGGTAAAGTTAAATATAGTGAAGGGAGTTTTTGTATTTATGTCATTTTCAATGAGGTAGTTTTTCAATTTTAGAGAATTTTAAAAGTTACTTAAAAGTTGAGATAGACTTTATTGGAGATACCCTCAATTTTATTTGGTTTTCTTGGTTTTTGGAGTTTTTAAAATAAATTGATATACAAGTTATGTTCGATTAGAAAATATGTCTTCAAAATGATTTTTGAACATACTTTAAATACCAATACAAAAATCAATGGTAAACTTTAGAAGATTGAGTCATAATTCTATGTACCGTAAGTATGTTTTTTTATACCGATATTCTTGAAGACCATGTCGTCCTAAAACTGATTCACTCCACTAAGTATTTTACCGATGATGCTAAAAAGGCATTCCAAAATATACTTACAAAACATTTGAATAAGCCACCAATTTAGCTTAAAGTGTTTTGGCTTTGGTAACCGAACAGAAAACAACTCAGTTTTGACAGATGTCAGTTAAGGAATAGTTGAATTGGGAGCATTTCACGAGGGAACAGTCTGTTCAAAAATATTGAAAATCTGACAACCACGGTAGTTCTTATATTAACTTCATTATTTATTCACATACAATAACAAGAAAAAACAATTCTACCCAAAGACATCATTTTGTCCTATTCTCCCCTAAATAATAAAATCCTATAAAGCCTTGAACCCTTGGGTGAAACTCAGCCACAGTTACAAATAGTGCCAACGAATTTGACATGACATCGAAAATGACATTGCGACACGCAGAGTTGGCTGAGGAAGAGAATGAGAAAAAGGAGATGGTGGTGGGGAAATGGGAAAGGGGTAAATTGAAATGAGAAAAAATACTCGTAGAAACAGATACATATGTACATATACGAACATACAAAACGGCCATGCACATATACAAAAATGTGTGGGTGAATATTCATTTTATTCTAATATCTTTTAGCAGGATATTATTTCCTTTTGCCATAGATTTTAAATGTATATCTAACGAAATATCCTTTTTTCTCTTTTCTATTTTTATTTGTTTTTATTTTTGTTTTTTTTTTCATACAACTGAATAGCAAATGTGTAAAATTTTATTGTTTTCATTTTTTTTTTGAGTTTTGCTTTTTTCAACAGCATAGTGTGGTTTGATGCAAATTGTTTTAAAAGGAATTTCCCATGCCATGCTGCTGCACCCTTTCTCTAGGGCAACCATATACCTTCATGAATGAATAAATATTAAATATTGCACGTTGTCGTAATGGAATGGAACTCGCTTGCTCTCTGTCTATAGATAGATGTGAAGCTTGTTCGAAGCTCGAAGAATACCTACCACCTACGTCTGATGGTGATGTTTTGTAACAATAGTGGGGCTGGGTTGTAGATATGGTTGGGTTCTGGTTTGGGCATGGTAAACCATCATCATAGAGAGAGAGATGCTTGAGAAGTGTGAAAGCATTTAGATGAAGGTCGGATGAAACAATGTCATTGCTTTTAGTAACCACAATGTTATTAAATTGTTTAAATTCAGACAAAACAAAATCGTGAAGCTAAGGCACATCTTCCACCTCTTTATAGACATACATTTCACATACACTAATGCCAAACCAACATTTACATACTCACATACAACTTGAACTTATATAAATTCTAAGTCAAATTGAGTTTGAAAATTTGCCAAACAAATGAAAGACCGTAATCAGATTTGCTTGAGATACAAAATTGAGACCATAATTATTGCTGACTAAAAGATGAAGGCTTTGAACGTGTATAATAGTTGGATGGATGATGGGAGGATTTTGTAGTTCAAACGAAAAAACAATTTATATAGATAATTATGTTGCAAAGCTTTTGTATATAATATATAATTACATAAACGATGACAAGTATGATATTATGTACGGTACTAGTATGGGAATAAATTTCATTCAAGGATTTGAGAAACTTTACAAACGAATATTGTGTATAATGTAATATGAACAAGAACATGTGATTGCATAACGAACTGATGTAAAGTTTGTTTGGTCTTATTACAACATGACATATAGGAAAAACGGATATGACTTGGCAGTTTCAACAAATCGGTTTCCTATACCTACATTAGATATGTACCTTATACCTATTCTAAGTTAAAATTTATTTTGCATATAATTTAATACTCGTATGTAAAAGTAATTTTCTGGTTTGTTTAATATTAGAGTTTTTATGTTAAGTATTCAAGAACACTTTTTAAACGATGTTAATGGAGATCAAAGAGAACTTATTATTACTATAGGTATGAAATAATCAATGACTTCGGGACACATACTTATTCACAAAAGATAGTACTGTATAAAAGATAGGCTCCATTAATTTGTGGATCATATTTTCTCTATCTAACAATATGTTTTTGCTTCAATATTTTTAGGTAAATTGTTTTCTAAGGTTGAATGTCGGCTTCTGGACGACACTAGTAAATACTGGGTTTTCCAATTAGACGTTTCATTCCGATATACATATGTATAAACAAAACGAGTATTTTGTTTTAAGAAAAATCGAATGACATTACTGTAGAGAAGTCTGTCATTAACAATTGTAAACGATATAAGCCAAACGATGACCGCCATGGCTACGGTTGCAGCAATATATCTTTAGCATGAAATTTTCCTGATCATTTTGATGCAATGGCTGGTGTGTTAAATTTGAAATCCTAAGACCAAAATCTTTATCTAAAATACGGTGTACTCTCTTTTGTTGATGAAATACAAAAATGTTATAGAAAGGAGGCTGGGATGCGAGCCACACTGATAACTTCACATCCGTACCAGTTTGTCAATTTGTCTAAACAAAATATTCATAACAATATTTTGTGTGAGATATGTAAATAATTTTAAGTCAATATCTTTCTTTATTGTCCTAATACTTGAGTCGAAAACCATTTCCTATTTCAGTTTTTTGTTGTTTTTGTAAGTTTTCGTGTTTTTTTTTTAAGTTGTCAGTTGAATTTTTCAAAAAGTTTAAATACAAATTCTGGTTATTTTTCTTTAAGTTTTTTTGATTTATTAAAAAAAACGTTACTTGATTTTGTTTTTAAATTGATAAGCTTGGTATCACGTCACAATATATAATATTAAATTTAATTCAAGTCGCTAGCGTCATTGGTTCGTGAGATATTTTGGGTTAGCCAAAATGTTCACCATTTTTTAAATTGCAATAGTAAAAAAAAACACAGACTCAATATTTTGAAAGCCCTCTCTGCATCTTTCTACTTTATTATCTGTATAATAAAATTTATTTGAAGTCGATATCTCCACTGGCTCTCTTATTTAGACTCTAGGGACCTTGAAAAGTCGTGAAATGTCAACATTTTTAATTCGACAAATAAGACCGATTACAATAACTTCTTATGGGAAGTTAAATATAAAAAAAAAAATTGGGTGGCGCAACAGTCCGTTGAGAACTAGGGCCTAGTGACTTACAACTCTCAACCATTCCTGTGTGCGAGTACTGTTGTCAGGGATGGAGGGGACCTACAGTTTTAAGCCGAATCCGAACGGCTAATTTGAGAAAGCACTTTTCATGACAAGAATTACTCTTGGAGAATTTGTCAATTAGTCGTAAGAGACAGTACCCGTGAAAAGAACTTTAGATGGCATAGGCAGGGATCGAACCCAAGACCTCTGGCATGACAGTCCAACGCACTAATTATCATGCCACGGGTACTGGAAGTTAAATATATTCTTGATAAATTTGGGAAAAGAAGGCTGTGACATCTTGCAACATGTATTAATATTGTATTCGACTTTTCACAGTGTAAACCAAAGTTGTCACAAACAGGCATTTTGGAAACCTGAACCTAACACAAACCTCCATGCATCATTACACCAATTTTATGTTTTATTGTGGACCGCAAATACTATTGGTTCACGAGAAATGCATATAAGGAATCGCATGAAAATATGAGCAAGTTTCTTTTAATTTGATTTTCGGTAAATCTTTCCGTAATGAGTTAACAATAAAAGGGCATTAGTACTACGCTGACGTTGTCATACACTTTATAAAAATTCTTATGGTGTTCCATAAATAAAAAAGTTCTCTAAGAACTTCAAAGAAGAACAAAACCAAAACTCATTAATCTATCGAATGAGATATTTGACATTCAAGTGAACCGAATAACGGATGGTGAAAAATGTTGTTCAACCGTTAACCCCCTTGACCCCGTTCACAGGAAAAAAACAAATTCTCAAAAAGCCGACATTTAAAAAAAGTATCTTGTTCCTTTTTCTTTTTCAAAATGCCACATGGTCTACATCTACAATGTGCCACTTGTTCCATGTGATGTGCTCTCCCAGGAGAGGAAAAAATGTCAGTCTTACATCAACTGAATTATAGTCGCATTTGTCGCTTCAAAGATCATCGTCGTCTTCATCATCATCATCAGATTTAGATACATCATCATCTTGAAAACATTTCTGTCGAAGCTTTTGGATACAAAATGCACTTACATATATGCACACTTTTCCTTGTCTGGCCAATATGTCGTAGTCATCATCATCATAATCATTTTGTATCTTCTTCTGCATAAGCCATGGATGGCGTGGCCATATAGTGGCAGTCATTGACAGAGCTGGGTCCATCTCAAAACTTATCTAATCAATTGTATAACTGAAATCACAAAAAGCAACAAAAAGTATATCTTCAGCGGCGGCGCGCGGCGTACTATATACATTCTACATAAAAACTCGTATTGCAGAAGCAACTTTGAAGTGATATTTCCTTTTTATATCTGCTGTATGTTCAACTCGTTTGAACTTTATGTTTAGTGGGTTGCAGCATCCCAGAAGCTATAGCTCAGAAGAAGCAGTTTGGCCTTATAGCTAGAGATGGAGATGGAACTGGAGATGGGCTTAAGTGGTCTCCTTTATGTGCGCCTTATATGAAGGAGCAGTCAGTTAGTTCCTCTTTCAAATGAATTCTTCTTCAATTGAGAATGCAGTTATTCTTTCTTCTTTATATGAACATATGCATCTGTAAATGCAATGCAACATTATTGAATGATGAGGGAAATAGGTCAACTATATTGACATTACGATTTCTATATTGGCATCTGGTACTGGGGCTTGCTGCTTCTGGCATTTTTAAAACGACTTCAACAAATCGAAGTCATCTTTGTCGCTTTTGTATCTGTACATACATACATACCATACATACATATGAATGTATATGAAATGTTTGTTATAATATAGAATTTTATATCATACAATGTTCATATGTATCTTTTTATTAAGCGGCGACAATCCCTTGATGTGAAATATTCATTTTAGTTTGGTTGGGGGTCTTGTATTAGCTTCGGCATGATTGATATACAAAAATGCATAGATACGAGTATAATATGTATGTACATATGTATGTATGTACATATATATATTTATTTGAAATATATTTGAGTTTATTTATTTTCTCATTAAACTGGAGTTTGTTGATTGATTTAGAAAGGCATTAAATAAACCACACAGTTCATCAAAGTTATGAAGTTGTTTTTGCAAAATTATATGCAAATATTGAATTTCATAATATGCAAACAGTCTTTATAGAAAGGAAGCAATTTCAAAAGTGTTGGTTAAAAGGTCTCAAACAAAAAGCCTTCATTAGAGTTATAAAATTTAGTTTTTGTGTTTTGAATTTGATATTACCTATATACTATCTATTAAGAGTGTTAAACAGAGTTTCAAATTTAATCTCAATGAAGATTTTATTTAAATTGAAAAAAGTGGCCACATTTGCGGCTGTTTGTCCTTGATACCTTTACTTATTCCATCCTTAAGTCTTTTTTTTCACGACCCACGCCTGAAAGACAATCGTTTTAAGGTGGTGAATTCTAAGATGTAGGTGGATCAGTCCTCCGAAAAACTTAATTTATCTAAGAAACTTTTTGCAAAACTGAAATTTTCATAATTTTTGTAATGAATTTTAAAGCTTCAATGTTTTGTTGTTATTAATGGCGTAGTTTTACTTATCGAATGTCAAAATATGAAAACTTCAAAAGTAACAGCTGCCCAAATAGCTGGTTATCCAAAATGAAACTTCTTATTGGAATTTAATTGATAACTTTTGTACCCGACAAAAATCTCATAAAAACTGTATTTGCTACATTTAGATTTCAATAATTTTTAACTTCCCATGGAAAGTTGAACCTTTTGACATTTCTCGACGTTTCAAGGTCCCTAGAATCTAAATACAAGATTTTCAAAGATATGTTTGTGAAAGCGTGTGTACGTACGAAAAGGATTTCATCTCCAAAATAATTGTATGCAACGAAGAATAACGTTTTTTTTTTAATTTTGAGAAAAATCTAATTTTCTATTTTTACAAAAAAAAAACATTAAAAGTTGGTGAAAATTGACGTTCGACTCAAATCGACTACATTTTCAAAAATTTAATATATTGGCTTCAAACTAATTTCATCTTATAGAAAATATAGTTTTCTACGTTCGGTATAATTTTTATAAAAATACAACAGACAGATTTTTCATAAAATTTAAAATCTACAAAAAATAGTACCAAAATTGGTAAAAATTGATATTCGATTCTCGATATCTCGTGAATAAATTAAGGTACATATTGACTTCAAAATGATTTCATTCTGTGATAAATTTTCTCAGAAAAATCCAATCTTTATTTGTTTATATAAGAAATTAAAACTTTCAACAAATGATATTTGAATTGGTAAAAAACTTTTATCCCACTAAAAATCTAGCAAACAAAAATAGACTTCGAAATCAAACTGTTTTATCATATACAAAATATTTCTGGTAATATTGAGTAAATTTTTTTAGAATATTTCCACTGACAGGTTATTTAACAAAACACGAAAACTTATAAAAACAACAACAAGCAAGAAATGATTTTCGACTCAAATATTAGGAAAACAAAAAAAGATATTATCTTCAAATTATTTATCTCACACAAAATATTTGTATGAATATTTCTAATATTTTCAAAAAAAGTTCGTCTCTCTTAAAAAATAACTTGTTTTATACAGTTCTGTCCCGTTTTAATTATTTTATGAACTTTGAGGAGGCCTATTTACGTTTTGTTTAGAATTAATGGAGTTACAATTTAATAATATCGGATTCAATGCACATATGTACATATAGTTACATATTTATTAAAAAAAAAAAACATAGTTTTAACTTTTATGTTATGTCTTTGTTTCGGGTTCTGAACACACCATTTTTTGACAACAAGTTATTTTGCATTTAAATATTTTAAAAAATTGACTTTTTCTATTATTTTTTAACATTCTTAGAACAATACCTTAACCTTTATCCATGAGTTTCATTTTTTTAAATACTTGAATCAAAATAAAAAAATACTTTTCAAATACAAATTTCAAAATAAGGCAAAGAGTCTAAATCTTAGTTTTAAATTAATTTAAAATTTTTTAGCACATTCAAAATTTTAATTCCTTAATGAGTATTTGAACTTTTTTGTTTTATAGTTATTTTTTTTTTAGTTTTTAAAAATTTCAACATTGATAAAACATACATTTTCTTGTCATATATTATCAAACAAATTTCTATAAAAATCTTTCCTAGCAATAAACAGCTAAAAAACTGGTTGTAGCAAGGTTCTAGTAATTGACATGACAATTCCCACCGTGAAAAAGGAAGGAGACAGGCCTAATATTTTCTTATAAGCTTTCCATTAGGCCAAAATCTATCCAAGTGCAAAAATCTTTGATGAGCAGGAAAATTATAATTTAAATATTTTAAAAAATTGATTTTTTCTATTATTTTTTAACATTCTTAGAACAATACCTTAACCTTTATCCATGAGTTTCATTTTTTTAAATACTTGAATCAAAATAAAAAAATACTTTTCAAATACAAATTTCAAAATAAGGCAAAGAGTCTAAATCTTAGTTTTAAATTAATTTAAAATTTTTTAGCACATTCAAAATTTTAATTCCTTAATGAGTATTTGAACTTTTTTGTTTTATAGTTATTTTTTTTTTAGTTTTTAAAAATTTCAACATTGATAAAACATACATTTTCTTGTCATATATTATCAAACAAATTTCTATAAAAATCTTTCCTAGCAATAAACAGCTAAAAAACTGGTTGTAGCAAGGTTCTAGTAATTGACATGACAATTCCCACCGTGAAAAAGGAAGGAGACAGGCCTAATATTTTCTTATAAGCTTTCCATTAGGCCAAAATCTATCCAAGTGCAAAAATCTTTGATGAGCAGGAAAAACAAACGAAAACAAAAATCAGCAAACTTTATTTTAAGTCGTTATACGATTTAAAACAACAATGATTTTGAATAAGTTCATGTCATTTCAAAAAGAATGGAAATACAAACAAGAAAAAATACAAGAAATACTGTTAAATGATTTAGAAAATCAATCACCATTAAAAATCGTTTATCGCCGCCACACTGAATCTCCCCATCACATCATTACCCATGTTTCAATTACACATTCTTAAGATAAACTTAGATACAAAATTCCAACAAAATGAACACAGCCTGAGCCGACTGTGATTTTGGAACTTTATCTACAAATTATGTTCAATTTTACGCTCTTAATAGGGAGCAAAAGCAATCCCAGGAGAAAACACATATATTCGTAGCTACCTACTTCCTGAACGTTTTTCCCTATGCATGGTTTTCCACATCCTGCTCTGACAGATTTGTGTGTTACTTTTTTGTTTCTTATAGTATCCGCTGCTTGAGGACAAGGACGAGGACGACACTGACAGATGGCATGGCAAGATATAATAATTTTCTTCTTATTTTTTAACGCTAACATAAATTTCGAAAACACTTTTCAAATTCATTTAAAAAAAAGAAAACACATGTACGACGCACTACTGTGTGAAGTGCGAGAACATTTTCGGATAAAAACATTTTTGTTTTCACATCGTTTAACTGTTATGTCATACAAATCGAGCATTTCCATTTGAACAATTTTAAAGCCGCCTATATCGCCTGTCCTGGCCATCATCATCCCCTGCCTTTTCAAATGAATGTCAAGTGTGTACTTTGGAATATTTATGACTATAATTAGCTAAGAGCTCTCTGATCGCGTAAAAATTGCAATCTGGCCAAAGTAAATATAGGAGTTGGTATAATTTTGAAGATACACACGCGATAGGTCAGTGAAGAAGATTTATGTTTATTTTATATAAAATCTAAATGTATTTATGGTCCATTGAGATTATTATTTTTACAAATACCTTAAAATGCTTTATTGCTTATTTTGCAATATCTTGAGTATGCCTATCGAGTTATTTCACTAAACGATCTGTGTATAGATACATAATATGTAGATTAAATTTTATTTTAGAAATAAGAAAGCAGGATTTGTTTATTGTTTCTTCATTTTTATGGCAACCACATTAAACGAAATTCACGCAGATTTTAGGATTTTTTTTTTCGTTTCGTAAAGTTAATTTTATCAGCAAAAGTTTCTGGTGGAAATTTTTTTCAGTCAGTGAAGAACTGATTTACCTAGGTACTTACTTTCAGGTCAGAATTTAAAATGACAATTTTTTTAGAAGAAATATTATCAGTTATGTCAAAAATAGTAAAAATTTGTATTAATATAAAATATGTCACCAACTCTTAATAACGTTTTTTAAATGAGCTTTATAAAGAACGCAGTTAATAATGGAACATCTTAAATTTCTTTGACAAAAGTTTAAAATAATGACATTAAATAATATAATAAAATAACTGAAACACAAACATAAAATCAGGTTAAGCTCTAATTTGTTCTTTTGTTACTCAACAATTTTTTTTATATTCCTTATAGTCGACAGTGATGGATTACAAACCCTGATAGTTTGACTACAAAATCACTTGACTAGCTAAGGAACCGTCAGACAAAAATGGAATAAAAAATCCTCAATATAAGACCCATAAGAAATGATGAAATCCAAAACAATACCTGACTAATTGACGTATGGAGTTGGGCAGGACATATTTCAAGACTTCGGGATCAGAGATGAACAAAGATAACTACAAAACGGAGACCAGAAAGTAAGAGACCAACATGACGACCGAACAAGAGATGGAGTGACGATATTTACCAAATAAACTAAAATTGCTGAAGCTTATGCCAGCAACTAATAAAAATCATATTCAATTTTCATTATAAAATTTCAGATTTAAGATAATAACCTAAAAAATACAATTTTAAATAACAAATTTTAAATCTAAAATGAGAGCTCTTATGTTTGTTTAATTTAATTTATCTAAGTAAATTCAAAATGAATAAATTTAACAATAAAGTTAAGTTAAAAGTTTAGATATTAATATAGGCGATAGTGCCTCAAAGTTTACTTAAAATTTCAATGTGCAGCCTTTTGCGTTGTTAAAATAGAAATTAATTGAACTTTCATAATAAAGAAATACAAATTAAGTTGCGTAACAGTCGACAGAAACCAGGGTCTAGTGGCTTACAAGTCTCAACTATTTAGGGATGGAAGGAACCCATACGGTTTTTATGCTGAATCTAAACGGCTAACTTGAGGGAGCATTTTGTCATAGCAAATAAAACATCTACACTAGGATCAATGCATATAAAAGGTAAGTGAAATCCTGCTGCGGACAGAGATTTGACTTTAATTCGAGTATCGAAATTGATTTTCAAATATATACATTTTTAGAGAATTGATACTACCTTGAGGCTCGATAGATGTGTTCGTAGAGTAGTGTCTAACAAACAAAACACTATGATGTCAGTTTGACACTCAAGATGAACTCTGGCAGAATTTCTTTACAATTTATTTTAACTAATGTTTGCTAATTTAATTATTTGTGTATTTTTCCAATGAGCAGGCGATTTAAATTTTATTTAATCTTTCTTGTAAACGCATGTTTCCAATTTTTGTATAGTCCTACAAAATTTTGTGACGACTCAACTGTGGTACGACTACCTTACAGAATAAACCCAAAAAAGTATCTTGGCACGTTTTAAAAAAAAGATATATTAGATAAGAAAATTCCAATCTTACTTCTAGTTCTGGTTTTCAACGTTGCTTAGGATAAAATCGATCATTGATTTCTCTGCGCGTTGCGTCGTTGTAATCTTTTTTATAATTAATAGTAAGACTAAATAAAAATATAGTTTTGTTTTTCTAAGTTGACTCCAGGACTAAGTTATTTAATTGTACGGTAATAAACATAAGTTGTAATATTTGTATGTTATTTTGCGAAAAATTATTGTCAAAGAATATAGCGCCACCTGTTAGTTAGAATATAATCTACTAACGAACCTTCTTTCTTCAGTACTTAAAAAAACACGGCTTGTGAAATTATAGATAAACTAATTGGGACATATTTATAGTCATATTTTAAACCCTAGTCTAATTGAACTAAATTTAAAATCCAGACTAGAAACAGCTACTATTCATAGAGAATTTGGCAGCTCTGATTAGTTAGGAATAGTTTTAAGGTATACTCTGCTGCAATTTCGCTTGAACCTACACAAAAAACGGCTTGAAGAGGAAAACAAATAAAATGCGGTAGCTGGACAGAAAATTTCTTCGAATCTTTGAAATTTTTGAAACTATTCAGTTGACTATTTAGAAGGCAGTATCTTTATCGAGTCAATACCTTTCATAGAAATCGTCGTCATTCATTTCGAAGGGGTCGATTAGGGTTAAGTAGCGCTTTCGCTTTCTATTGGGTGTATCACCCATTCCATTAGCAAAATATCAAAATCTTAATCGATTTTTTTTCAATTAGTTTATTTATTTTTGACAATTTATATTTAAAAACAGCTTAAACATAGGTTCTGTCGTGTTTATTTTTAGACTCCATGCTATCGTTTAAAAATGTCCTAATACTGTCTATGAATAACATAAACTGAAGTTAAGTTTAGCAAAGACAAAATCAGAAGTTATCACAGAACTATGAATAAGGTCCAATGATTTTGATGGTCTTAGTTCAAATCCCGTATTAGTTCAAAACGATTCTATTACGTACGTCATAATTTGAAGATATCACTTTTACAAATTAAACACTTTAGTATAGCTTTTTGAGAATATGTGTAGACTCATGAATTATTTTTTTAAAATAAAATTCTTGATAATTTTCCAAGTCTGTTATCCATATCTTAAAAATGTATTTAAAATATTTTCAATTTTCATACAATTTTTGAAAAATTCTAATTAGTTGTTAGGTTCGTGCATTTCCTACATGTCTGATGTCTGAGCCATTTATACCAAAACGGTTTAACAGAAAAAAAAAAGAAAAAACAGTTTACAAAATATTTCTTTGTTTTTAAAAAGAATCCGTCATAAAATATGTGTATTAAAGATATTTTATATAACTAGATAGCTAAAATCGATGATTGGATCTTAAACCAACACTAAAAATTTACTCTTGTACGTGTTTTTCAAAACCATGAATGCATAAGATGCAACGTTTTTCAAAGACTTCATATAGAGTTATACAATTTATTGTTAAAACTTTTTTTTTTTTTTTTAAAGCAAAAGTTATAAGGCCAGATTCCAATTCGGCACAGCTAAACGTTTTAATAAGGCATTTGTTTTTTGGGACAAAAACAAAACTTTATTTTGTAGAATAAGAAAATATTCACTTTTTTATTTTTATGTAAATATCTGATAGCTGAACCGTGAAGTCTGGAAAATAATTTTCAACACAAGTAAAATTATTTCTTTTGTATAACAATTGAAAATATTATATTTAAATATTTATTTTTTGAAAAATTGTTTGTTTTTTTTTTATTTCGCTACTTTTTTGAAATTGAAGTGTGAAGTAAAATAAGACAAACTTTCCACATTTGCCTCAATTTATGGACCTCGTTTTAAGATGCACCAACTTTTGGAAGTGTTGTTAAACAAGTATATATAGTAGAAGCTATTTTGCAATTATATACATATATAAATAGGTCTATGGAACCAAGATACTAAAAAGTTTAAAAATATCTGTGGACAAAAACTTTACCATTAAAATTTCTAATTATAATGATTAATGTCTAGATTAAGTTAAATCGAATAAGTTCGTTGATCCATATCACCAAACTGTTTCAAAATTTGGTGATTTTTTGTTTCGACACTAGTGACGGTCTTGTGTAAATCTACACCCATCCATACTAATAAAACCTTACCACAGACTCTTCCACTGAATTGAACCACTTCGCAATCCAAGAGCAGTAATGGTTGACACTGCAGTATATAGGAATACGATTAATGACGTTCATTATTTATTTATTTGTTTACATTTTTCTTTTAATTTCGCTCTCAAATGCAATGATGCATATCTTTAATTTGTTCCTGAATATTGGTATATTTATTTCTGTCAAAAAGAAGAACGAAGTGCTTACTATACTTTCGACTGAGTTGGCAGTTTTGCAGTCAAATTGCCATTCTGATGCTTCTGATACTTTTAGCTTCTCGTCATAAATAAAACAAAATAAAAGGCAGAAAAAAAAACACCATCGATCTCAATTTGATGAGTTTGTTTACAACATCAGGAGCTGGACCTGCACTTGCAATGGATGTCACGAATTCAAGTTAATTGTTTATTTTCGAAATTGCATTGAATTTATTTTTCCAAGAAAATTGGCAACTTTTTTTCAACTTATTCAGCATAACAAACACAACCATTTGCAATCAAACTGGCTAAAGTACTTTTGAGCCAAAAACAACTCAGCGAGCCAGCATCCAGCGTCAAGCTAACCATTATCGGATCGTCTCCCTTTTTCTAGTTTGCTGCTCACACCGCACGGTTCATGTAGTAGTAACAGTAAGTAGGTAGTCTTGTGCTTAGGATGCAATTACCTCTTAATTGACACAATTGAGATAAAATAACATTCGAACGTGCCACATCACTATCGAGTTCGACTCCATCATCATCAGCTTCCTCGAAATCATCATCATCATCATCCTCACAGTTTTGCAAGTGGCCTCTGTGTCCCGTGTGTTTGATTCTGTGGTATGAACGAACACAATATTATTCGTGCTCTTTTGACGAAACAATGCAAATCAGCAAAGAGCAAAGGCATTTCTGGGATTTCCTTTGACTCTTGGTCAAATATAAAAAAAAGAACCACACAAGCCTTCGAAACAAAAGAATCTAGATTAAATCATCGCCTCAAACTGGGTAGATATTGGGATTGATTTCGCTTCGCATCGCATCGCATCTCAACTATTTGCACACACGCCATCGCCATAGGAAGAGGGAAATAAAACCACGTTCACAGTTCCCACACAGACCACGTTGGAATAATTCAATTGCCTCAGCCCGTCCATGACGTCCTCGTCGTCGTCATCGTCATCGTCATCTTCATCATAGTCGTATACCCTCTATACATGGAATGTTTTGCTGGCGCAAAAGTCGCTTTTCTATTTTCGAGAATTGCTTTGCCTCACAAACAAACCCACAGTCATACATACATAAAAGTACGAGTAGTGTTGGAGACAAATCCTTTCAACTGAAATAAATTTTTGTGTGGAATTCCTTTGTTTGGAGGTTAATTCGCTCCAATAAACAGCAAGGAATATTGAGTGAAATCAAGAAATTTCTCTAATTCGCTTCCTCGAACGCTATATACTTATTAGAAGCATACGAAAACAAAAATAGAGCATTCAAATGGCGTAGAATTTAAAGTTTTCAGGAATGAATAGATAGTGTTGCAGGTACAATTAAGCATTCAATGGCGGTTTTTGCCAAGATAAGGCACGTTTATGGTGTTATTAGAATTAAATTGATATTATATTCGATGTAATTGCTATAACCGCAATTACCAATATAGGAGATATGTATGTAAAGTGATTTAGAAATGTTTGTAAGTGAAAAGGCTTGTAACAGAGGTTGCACTTGAGTATACCATTGAAGTGTTCTTCCGTTTTGATGATTTCGACCGGATATTTTTTGACAAATAAATTGATAATATTTAAAAAAACAATTGAAAGTTTAAAATTGAAAGATGTATCGGATTTTCCAAAAGGTACTTGACAACTTTGAACTTAATTTGTGAACGCACCCTTTCACAAATCATGGTACTTTCATTGTCAATTTATTTATTGTTATCATGGTAACACTAACAAGCAACACTAACAAGCAAATTTAAAAAAAAAAACTGACTCAAGCATTGAAGGCGATGGACCATTTGAAGCTACGAACATTCTCCGATTGGGCTCTGGATTTATCGTAAAATCATCTTTAGTGACGAAGCTTGTTTGGTGCGGTTTGGGTTATATATGTTCGTCAACGATAACGATTATCACGTTACTGTAAAATATGTTATGACAAAAATTACTCTTGGAGGATTTGTCAATTCCTTGCAAGGGGAAGTACCCGTGAAAAAAACTTTAGATGGCATAGGCAGGGATTGAAATCAAGACCTCTGCTGACATGACAGTCCTACGCACTAACCATCACTCCACGGGTACTGATTATTTTTGGCCGAAACCGGAAGATATGTACTTGGGCTACATATGGTGCCACAAGCCACACAGCGCACGCTATAATCAATTTAAATTAACAGTACGCCCCGATTAAGAGGCTGGGTCGCTGGATCTTATAAGATCCGATTTGAATTGAAGGCGCTTCAAAATTCGCTTAGTTATCGCTTCGTAGTTCGGGGTTTAAGGCACCTTAAAATTTTAACGATTTTGTGCGAAAAATAATTTTTTTCTGACGAATGCATTTTCATCTCGTCACGGTGCACGGCTTGAAACACAATTAAAACATCTAAGGGTTTGAAAAAACACAGATAGTGACATCTTGTGGGGTTTTTGGACATTTTTAACTTCCCATAGGAAGTTATTGTAATCGGTCCGATTTGTCAAATTGAAAATTTTGACATTTCTCGATGTTTCAAGAGTCGAAATAACAGATTTTTAGAGAGATGTCCGTGCGTGCGTGTGTACGTTCGTTCGTACGTCCCCGACGTTTTTTCGTCGTCCGTAGCTCAAGAACCAGTGGAGATATCGACTTTAAATAAATTTTGTAATACAGATAATAATGCAGAAAGACACAGAAGGGGCTCGCAAGAAAATTGAGTGGTATCATAGAAATTTAAAAAAAAAGGTGAACATTTTGGTTAACCCTAAATAGCTCACGAACCAATAACGCTAGAGACTTGAATTAAATTGTATATTATATATTGTAACGTGATACCAAACAAATATCTTTTTGGAAAAAATTCCAATTATAAATAAAAAAAAACTGAGAAAACAAATATTTGTCACCTCGAAAATTGTACGAACAAAAAACTATTTTATCTCCAAAACAATTTTGTACAACGAAAAATAACGTTTTTAACATCTGGTAAAATTTAGAGAAAAATCGAATTGACAGGTTTTTTTATAAAATATTAAAATTTAAAAAAAAATTACTCAAAGTTGGTAAAAATTGATTTTCGACTTCAATATCTTTTCAAAAATTTGAGAATATGGCTCCCAATTAGTTTTATCTAATAAAAAATATTGTTTTCAACATTGGGAAAAATTTTGAGAAAAATCGAATTTACAATTTTTTTACAGAAAATAAAAACCTAAACAAAAATTAATAAAAGTTGGTAAATATTGATTTTCGACTCAAATATCTTTTCAAAAATTTAAGATTATGGCTTCAAACTAATATTATCTTATAAGAAATATTGTTTTCAACATTCATTAACATTTTGAGAAAAATCGAATTGACAGTTTTTTTACAAAAAAAAATAAAAACCTAAAATAAAAACAATACTAAAACTTAGTACAAATTTATTTTCGACAACAGTCCGTTTTTTTTTTTATAAAAAAAGGAAGAAAAAATAATACGCAAATTTTGTAAGAATTGATGTTCTGTTCTCGATATCTCGTGAACAATAGAAGATATTGACTTCAAATCAATTTCAATCATCCAATTTGTAAAAAAATAGTTTGATTTCAAAATCTAGTTTTGTAAAAAATTCCAAAATATTGTTGGTAATTTTTTAATCTTTTAGTTATTCTAATTTAATTATTCAACTGACAACTTTTTTAACAAAACACGAAAACCTACAAACCTTTTAAGCATAAGACAAATCGACAGACGGGATGGGAATTTATCAGTGTGGGTCGCATCCCAGCCTCTTTTTTTCATATAAAATGAGACTTGAAACAATGTTTTGATCAACATTAAGCGTTACTGAGTTTCTTTTCACCTTTTATGTCTACTGAAAAATCTTGCAATAATTTAATAAGAAGATTGTAATTATTTAAATTGCTTACCCCAGTCTCCCTTATATTTAATTAAAAAACTTTATTTGCATGCAGTTTACCAATATTTAAAAAACTTACATTGTTTATTTTTGTGTGTTGTTTTATTTACTACAGAAAATATTTACTCCACCTAGATTATTGTTTCCTCATCCTAATTTTTAACCAAGTTACTTTGTGGGAAAAAGTTATAGTTTTTGTTTTGTTGACTATGACTATGGCATACCCATTCTTATATTATTAAAGCAAAATCGCACGTCTGATCAACTCTAGATATACAAACAACATACATAGGTTTGAGTTGAAAATTGCAATCAAGTGATGATGCTATATTAAAGATCCAGAAATAAAATGCACCCTATATTTATACAACAAACTATAGAACCTTAGGTATATGGACTTCTATATATATTGTGTATCTCTCATAATAGAGGCACCATATCATCAGCGTGTCTATTCAAAAATAGAAAGACCTGATGATATATGTATCTACTCGCATAAGAATATGTATGTTATACACTTATCTGGGCCTTGAGATACTTGTATAATTTTATCCCCACATGTTTAAAAACAAAAAAAGTTAGCACTTCCAATTCAAGGCAATCGATTTAAAGGATGATGATAATGATGATGATGATGGTATTATGTGGAGCTTACACTATAGAAAGAGCGGATATAATCGATTCCACTTTTCTCGTTTTTCTTCATTAGAAGATTGTTTTTATTTTTAATTGATTATCCAGATTGAACACCGGCCGAAGAGTGAATGAATCTCAGGGAAAGAGTTATTTTGATTGACAATGAAAAATTGTGAACAGATGGGCAATATCTATCTTTTCGTGTTGATGAATTTGAAGATTGTAAAACAATCTTCTGTTTTCTATACTTTCTTACATTAAGCACATGACTGTTTAATGTGTATAATCGGCGAAAAATGTCAAGAGGTTTCTAAGAGACATACAATTATTTACGAACACGGGGGTAGCGATATAGTACAATTCTCATGTTTCCTTGGATAAGGCATTTTATAGGCTTAATAAACTTTTGCATATGAAAATATGATTTTGATCATATCAACTCATTTGTATACTGGCAGGATACACAAAATTAAAATTCAAAAACTCCTCTTTAATATTATGTAAATGTTTCGAGTGAATTTTATTTAAAATTTCGTTAAGGATCAACTTTATCGAAGGGATTCGAATCGGAATAACCCTAATCTAAATTTAATTTGAGTTAGTTTTCTCTTTTTATCGATGAATCATAGTTCTTTGTTAGCTAGAAATGTATTTTCCAACTGAAAACCCTCAGAAATATCAGGTATTGCAAATTAGAAAAACACAAAATGTAACTTTAATTTGGAAACAAATATCGACCTCATTTCTAAAGCCCTAATACGACTAAGTATGCTTACCTTACTATTACGTATGTATGTATGTTTTGCAGTCAGAACAACTTAGCACATAGCATCAGTGGAATTGCTTACGAAGTAAAAGTAATTTTCTCTTTTTTTTAGCATAAGTTGGAAACTTGGAATTTGCAAATTTATTGTTTTTCGATTTAAAAATCGTTTACTATTTTCTCATTGTTACATATCTAAACTCACATCACGTTTCGGTTTAATTTGATTATTCAATATATGAATTTTTTGAATAAAAACAAACATGAATGTGGAAATAGGAAATAATATGTAGGTCAGGTACGGAAATATATATTTAGGCCCTTATTTATAAAACTAAGTTAGGTACTGGTGTTTGTGCAGACCACGCACTGCACCGGTGAGAGAAAGTACAAACATTAAATTTGAATCAAGGAAGTGTGTGGACATTTATAGAAGGAATATTTTTATTCACAGTGAATATTAGTGAAATTTAATTTGAATTCCAATATTTCCTCTTTAAGATGCGATTCTAAGGTTCGATTGAAACTCAGGATTCCAAATTTTTAACTTTTGTTTCTTTATTTAGGAATTTTATTTTTCTACCTATAAAATTTGTTTTCAATAAATCATTGAGAATTTAGTAATTCAATTAGCATTAACTTGATATTTTGGGATGTTGTCCACTGTTTTGATAAACAACCCTCTTTGCTTGAAGACAAAGCTATACGACATTTCCGCTTAAACGTCGAATCAGTACTGTTATACGGTTTCAGCATCTGGAAAATGACAGCATCATCGTTATTACCTATGTATTTACGAAACACCTCACGGATTTTCTGGCCCTATTGTTTATCAAATGAAGAACTATATACGGGTCAGGAACTCTTTGGCACTATTACACCAAGGCCCAAGTGGCAGTGGATTGGACATACGCTTCGAAAATGTAATGACTGTATTCCAAGATGGACAATGCAATGGAATGCACTTACTCAAGAAGTTATGGGAGTCTGGAGAACGAGAAGAACAGTCGAGGAGAAATCGTTGAGATTGGGTAAGAGCTGAGAGAAGCTCAAACAAATTGTCGGAAACCTCGATGGCGCGTAAAAGTAGTTGAGGAGTAGGGACCACCCACGTACCTTATAGATCTGAGGATCTTAGTTGGAATTAATCAATTTCCATGAGTTCCAGTCTAATACTTAAATTTTTTCTAATAAAATCGACTCCTTCTAAGTCGATTTTCTCTCTAACTCGAACTTGTTCGCCTTATTTTTGTATTCCCCTCAATTTTCCATACAAAAGCCATCCTCTAAGTCGAAGTTACTTTAAATCGAAATTCCCCCTTAATCGAACAAATTCTTTAGATTCTTGGACTATTTGCAATCCCTCTAAGTCGATTTTATTTTTGTGTCTAAATGTCAACAGAAAATTATAAAATTTAAATTCTTATTTTTTTCAATTCGATGTTAACTTTCAGATAAATTATGGCCAGAAGAAAACTGAACACCACATTAGATCTTTTAACAAAGATTCGTTTAATTGAAGAAATTGAGAGGGGAGTTGAAGAGAAAAAGAAAATTGGTGAAGATTTTGGCGTTCTAAGAGAACTGTTTTTTCTATATGGGCTGAAAGAGAAAAACAAAGAACTTGGCAAGATTTAATCTGTAAGCGGTTCAATCTAGAATTTGCAGACAGCTTTTGGATTTCCTAATTTCAAGGCAAGTGATGGTTGGCTGACCAGATTTAAAAACAGGAATATTATTCTTAGCAAAGTTTTGTATAGTGAAAGTGTTTCTGTTGATAATAATAAAAATGGAAATAACAGATTTTAAAATTTGTTCTATTTAAACCGGACGACATTTTTAATATCGATGACACGGGATTTTTTTACAATTGTTTGCCGACACGTTCCTTGGCTTTAAAAGGGGAAACATTGCTTGGAGGGAAGCACAGTAAAGAAAGAGTAACATGCCTTCTGGGGTCCAACATTAAAGGCTCAAAAAAGCTTATGCTCTTATTTATCAAAATACTTCGCTTTTTTAATAAATAAAATCTTTGCCAGTTGATTATTTAGCCAACAATCGTTCTTGGATGACAGCAGATCTTTTTACTAGTTGGCTTTTAAAGCTCGATGTAAAGTTTGGACGATCAAAGCGCAAGGTATTATTCTTCATCGATAACTGTCCTGCCCACACAAAACAAGTCAAGGATAAATTAAAGTTTTTAAAACTTCAGAGAATCTGGAACCGGCTAACTGAATCAAAATTATGAAGGAATTGAAGTCGAAGACGGTATTGTAGCTACAGAAATACTGGATAGCGAAACAATTTTGGAAGAAATAGTTCATGCTGATGATGCTAAAGATGACGACAGTGTGAAGCTGATGAAGAAGGCGAAATAATAAAAATCTAAATGCCAGAAAAGAATGTAATTGAAAATGTAATTGAAATATTGCAAACAGTGATTGATATAAAGATACACCTCTAACCCGAATTTTTTAAAAACTCCCTCTAACTTGAACTTATTATCACGTTGGAAATAGTTTAAGTAATTGAGTCAGTTCCATTTGTAGTTTTAACAAATTAAATCATTTATACATGTAAAATAACTATTTACTGTCTAATTTTGTTACAACACTCCTAAGACCGCGCGGCGGCGGCGGTAGGTATAATTTAAAATTTGAAGAAGTGAGTTTTGAACAAAATCATCAATCAGAACCGTAATTTTTTCCTGTGACGAAAACAATTTATTGTTTCTGGGCTAAAAGAATCTTAAAAGTCTTCATTACAAACCTTTCGCGAAACTCAAATAAAATATGGTTCACTAGGAGGGCCAGGGTCTGCCACCTCTACTGCGACCCGTTTAGCAGTTGTCGTCTTCGCTTTTTCGGTACACTCAAAGTTCTTATTTTTTTTCTAATCACACACAAAAATATATATGAAATCTGGCTCATGAAAAACGCGCGCAGAGAAAATTAATAAATTAATAAAACCTTCCAATATTTAAGTGGCACACACTTTTCTCTTTCCAAAAAATTATAAGATTAATGTTGTTACTTTCCTACGAACAAATAAAATAACATAATATTTTGTAACCCGACAAGGTCAAACTATGTTTAAGCTAATACCTAATTTATTTTAAGTCAAATATTTGTGTGTCATAAATTATACCAATTCTTAAAAAACCAGCAGTCGAATACGACGACTACGGAAACATTTAAAAATACTAAATTTTATTTTATTGCTTATTCGAAAACGCAAATTAAAACTTCATTAAATCAATATAAATATTCGTATCTTATCTGGAAAAAATTAAGAAAATATCTAATTTTCTTTGGTTTATCCTAATTGCCAACAAATGACCATGTCATCTACAAGTACCAAAAACCTACATAAATTCAAACGAATCTTTCGATTAAAAAGCATTTAGCATTCTGGAATTCAACATTCAGTCTTTCCGAACAATTTGTGGTGTATAATTGAACATGAAATAGTTAAGTTAAATACAAATGGGTTTTCCATTTATAAAAACACACACATATTCCTATGTACATAAGACATCTATGTATAGCTTTAGTCCAGCTTAGGTTTCGGTTAACTAGTTTTCGACATATTTTGGATATGTCGAAAACTAGTTAACCGAAAAAACACATTTTTTATTATTTATACGGAGGGAAATGTTTTTGTACTTATGTAAACGTTTTAATGCGTCGTCAGGCGGTCGGCCTGTTGTCGGTATCTCTGGTGAGATTCAATTGGAATTTACACCATGTACAGTTAATTGAACGAATGAACAAAACGAATGTGTGATGGGGATCTTCTGTCAAATCACCCACCCCCACCCCTTTCGATCTACTAACAGTGCTGAATGAAATTCACACTCCAATTTATGTAACCTCTGCAAATAGATACTTTATTAAACAGAATGGGATTGACATTGCTATTTGTATCTATCTGCTACTATAGAATAAATGGATTGATTTTCAAGGCTTTGAGGCTTAGTATTATGGTAGAACGGATATGAAAACTGATGAGAGCATACATATTCGTATGTATAGCTAGACTCGTATATAGAGTTATAGAGAGGCACAGACAGCGAGGAAACTGTTTAATTAATGAGAATCGATTTATTTTACTAAATCACTCTATAGATACTTACACGGTCTTCACGAAAAAAGAAGGAAAATAAATATAGGTACCTTCGATTGGATGGAGTCAATCTTCACATATACATATCTATGTTATAATGTTGCAACATAATACATACCTGAAATGAGAAAGAGAGAAACGAAGAATGTTATTAAAATTCCATTTTCTTATATAAATCGGTGCAATAAAATTAGTGTTTTAATAGAAGATTACGGATGTAAAGGCGAGATAGGAACTTTTTATAGGATATGTTATGTAACTTTTGTAGTAGTAAAATGGTTTATAAAGCAATGTACGAGTATATAACGGTGTAGGTGATAAAATCGATAAGTTTAAGGAAGAGAATATAAAGGATAAGCCATCTGTTGGTTTCTTTTTGAATCATTTGCTATATTTTGACACTGACATTTCTTTAGAGCTCAAAAACTTGATAGGAGATCATCTAAGACTATATGTTGTCTTGGTGTGAAATTGATGAATTTCTTATTTGACAATCCTGGTTGATAGTAAAACTAAAGCGTTACAGTAGAGGACATGTTTTCACTGCTTTGAAAGTTTGACAGCAGAGAAGGACATATTCATTATTATAATAGTTCAAAAAGGTTTGTGAAGATACTCGTGTGTTAAAAAAAAACAAAGGAGAACGTTTAGGACTAAGTTAAAGGAAATTTTTTCACAATTTTTAAGGTTTTTCACAGAGAGAAATATAGTTTAATTTTATTTCAAGGCCTTTTACATATTTAACTTAGGAAGTTATTGTAATAAAAGATTTTAAGAGAGATACATATCTGTGATTGCGTGTGTACGTAGAGATATCGAGTTAAAATAAATACAGATAATATTGCAGCAAGATGCAGAAAGGATTCTAAAAAAAATTGAGTGGGTTTCTACTACAATTTAAAAAAAAAGTATGAATAAAACTTAATATTATATATTGTGATGTGATGCCAAACTAATATAATTTTGATGAAAATCGAATTTACAGTTTTTTTTTTCAAAAAAATAAAAAATACAGAAAAATTGTACTTCGATTCTCGATATCTCATGAATAAATAGAGGAATTATCGTCAAAGTGATTGCATTCTGTGCTTAATTTTGTTGTTAACTTAGGATATTGTTCTTAAAAAAATCTTATCTGTATTTTTTTATACATAAGAAATACAAATTTCCAAGAAATGCTACTAAAATTGGTAAAAAATGGTTTTCGACTGGAAATATCGCTAACAAAAATAGAATTTGGTTTCGAATTTATTTTATCTACTTATATGCAAAATATTGTTGGTCATTTTAAGTTAATCTTTTAGAAAAATTCAACTGACAACTTTAAAAACAAAACACGAAAACCTTAAAAAACAACAAACAAACTGATTAGAAATGGTTTTCGACTCAAATATTTGGAGAAAAATATTGAATTCAATTTATTTATCTCACACAAAATATTGTTATATTTTGTTAAAGGTTTGAGCAAGACATATCGACAGATGGGATTTGAAGTTATTAGTGTGGCCCGCATCCCAGCCTCTTTTTTTATTCGCATTCCAACATCTTGTTTTAAATATTATTCCAAAATTTAAAACCAACCGAAATTGTTTCTTAACCTATTCAAATTTTAAGTGAATTTTTGTCAACATCCTTTATAATACTGACCCCCTTCTTCGAGTGGGGTATCCGTATCATAAATTAAAATTAATAGGTATCTAAGTTAATCTCAAACAGAAGGTTATTATAATTATTGTTAATTATCCAATCTCTATATACCTATACTCAATTAGGCTACAGAGTACCCTTTACTCCATTTGGAAATAACTCCCGCATTTGTATAATTAAATTTAAACCTCCCCCTCTATCGTTTTTAATATATTTTATTTGCATTTATCTCAATCTATACCTATGATGTATTGTATAGGTAGTATATAGGAACTTATAAATGACTTAACTCCCATTTACCCTTTTCAAAATTCAAAGGAAGTGAGACCACCTTGTGGTGTTTTCACGATGACTTGTATGTTTATTTGATTTACACTTGCATCCCGCAATGACAACTACGACTACCCAGTCCCCTTTCTCTCTCTCTCTCTTTGCCTTGAACATTTAGCCCTTTCCCTGATGGTTAGCACCATCATCATCCAATACACCAGCCACCGCATGTCGCATAGCCCCAGTTAAAAGTTACAATTACATTTATCACCACATCTGCAGTGACAGTTCAAAATATAATAAATAAATTCAAATTTAACCTAAAGGTTCCTATATTCCTATCCAGCATAGAATAGACTCATTTATCACCACACCGCCCGCCCGCCGCCATCGACCGCCGCGCCGATAGTACCACAGCAATATTGCAGATACACAAAAGTCTTTCTTGTTTGTTGTTGGTTTGGTTTTTGTTTTTGTTTTTGTTTTAATTTCTCTTTTTATTTCATTCTATATGAGCTAGGTTTTCACTATTTATTAACCAATCCATTTTCATTTCAATAAATTGAATGACCAGCTGAATCAACACTGCAACAACAGAACATAGTCTACGAGTATCCGAGTATGTACATATATCGACAGATAGCATAGAGGACAATTAATATCCATCGCTATATTCAAACAACGTACTCAGATACTTGAGCTGCCCCCTTTTCAACACTGCCCCGCTAATGATGCCGAACTGAAGGCTGGCTCGGTTGGTGCTATGGACAAGAATAAATAGATGAACAATGCAAAGAACTCATTTGATCCCATTCCCGATGCGAAGGCGATGCTGGCTGTGATGAGGATCAGGCATCAGGGAAGGGTATTTATTTGGGCTTAGCGTGGGTGAGCTGAGATGCAGGATAGACATGTATTAGAAAAATTGAATGTAAACTCACCCTTGGAATTGACATTAAATGTATTCCACTAAAACAATAACATACGCGATTGGAGATTCTATTCTATTTGATTTCGATTCCAAAATCTATTTCGATACATGGAATTCATATTAAATCTATGATCTATAAGGTTTATTGGACTATCCTGACTATGGGAAGTGGACACTGGACACTAGTCATACCAAATATGAGAATTAAGGGACCTTATCCGTAAACGAATAGCATGCGGCAAGCAACAGGATACAGATAGTAGGCATTCTTCTCGAGATGATGAAAAGTGTATCTATTAGATGCAGTTTGTTTGCTTATGTTATTATTGAACGCACCCTTATGCGGGGTATAGGATGACATTATTTATTATTATTGTACGGTTATAGCTATGAGTTAGTTGTGCTGTCTAACCCCTGCTGTTTATTGGAAAGTAGCGTTGTCCCATAGCTAAACGACGACCGTACGACCGACTTGTGCCATCAGCAAGACGAACATGCGGCTCGGATGCAACGTTTATGATGCACAAATAGTTATCTCTCTTTAACCCCTATACCTACTATGAGTTCACCTATACCTATAAATACAAGACTTTATATGAACAAAACGAACAATCCAAATAGAGACGTTAAAAGGGTAGATTTTATAATATTAATTGTTTGCCTTTTAAGTCGCTGGATGTTATTGTTTTTGTTTGTCGTTAGAGACAAAATAAATTCATAGAAATCCAGTTCAATTTATCACTCATTTCATGAATTGTGTTGACTTTGCGGCAAAATGTCAATTATATTGTTTTTGTTTATAGTTTTTATTGTTATAAAGTGAAATGAAATGAAATTATTTGAAAAAAGGAATTTTTTCTTACCGAATTTGATGATGATGATGATATTGTAGAGAGTTTGTTTTATTAATGGTATTTTAATTTTAAGCTGATGTCGTAACATACCCCGCATTTAATAAAATAAAAATTTAGAATATAGATAAAGGCACCCTACCCATCACGAATGCAGATATTTATGTTGATATTTAACGCTTTTTTAATAAGGGAAGGGATGATTGTCAAAAAATAAAGAAATCAGGTAAAAGACAGGGACATAAATTAGGGACAGTGACATAACCCAACGAAAAGGTTTAGGGTCCTTTCAAAGCAAAAGTAAAAGTCGACAATAGTCGTTTATTGAAAATGAATATGATGAAGGTAGACTTTTAAGGCTAATTTTGTTTTAATATCACAATAAAAGCTATTAAAAAGTCCCTGGTTTTTGAAAGTGATTTTAATTGATACAAAGAGCGAAATCATCAAAAAGGTGTGAGATATAAAATTTACACTAGCATTGAATCTATTTAACCCACATCATTTAAATGTTCACCTATCTGATTCGCTTGATGAGTACGTGCAATATGTGAAACTTTTAAACTGAAAAAAGTCTTTCGAAACTTGGGCTTGAGCTTATCTACAATATTTATCTCGACGTCGTCGTCGTATAGTTAGGGCTTAAAGAAGATTCCGAGAAAATAATTATAATAAAGTAATTGTAAAAAATCGAACTATTTGCCGTGATATGACCCAGTTGTTAATTTTTCATGCGTGTGTTGTATCATATCCAGTTTTGATCTATCGATATTTTAAAAATCCTACCACCGTAGAAAGTCAACCGATTAATAAATTTAATTTTGAAAATTAAATAATTATGTACATATAATCATACTTATATTAATATTATAAATGCGAATGTAAGTTTGTTTGTTACGCTTCCACGCAAAAACTACTTAACCGATCATCATGAAACTTTGCACATACACTCTTGAAGGTATTAGAAGTAACATTGGATACTTTTTATTAAAAAAAAAAATTACGAAAAATAAGAAAATTGTTTGTCAAAATATCGTCAAATTTAGCTACTTCAACGCCATATAGCATCATCTAGCATCATAGTAATGAAGTTTAAACCCTGAATACTGTAATACCAACCCACTGTATTACCGACGGTGACGACAATATCTAATTCAATATCTAATTCAATTGAATATAGTTTCAACTGTTTCTAATTTTTCTATATTTATTGTTATTTTCTTCTGTCGTTACATGCAGTATAATACTATTCACATTTTTGAGGTTATCCGTAATTTTTGTGGTTAGCTGTTACTTTATTATTTTAGATCTTACTCGCTGATGTTAATTCTTACTCTGCTTTTATTTGAAAAAATGCCAAAATTGTTTGTCAAAATATCGTCATGTGGATCTCATTGCTAATGTTTTTCCGGAATTGCAACAAAATTTGTGTAGTGATCAGTGGTTGTGTTCAAGAGCAATATTAGCACCAAGAAATGAAATTGTAAATAGGATCAACACTGACATTTTAAACGAGGTTCAAGGAGAAATGAAGGAATATTTGTCAATGGATACAATTATGGATACGGAACTAAGTACTTCATATCCTGTGGAGTTTTTAAATTCACTTGAACTATCGGGTGTACCGTCACATAAACTTCAATTGAAACTAAATGTACCAGTAATGCTTATGCGAAATCTAGATGCTAATCGGCTATGTAATGGAACAAAGCTTCGGATAACAAAATTGGGACAGAACATACTTGGTGCTACTATTTTAACAGGTGTCGGTAAGGGAAATAGTGTTATACTACCTGGGATACCAATTATTCCCACTGACCTTCCATTTCAATTTAAAAGGGTTCAGTTTCCCGTCAAGCTTAGCTTTGCTGTTACTATAAACAAGGCACAAGGACAAACATTACAGGTAGCAGGAGTGCATTTAGAAAACCCATGCTTCTCTCATGGTCAACTTTATGTAGCCTGTTCACGTGTATCTAATGCCCGGAATTTACACATATTTGCACCCGACGGGAAAACTTATAACATTGTCTGTAAAAATATCTTAAATTAATACTTTTTATTTTATTTTTTTAAGTTGTTAGAATTCAGAATTATTTATTTTTGTTACGGTGAAATATATGTTAACATTTGTTGTTGCATTTCAATAAGCATATATTAAGGTGTTAAAACTTCATTGTCTGTAGTAATTTTTAAAAATTGTTGATGTCAGCCAAGCAATAAAATTTAGTTATTATATTGACTCATTTCTATTATTATACCCTTACCCTTTATCTCTTATACTTATTTAATTTCTCCACTGCGGGCGAAGCCGCGGGTAAAAAGCTAGTATATAATAAATGAATTAATGCATTGCAATCCCATCCCGTCTGCCGATTTGTCTTGCTTAAAACCTTAATAATCTTGTGTGAGATAAATAATTTCAATATCAATATCTTTCTTTGTTCTCCTAATACTTAAGTCGAAAACAATTTCTTATCATCATTTTTTATTTAGTTGTCCGTTGAATTTTTCTAAAAGATTAACTAAAAATGACTAACAATATTTTGTATATGATGAAATAGTTTGATTTCAAAATCTGTTTTTGTTAACGAGATTTTTAGTCGAAAACCGATTTTTACCAATGTTAGCAGCATTTCTTATTTAAACAACAACAACAAAATTTAGCACAAAATTAAATAATTTTGAAGGCAATGCCTCCATTTATTCACGAGGTATCGAGAATCGAATAACAATTTTTACCAATTTTGAGTACTATTTTTTGTAGATTTTAATTTTTATGAATAAAACTGACAGTTGGATTTTTTATAATAATTTTAGTGAATGTCGAAAACAATATTTTCTGTGGGATGAAATTAGTTTAAAGAAAATATTTTTAATTTTTAAAAAGATATTTGTAACGAAAATCAATCAATCGAAAATCAAGTTTTTTTTAGGTTTTTATTTTTTAATTAACTTTCAATTCGATTTTTTCTTAGTTTTACTAAATGTCGAAAACTATTTTTTTTCTATATTTACATATATGTATGTATATGTATATAT
The DNA here is from genome assembly GCA_920104205.1 of Eupeodes latifasciatus. Classification (NCBI taxonomy): domain Eukaryota; kingdom Metazoa; phylum Arthropoda; class Insecta; order Diptera; family Syrphidae; genus Eupeodes; species Eupeodes latifasciatus. The sequence continues at coordinate 118,798,293 of OV049926.1, forward strand.
TTTCTATAGGATGGAGAAGTTTATAATCAATTTTTACCAACCTTTAAGAATGTTTATTTTGTAAGAAAACTGTCAATTCGATTTTTCTCAAATTTTACGAGATGTCAAAAACGTTATATTTCGTTGCATACAATTATTTTGGAGATAAAATAATTTTTTGTTCGTAAAATATTCGAGGTGACAAATATTTTTGTTCAGTTTTTTTTTTTGTATTTAAGGAAAAACTCTATTATATTAATTTATAGCAATTATAAATTCGTGGTCAATTAATTTTACGCGATTTTGTTAAATTGCTATATTAAAAAGTTACACCCGCTCATTTTCTACACATTGTCATGTCTTTATCTCTAAAACAGAAATTGTTTAAAGTCAATATAGGCATCTCCCCGTTCGATATAGATATGATGGAAGAAAGAAGGATTTAGAATCTGAAAATGTCAAGAAATGACATCTAATTATACAAATCCGATCGATTAAAATAACGTGCATTCTCTGTATTTTCTTCTTTTTGGTTTCAAGAAAGTTATGATATACATACAATATACATATACACAGGAGGTTCTGTAAAGGATGGTCCAAACTGAATATGGTGATTTATTAAAACTGCCTTTAGGCACTCAAAAATCCGTTTTAATTCGGGATAAACAAGCTACCAAGTTCTGTAAGGTTATGATCTGACCTATCACCATATTCAGTTTGGAACAGCCTTTTATGGACACCCTGTATTTTTAACAAGAAATAGGTATTAGTTGATTCTGGGACTCAGACAGAAAAGAAAACAAACAGGACGACAATTGATTGTGGAAAGAAACTCGCTCTAAAACTGAAACTATAACTGTTCTAATAAAAATAACCAAACATTTTTTAAAAAATTAATTTAGAAATTACTACAAAACTATTTTTTAATGCCTCCAAGTTTTTCTTTTCTTTTTTTGTTGATACTTATACTTTTCATGTCAACGAACAAAAACAAGCTTTAAAAAAAAACTAAAAGACTATCCAATTTCATTTCTTTAATGAATACTCTTCATATAATTTCTTTTATTTTTTCCTAACGTTTTCTTTTTGTCGTTGGTTTTTATATTTTTGGTATTTATTTTATTTTAATTGGATTATGTCCTGTGTCAGTAATGAAAGTATACAAAGAAATAAACCTGACAGGACATTTTAAAAAAGAAATAGAAGTAGTATCTAAAATACGACTATATAAGACCACTTGTACATCTTTGTGACTTTAATGTTCACAATTTTATTTTTACTTTCTATTTTCATTTTTGTACTTATACTTTAATATAGGAGTGTGTTTTCTTTTCTAAGCCATTTTGTACAATATAGGGTACAGTACGATTATGTTTAATTAAAAAATATTTTTCTAAAATCATTTTTATACTTGTTGTGGTTATATTAAGGTTTACAAATATCATGAGTTTATATCAAATTCTTTGTATAAAAAAAGTAATAATTATAAGGAAAATTAAATAAAAATAAATTAAAATTATAAAAAGACAGTATTCGCCTTAGTGAAAAATTGATTTGTCGACATTATTTGTAAAGAGAATGAAGAATTACAATTTACAAAAGTTTTATGATTTTAATTCAAATGAAGATAAGATGACTACAAATAAAAAAAAATTACATATCTTGAGAATTATAAGTGCTTAAGTGTTCAGACTTAAGTTCTAATTTGTATAGAACGTTTTATAGTTAAAAGAAGATCAGGGGTCAAGGTTTCAGAACTTGGATAAGAAAACACTTTAAATTTCTTAAAAAATATAATTTCGAAACAATTTCAGATTTAAAGAGAGTTTTAAGCAGATAATGTGTGAAGTTATTTGAATTTTTTGCATGACTACATCTTGAAAACTGTTATTTTGGTCTTAGTTTAAGTTCAAAGAATGTGGTTGATGTGACATGTAAGTCTCCTGAACGTACTAAACATAAAGAACTCAAATCAAATAGGTAATGTATATACAAGTATTGTTACAAAATACTACTCTAACATCGTGAGTATTATACATATTAATTTATTTACATATACATTTCGCTTTTTGCTGGACTAGCTTTTTGACATTTGTTTCAGTAAAATCCAGTTAAATCTGCCTTAAAGCAATTCATAGGCATTAATAGAAACTTTCATATGTAGAGGACGGTGCTGGAAATAATAAAAGTCAACATGTCTGATGCATTTAAGTTCATAAACATATATAGAAAAGCTTCAATTTAGTATTGTTAAACATTGATTAAGTCTCAAATAAAAACAAAAATTGAAGTTTGAAATTAAATCAAATTCATACTGTGGTGATGTACCAGCCAGCGTAACCTACCATAATGTTCATTAGCAATATTTCCACAGCCACTTCAATGTATCTATTCTATGGATTTGCAAATCAATATGAAATACGAAAAAGTATGATTTTTAATTGAATTTCTAAAGAATTGACTAAATTATAAAAAATAAAAAAGAGCTCAAGTTGAATTGAACGTTACCTTTTTCATGTGGTAATGTTGGTATCTAAAGTAAAGTTACTTTTTTTTATAATTATATCTGAATGAAATGTGTTTTTTGTTTTTTTTTTTTTAATTCTAGAGCCACTCTATGTGTGTTTTATTTTTGTCTTTAATTCCAATTCCAAACGTCCAACATAGAACGATATGGGCTGTGGTAGGTAGATGGAGGTCGAATAGACGGCCGGGCGATGGACAGGTCAATGGAACTAACTAGCAACTTTTTCCCTTAGCAGCAATGGTTCAGCTTAATCCTTAACTATTAAATGTGCAACGCCAATTCTCTCCCCTCTCTCTATCCCTCTTTTTACTATCTATGTCTCTATCCTTGTCTATTCCCAGTTCCCACTTGACCAGATCAAAAAGGAGTTTTATTGTAGGCTACATATATAGTACCTTTTAAGGGGATTATGAAGATATTTATGTATTATGTGGATACATGTTTCGCATATGTTTGAATGTTTATATACATTACACATACACGTGCATACATATGAATATAGAGTTCATTTAGATTAGGCTATTGTTCTGAGAAATTAAATTTATATGGATTCCAATTACATTTCCCTATGACATTTGAATATTATATTCAAACTACATCGTTACATCTAAAAGTCTTTATTGTGGTCACACACATCAGAGAGGTACAGAGATGGAGGAAGTTTTAGACATTTAGGAGCAGTTCTTGGGATTCATCCACACCTCTACGCCTCTCCCCAAATTGGATTTGTTAAATTCTACGGCTATGAGTAAGAGTAACTTAGGTTTGTAAGGACAACAGCCAGGAGTTTCTGTTTTACACTTTGTATGTTCTGTACATAACATATGTACAGTACATACTACGTGAGCTGTATAAGGTGCATCATACATTTCCGATTTGTTTGAATGTTTCAGGTGAAATGTTCTACAAGTAAAGTAATTATTTTCTCCGGTGAACACAGAGAGAGAGAGGTAGTCGACACTTCCGTCAAATATGCTTGCATGCATATTGCATATGTCTTCTTCCGGATGTTGACTGGCATGGTTTTTCAACGCTCCATTGGATAAACTCATTTCACACGCGACATAAAAACAAGTAAATGTACTATATTTACAACAACAACTACGTGTACATAGAACAGAGTCAAATAGAGCCTTTTTCACATGCAATATAAGAGTCTTTTACGTGAGCCTGAACATTGTATTGTGTTTTACATCCATGAAAGAATGAAAATGGACGTGTGACATAAGATGCATTGATGCGGTTATAAAAGTTAATAGGGATATAGATAGCTTCAGGATAGATTTTGATTTTATTTTTATTTACTCGAATACATACAAAAATGCTAGCAAACATTTCAATTTTTTAGCAATTTAAAATTAATTTTTTTAAATTCAAAATTATTTGAAAATGTAAGTTCTTTTTTCTCATTTAACCAGGAGGTAAAATCAGCAAGTGGCATGATTTGATTAATAAAGCCACAGTTTTTCTGTCAGCACTTGTCGACGGATATTAGTTAACTTAAATTTTACCAAAAACAAATTCCCCTATAACCAGTTTTTCAGGAATATTCAAGTACAATTTTTCTGTAACGGGTAAGTTGTTTTTATGTGTGGTTTTCCATCTGACAATATTTTTTTCGAAGTTGATGTTTTTGACAGTTTCGCTTGATCTATGCTCAGTATATTTATTTGTTTCTTATATAAACAAATGCAGATTAGATTTGTCTAAGAACAATACGCTAACAACAAAACTAAGGACAGAATGAATTTATTTTGGAGAAAATACCTGTAGTACCCGTGGCATGATGGTTAGTGCGTTGGACTGTCTGTGGTTGTTCTAGTTTTAAGTAGTTTATAGGTAGAATAGGTAGTTTTAGTTAGCTTTAAGTTTTATATTAAGGACCTTATTTTAAGTAGTTTTTAAGTAAAAATAAAAAAAGGATATTGATATTAGTTTTTTTGAAATTTTCTAATTAATAAAAAAATAAATAAAATAGAATTGAATAGAATAGAAATAGATCTTAGGGCCGAAAGGCATTAGCATTAAGTATTATTGTTTAACTTAGAGTGTCCGTATGGGACCAGTAAGTTAGTTGTAAGTTATGGATAATTAGACTAGTTTTATGAATTTTTGTCTAGCTTTAAGATAGGTTTAAGATTGAATTAATAAAAATGAATTAAAAAAAAAAAAGTGCGTTGGACTGTCATGCCAGGGGTCTTGGGTTCGATCCCTGCCTATGACATCTAAAGTTTTTTTTAACGGGTACTGCCTCTTGCGAGTAATTGACAAATTCTCCAAGAGTAATTCTTGTCATGAAAAGTGCTTTCTCAAATTAGCCGTTCGGATTCGACTTAAAAACTGTAGGTCCCTTCCATTCTTGACAACATTACTCGCACACATGAATGGTTGAGAGTTGTAAGTCACTAGGCTAGGCCCTAGTTCTCAACGGACTGTTGCGCTACCCAATTTATTTTATTTATTTACCTTCAATTATTCACGAGATATCGAGAATCATATATAAATTTTTACCAATTTTGTGCACTATTTTTTGTAGATTTTAATGTTTATTAAAATACTAACTCTTGCATTTTTATAAAAAATTTACTGAATGTCGAAAACTATACCTTTTATAAGATGAAAATAGTTTGAAGCCAATATTTTTAGTTTTTGAAAAGATATTTGAGTCGAAAATCAATTTTTACCAACTTTTAATAATGACTTCTTATGTTTTTATTAAGAAAACGTTATTTTTCTTTGCATAAATTGTTTTGGAGATAAAATCAATTTTTGTTTGTATAATATTGAAGGTCAAAATTATTTTTTTCATTTATAAAAAAACCGTTATTTGATTTTTTTATTCAAAATTATATCAGTTTGGTATCACGTAACAATGTATAATATACAAATTTAACTCAAGCCGCTAGCGTTATTGGTTAGTGAGATATTTTGGGTTAACCAAACTATTTTGTTGAGAGTCCTTTCTGCATCTTTCTGCATTATTATCTGTATATGTAACAAAATTTATTTGAAGTCGATGTTTCTCTGGTCCTTGAGATATGATAGACGAACGTACGACGACAAACGTACACACGTACTCACATACATCTCTCCAAAACTCTTTTATTTAGATTCTATTTACCTTGAAACGTCAGAAATGTCAAAATTTTTAATTCGACAAATCGCATACATAAATCGATTACAATAAATTCCTATGGGAAGTTAATAATGGTTCGATTGGCGCAACGCAACGAAACAGTAAATTTATTAAAGGAAACTTTTGGTAAGGATATTATATTGATTCGGTCTACTTTTGAAAATTAACACTTACAAACTACGGCATAACTAAATAATTTAGAGATCCATACAAAAATGCATTAGACTTGGAAACATTCACTAAACAAAAATGGTGCTTTAGACTTTTTTCGTTGGGGCCACGTACAATATAAGGCCTTTGACAATGCTCCACGCAATTGAATCATGAACCTTAAATTAATGTCTGTCAAACACCAAATGTGAGAATGAAAAATTGAATGAAATGAAAGGACATGGTGCTGCAACCAAAACCATTTGACTGATATCGTTTTCATGACACACATTTGTCTTTACAACAAAATATGAACATAAAAACATCCTTTAATTTGTCTTAAATTAATCGGTTTGCCTTTAAATATCAACATGAAAGCTCCTGTTTGTCCAATTCCATATATGTATGTATGTTTGAGTTCAATCTCAACCTCCTTGATTTGAGATTTTTATTGTAACACTGTCGTTGAAGTGTAGTACCCCGTACCCGTGGCGTGATGGTTAGTGTGTAGGTATTTCATGTCTGGGGTCTTGGTTTCAATTCCTGCCTGTGCCATCTAAAGCTTTGTTCACGGGTACTGCCTCTTGCGAGGAATCGACAAATCCTCCAAGAGTAATTCTTGTCATGAAAAGTGCCTTCTCAAATTAGCCGTTTGGATTCATGTTAAAACTGTAGGTCCCCTCCATCCCTGACAACATTGCTCGCACACAGGAATGGTTCGGAGTTGTTACTAGGCCCTAAGTTCTCAATGAACTGTTGTGCCACTTAATTTTTTTTTACTGTCGCTTGAGAAAATAAACATTTATTTTGAGTATAATACAAAATTGAAGGTAACTTTTGACGAGTTTCGCAGTAAAATGAGTGTTGAGATTCACAGATTTTTCATTTAGTAGAAGTTTTGTCATGTTAACTACATTTTGGTTTGCAGACACATAGAGTTTAACAGTTAACTCATTAACCGCTAACCCATGGGCAGTTTTAATATTGATACATTCTGCAAAAAATAAAAAACTCCTATAAACCTATTCATATCGAATGTGCATCAGCTGCATCAGAAAAAAATGGATAAATAAAACACATTAACATTATACACAATAATAAATACCTAAGGCTATATATAATTAAACAAAAACTAATTTGATTCATTTAATTACACCCTTTTCATGTAAATTATATTCTTAATCCATTTCAACTATAGAGTTCATTCCACCGATCACCTCGCCCCCGTGTCGCACTGGGTTATGACGGCCGCCGCCCCGCGCCGCCGCCGTAGAGATAGGTATAACTCTGTGAAATAAAAAAGGCATATGTTCGCTTAACCGCTATATAAGTTTACTTATACACCGCCGAAATGGTGTGGCGTACTTATTTTCCAAAATTTATAATTAAAACTCCCTTGAGGCTATTTGTATGAAATTACACTTTTTTATTTGTCCGTTCATCCGGGACAAAATATAAAAGAAGTTGTAAATCTATAGGCTTGAAATTTTAATGGATCGAAACTACACAGTGAATAAAACCGCTTAAAAACAAGCGGTAAGAATATATTTTTAGGGACCTTCTATTTGAAAATTTAAATATAAATTGGGGAAGCACATTCGCGTATACTTTGTCTTCTAATGATTTTCCAAGGTAAAATTTAGGTACATCTGCCCAACAGTGAAGGACTATAATTACTTTTGATTACCCTTATCCACATCACGCTATAATCTTCAGACTTCAGTTAGTTATAGTTTCAAAAACTCGAAGAATGAGGGCGGCTGGTGCGTATAACTTGCTTTAATCAACATAGATACAGTGTATACCAAGTCAAGTTTTGTGTTGGTTGTTTCTTCGACAACTAATTTTAGAGTATTTTTGTATGGAACATTTAATAAGATTAAAGATTTTAAAGCAATTCTTATAGTTATTAACATTGTAGGTAATAGAATGCGCTCCAAAGTTATTGAATGAAAGGAATAAAACCGAAGATTCAATAATGAATTGAGTTCTGGTCAATAGAAGATCCAGGAGAGGGATCGTACCTGAATGCAATTATTTCTTAAATTCAAGAAACAAATATTTTTCACTCTCCAATTTTTAAGTTTTGTTGAGACCTTTTTGATCAAAAATTTTGCAAAAAGGTTCACGCCAAACAGTAATTTAATAGAATTTTTCTTCTAGCGTCAGCTCCAATCCTCAAGCAGGCAGACTGAAAATGATAATAATAATAAACTCCCGGAAATTGGGCCACAAGAAAATACGACAAAAAAAAAGCCAACAAAAATTCTTAATATTAAATTCTGTTTTATTATCCTACCAAAAAAGATCAAAATTTTCTGGCAAAACTTTCTCATTATCTGGCTTGCAACAATATTTTTCGCATTTATAGAAATGGCAAGAAACAAGAAGAGAATAATTTTTTTTAGAAAAAATCTATGTTTCAACACAATTTCCAACAATTCTTAAATAGGCTATATTTAGAAAACTGTTCAAAACAGTGTTTTAAAAAAATGTAATAACTTAAATTGTCAATTTAACCCTTGAAATATGTTATACAAGGTTAAGATACACGTTATGTTATTTTAATTTTGTCAGCTTCCAAAACATTAAAGAACATTTTCAAGAGGGGCCCAAAAACTTGTCTTTATGTAAAGTGTGTGACCCACCCCTAGTTAACAGTCTGGATCCCTAGTTAACAGTCTGGTAAAATAAGAGCAGTGTGCTTCTGAAGGAGAAAATGTCCATATCAAATTAAAAAATGTAACGGAGTAATGAGGATTTAGAGATACAGGTGAAACATCTCTGAAGATGTACAAAATCTTTTCGTACATCTTATGAAGTGTAAAAACAAAAGAATATTGAAAATATTTGTTGCTGGAAAACTAGGAAATTATTGCAGCAACGAGTGGCCGATATAATAACAACTCAATTAACGTATGTATGTTATGATTATGGTTTGTGGAACAAAAAGTTAAAAAGGCTAAAGAAATGTAATAGAACTTGCTTCGAATGGGTGTAAACTTGAAGCTATATAATTGTTCCTTCTGATTGCTGTCATAGATGAATGTTGAAGACTGTCCTGAGGTTCACAGAAGAAGAAAATGAATCAATCTAGAAAATGGAATATAATCCAAATCGTACGCTAAAACACAACATTTATCAAAATATAATAATATTATTTTATACCGACATTTCTGGAAAATATTTTCGGATTTCGAGAACTTCAATTTTTAAAGAAATTGTACCTACTTTCATTTGAAAGTAGGTGTATTGTATGCCAAGTATTCGGCATTTTCCAATACTTTCGTACATGAATTTGTGTGTGTTTTTGTGATTCAACAAATAAATTCCCAAAATTCCTTTAGTCTTTACTAAGGACTCTGTCATAAATATGAGGTTTTTTGTTTTATGTATTTTTAACTTGTTCTACAGAATTGAAACCTACCTAAATATAAAATATATAATCACGATTGTGATAAGAACAAATAAAAATGTAATCCGATAAAAATTCAAGAGAAAGATGCATATCGGGCAATATTTGCAAATGAGATCAAAAGGAGTGTGGGTATATGTACTCTCCTATAATTCTTTGATTATAAATATACATATTTATTTCTTTTTGTGGTCTTGGGTTTTTATTTGATTTTTCTTTTTTATTCGTTTTTACTCTTCTTGGAATTGTTTGATTTAGTATATGAGTATTGGAAAATTCTACCCCAAAGGAATTGGAATTGAAATCCAAATCAAAATCAAAATCAGAACTGCATTTCTAGGAATCGTAGGATGGAAGTGGAAGGGCGAAAGACTTTTTTACAGACGATTACATTAATTTTGTCCATAAAGATATCCATACTTGATATTTTTGTTTGCAAAAGCGATATTAAGGAATACAAATTATGGTAATGACTTCATCGAATCAAGGATTTGTTTGATTCTTTGGGGAGAATCCTTGTTTTTTTTGTTTGTATGTGTTGCTTTTACAGATAGATTTTCGGATCGGATGTTTGTCTTCGTCGCATTTTCTACCCTTGTACAAAAAAGAAAAAATAGAAATGGCGTAAAGAAGGGTCACACAATGATGACGATGAGTATCATGCACTTAGCTTTATTATAAATTTTATTGTTATAACTTAAATAAGTAAGGACAAGGATCACATCTATAAGCCAGTTGTTACAGTAATTTGAAATTTCGATGTAAGTCGATGTCTTTTTTTCTTATAAACGTGCCTTTTGTGATTGTTGGAATTAAAATTAAGGTAACATCTGCGAACCTTAAGATTTCAGTTTGACAATTCTTGTTGAATATTCTACCTCAAATGAAGGATAAATTTGCAAAATTTTGAATAACTCATTTGGCACAAATGAAAATTATACTCAAACGGTGTTGCTTAATTTCGAACAAGTATAATTTCCTTGATGAATCTTTTGCCTAAAGTTTTGATAAAATTCATTTCACAATATTCTCGCTAGGGTTATAAGAGTGTCTCTGACTATATTAAGTTTTAGAACTTCATTAAGTGTGTTATTCTTAGTGTAATATTTGAAAATGTGTTCTTTGAAAACAAGAATAATGTTCATAAGTTGTGACTGTTTCTACTTACATTCGTTTATTAATTTAATAGAATTTGGAATGGGGAATGGAACTAAGACCCAAGAATCTACATAAAAGCTTATCAAACATTTCAAATACAATATAGATTAGATTAAAATGGTTTGTTGTACTTTCAGCATTTGTGTCATTATCATATCATTTAGGTAAATTACTAGTTCTATTATTTCGCAAGCTAATCATAGCACCATCATCGTATCGCATTGCACAGAACCAGAAAAGCCAGCCCATGTGACTTACCTTAATATTTTTTAAACAAACGTATATAAAAAGTTTATTACCATTTGAATTATTGCTTTTTTTGTTTATATACGGCACTTTTTATCCAAATGAGAAATTTTAAATGTAAATTATAAAGATCGTAGGGTAAATACCCCATACCTCTGGTACAAATAAATTTAAGGTCACAAGAAATATAATTTTATGATTCCTTATAATACTCGTAAGAAAAGAAAATATTTCATTGTTTTGTTAGCAATAGGTTGGTGGGCTGGGTTTATAAGAATAAAGAAGGTAAATTTGAGTTGATGACTTCAATTAAATTAAATAAAATATGAACGGCTTTAATATAATGAATAAGAAAACGTAAGCGGCTAATATAGGAAGCCATTAAAAAATTTGCATTCGAAAATAATAATATTCCCAACAAAAACATAAAAGGATACCTTAAGCCTTTAATTAATAAAGGTACATAACCTATTTATACCTATATTTAATTATAACAAACGAAATAAAGGTAAAAAGGTTATTTATGTTGGTTGTTTACAATAAAAATGAGGTGATTTACAAAATATGTACCTATTCAAATTGTTATCTTCAATTATTTATTACGATTAGGAAATTCATGACATTTTACTTTGGAGTTTTTTTTTGTAACATTTGTTTTTGATAAGGCTCTTTTTCGTATCATATAAACACGCCGACGCGACGTACCGACGACGTGTAACGTCAGTTCAAAATTTCAAAAATTGTTCGTTAAAAACTTCACAAACAAACCATCACACATTTGGACTAATTATTTTAAACTACTAAAACCTGTCAACTTAGATGTTGCTTTCAAAAAGACTTTGGAAGATTGTTAACACTGCTAGTCAAAATCAGACTCACGAACTTTTATTTCATATCCAGTAAACGAATTTAACTACCTGTCAAAATTGAAAACAAAAAAAAAATGAAACGAAACAGCATTGAAAAGGTTTAACTCACTACAAAAATGAGGAACATTTTGTATTCATACTTTGCTAAATTAAAGCACTTTTGTCATACAAGCAATTTTTCAAAAATAGTTTCCTGACTGTGTTATTTTTCAAAGAGGTGATTACAATTGGACACCGAGATCTTGTGAGTTAAGACCCTTAGAACTCTGTATAAGAACTTTAACTAGGTAATCAAGTCCTGACAATTTTACAGCTGAATATTAGTTGGATTTAAAAGGATTACTATATTTTGAATGCAACTTGTGATCATAAAACAAATACAAATTAGTAACCTTTTTTAAACTTGTTTTTAATAAATTTTGAACTGTACATAATGTTTAACTTTATCAATTCTGTTCGCTTAAAATTTCCTTATTATAAGTGAATGGGTTTGATCTCTTTTAACGTCATGTTTTGTTTAAGTTTAAGAAAAACTAACAAACTCTTCTCTGCACACATTCTGAGCCCCGGTTCTTCATCGTCATCATTGATTTATGTCAAACTTAATCCAAAAAATGAATTCGATTTTGTAACGATTGTTAAAACTATACAAATCTCTAAAGTTCCCTGGCTGAGCATTCTTAACTAAACCCACTTATAACAAAAACCTACTTACATAACTTCCATAGAATGAAATACATGATTTTCAATAAAATAAATTGCAAATTCTAAGCTCCTAGTATCTTTACGTCCGAGCTATTTTAGTTTTGGTTTTATTTATAACTATTTCATTTTGATTTTCATGAAGTTTGAAAAAATGTAAGTGTAAAATTCTATACAAAAATTAAATAATCTGATATTGAAATGTTTATTTTCACAATGCAGATGGTGTTTGAAAATCATGTTTTGTCATTTCAATTTAAAACACTTAGCGCTTCGTACAAAAGTTCAAAATATCTTTAATTTGTACAAGAAGGTATTACTGATAGCAAAAATTGTTTAGTAATTTTTTTAACCAAGTTAATTCTCCAAACTTCATAATTTATCATGAGTTTAACTATAATCTTGCATTAAAAACTCTGACTAGGCAACTAACCTATGTATTTCTATATTCTTTACACCGACACACTATAGCTTAAAACCTTTAGTTGACTTGGTAATAAAATACATCACAAACAAGACCATCACAAGGCACACGTAGTTACAAAATTATGTAACCAAAACCACAAAGTTTCATCCTTTATTCTATATACGCTTTTTCTTCATACAAGTATCTGGCTATTAAACGATATACATACATACGAGTATATAACTATGAAATACAGTTAAAAGTAGAAAATGTATTACAAATAAGTTAACCTACTTCTACCAACCATATCTTCTACCTCACATAGACATAATACTGAACTCGTATATGAGTTATATCAACTGTTAACCAACATAACTCCCGGTCTCGGGATTACTAGGGTAAATGTGAATTACTCGTTAGATTCCTCGAACACAACAAAATAACAAAAAAAGATGCAGCAGTTTTATAACCTCTTGACCCTATTTTACAGTCATCATTCGCTTCTTCTTTTGAACATCATCTCCAACATAAAAGTGGTTGTTTCCTTTTACAGTGAAGAGTCGAGCAGTAGTACTATAGATATGCGACTAGCTATATTGACGACTCGTTTGAAGAGAGCTAAGACCGTTAAGAGAATAGAAAAAGTAGAATAGGTAAGTACATGTCAAAGTTCAAATACGTCATATTTGAAGTAGGTAAGTCATAAGCGCTAAAGTCAAAAAATTAAGTCGATTGGTAAACAAACTTATAAATGTAATGTAATGGTTGTTTTTTTTTAAGACCTGTGATTTTCAAAATGGTAATACAGTTTTTCGGAGTTGGTCTCTTTGATAACTGTCACTTGATTTATGCTCCAGTTTGGTTTGACTTTTCATAATGAAAAGACTTACTATTAAATAAAGTTTGCAAATCAATCATATTTATTACCAAACCCATGGTTTGGTTATATACAGCCAACGAAACAATCAATTTATTGAATTAAAATTTTGGCAAGGATCGTGCGATTTAACAAGGCTGGAATGTTTATTGTGGGGTTGTGTGAAGTCGCTTGTCTACACAGATGAGTCCCAAAATGATTGACGCCTCCAAGAAAATATTCATTAGCATTGGGCTTCTCGACTGGAGACTAAATTCTTAGCCATAACATTAAATTATGTGCGTTTTGTTTCTTCTTGAAAACCACACGTCTAAAAAACACCCTTTACTTATACAAAGGTAGTAATATAACGTACTTACTTATGATGCAAGAAGGGATAGGGTAAATTTAGCATTTTTAGTTTTTAAAAATATCTAAACGTAAATCTTTCTTTCAGTTCTTCTTGTTTGTAATTTCTGAGGCAATATATTGTTCTGTATTTCACAATTTAAGTCCTGAAATTAATAATTCTGTTTATTTTTTTTTAAGTAACATACCTATGTAGCTACAAACATTTTCTCTTGAATAAATATTTTATACTATTTTTTCTAGAGATTCAAAAGAAAGTATTCTTTGCGTCTAAAATTTAGGAAGCAAGTCGAAAGAGATTTCAGAGTTCCTTGTACTTAATGTCCTCAATAGATATTTCCCGAAAAAATGACACCTAACAATTAAAAAGTAGCAAGCTCTTAAGTATATCGAAAAAAAAAACAATCAAAAAGTATCTATTGTTCAATAAATTACATTGCTTATAAAGTATCTAAAAATGTCATGCTTAAGAATTGTAAATAAAATAAAATGACATAAATCAGAAAAGTGTCAATTCATCCAAAACTAAATACATGCTCAATTAGTTGTTGACATAAATTAATTAAAAATGATACCATGTAAATAATGCAACTGTGTAATTGTGTATTTCAGAACAATTCGATATTGAAAGATCCAGAAGATCTTTTTTATGTTTCTATAAGCTATAGAAAATAACTGCATTTTAAAAAACGAGCAAGGTCTCGGCTTTATTCAAAAACACAAGTTGGAAATGAAAAATATGCTACAATTACTCTCAAAATTGAGAGCTATTCGTTACTTTTACTGTTTAAAATGCGACGTTTTTGGCAAAATTCTTCTTACGTTCATTTTTTATTGTATTTAAATTAAACTATTTGGGTTTGACGGAATCGCAATTTCCGTGCCACTATTAAAGATGATGGAGGTAATCTCATGTTATAGAGGGGAAAGTGAAACCAAAACCTTTGAATTCAGAAACCTTCTCAAGACCTCATAACTCAGTCATCGAACCTCAATACCACTGAGCATTTTTTAGAAGAAATCAAGCAACTACAACCTAAGCAACAAAAATCAATTGAAAATGAAGGTCACCGAACTTTGGGAGAATAACACCCGTCTATCACAAAAAAAAAAAAAAACACGTCTGATCGATTCCGTGGCCCTACAAAATATTAATCTTCCAATTTTACTACACTTTAACATTTCTTCTTAATTTGATCTCCAGGTAGACTTTTAATCGTGTGCCATGTATTAGAAGAATATTTAAGTTTTTAAATGGTGCCATAAGGCCATCTTTCAAAAAATGTTTCTTTTACACTTTACAAAAGTGAAATAAGACTAATTTTCAGCAGTTGATCATATTGAATTTTGACAAAGTGAATTAAGGCCAAATTATTTTGAGCAATAAGACCAACTTATTTTTACGGTGATGTATACCTACCAATTTGGATTAATTTCACTTTTTTTAAGAGTAATAAGATCAACTGTTGGAAATTAGCTTTATTACACTTTGTAAGAGTAAAATAGGGCCAATTCTAGAAATTTGGCCTTATTTCACTTGGACTTATTTCATTTGGCCTTCAAGGCACCTTATTAAATCGGTATTCAATTTTGTTAATTATTTTTACAGATGTTCATATAACTTAAATATTAAATAAAGGATAATTGAAACAAAAATTACCAAAAACATTACATTTAAAACAGCAAAACGTTTTGCCACTTTGTTTATATGTTTATTTACATTTTATAAAATAATATTCTAGAGAAATTTCTTGATTTTGGTAAAAATTAAACCAATAAACGAATATTTTGTTCATTTTAATAGCCACATTTTTTAGTTTGAAGAGTATGAGACTTATAGTGATTTAAGAGTGCATTATTTTTGTATTCAATTGTTGTTTCGAATAAACATGCGTTTATTTGTATATTTAATTTGTTTTGAAGTGCAAATCATTCTTTACATTAGTTTATTGAAATTAAAAATAATAATAAATAGACTTAAAGGTACATAAACATTAGCACCCACTAAATGTAACTAATATTGTGTTGAAATGCGTTTGGGTTTCGTAAAATTTATCTTTTGGACAAATTAATTTACCATTCGAAATTCAACACATTTGAACAAAATTATGGTTTTAAAAATGGTCGATAAAATGTTCACCAAAATTCTGCAGCTTGGTTTTTGTGGAACATTTTCACCATAAATTGAAATAATAATCGCCATGTCCAGGAAACCACAACAAATACCAGCGGAAAAGTTTCTCAGTAGTTCGATATGTATTTTAAAAATTATTATTATTATTTATTTATTATTATAAGCTTTTATTTGCCATTATTGATATTTTTGTACAATATTTATTTACATTCTTGTTTACATTTTCTGTTTCTTTTAAATTAATTACTATATCAAATTGACATATTTTTTTTTTTTTTTTTTTAATCAACTTTAATATGTAAGCAAAGTTTGAATAAATAAATGGATGCGTGTCAAAATTCTATGATCTGGCATAAGCCTCCCCCAATGTTGCCCAGAGATCTCTATCTTTTGCGTCATTGTACCAACTTTGTCTTTCTTTAAGCAAATCGTCTGCCCATCTTTTCTTCGGTCGTCCAATTGGTCTTCTGCTTTCTGGTGGTGTCCATTTTGTAATGATTTTTGTCCATCTTTGGTCCTGTATTCTAGATATATGTCCTGCCCAATTCCATTTAAGGAGTTTTGCTCGTTCAACCACGTCCGTTAAACCAGTTCTTCGTCTTATTTCTCTATTTCTCACTCTCTGGCTTATTCGTAGGTTAAGTAGTTTTCTTTCCATCTTGGTTTGGCATATTCTTATTTTGTCAAGTAAACTTGAAGTCAAGGATATAGTCTGTAACCCATACGTCATAACAGGAAGAATAGCAGAGTCTAGTATATATTTTCGTGATTCGTCCCTTAGATTTGATTGTAATATTTGTTTTAGACTCCAAAATTGTTTCCAACTATTGGTAATGCGTCTAGAAACTTCTTTTTTCTCTTGGTTAATGAATGACTTAGTCTGTCCTAGATAAGTATAGCCTTCTACATATTCTATGTGTTCGTTATCCAGCATTATGTCATCTTTAATATGGTTAGTCATTATCTTAGGTTTTGACTTATTGATATGAAGTCCAACTTTCTTGCATTCATTTGTCAATTCTATGAGCATATTTTGTATTTGTCCGGAAGTTGATGAGATGAGAACTATGTCATCAGCGAATCTAAGGTTGCTCAAATATTGTCCCCAAATATTTATTCCATATCTATTGTCCCAGTTTAGTTTCTTGAATATTTCTTCCAGTACCGCAGAGAATAATGGTGGTGACATTGGATCCCCCTGTCTTACGCCTCTCTTTATTTTTATTTCTCTTCCTATTCTTTCTGTTTTTATTTTCGCCACGCTGTCTGTATATATATTTTTCATCGTCCTTATAAAGATAGGATGAATTCCTTGGTTTGTCAGCGCTGTCCATATTTCGTCATGTTCTACTGAGTCAAATGCTTTACTGAAGTCAATATATAAAAGATACAAAGGTTTTTCAAATTCGTTAGTTTTTTCAATGAGTTGGTTCATTGTTTGCAGATGGTCTGTTGTTGAAAAACCTTCTCGGAATCCTGCTTGTTCTCTTGGCTGATTTCTGTTTAATGTGTCCTTAATTTTTGTATACATTACTTTGGAGAACAGTTTATATATCATAGAAATGTTGCTTATTGGTCTGTAGTTATTTATGTCATCTTTATTTCCTTTTTTGTGGATAAGCGTAATTGTAGCTTGTTTCCATTGTCTTGGAATCTGCTGTGTTATAAGTACGTCATTAAAAATCGTGGTCAAGACTGTAGAAATTGGTTGTTTTCCATATTTGAGCATTTCTGTTACACTACCGTCATTTCCTGTACACTTATCTGTCTTTAAATCGTCAATTGCTTGTTCAATATCTGTTTTTGTAAAAAGTGTAATAGTATTTAAGTTGGAGTAACTGTCCGCCATCGATATATTATTATCTTTTATTTCTTTTGACGATTTGAAGAGTTCTTCGAAAAACTTGGTAGCAGACTCATTTATATCTCTCCTATTAATAGCGTTGTTATTTTTGTTCTTAATTGATGTTATCCACTCTTTTCCGTCGTCAAGAAATGATTTTGTCTTTTTAATAGATTTTGTGTTGCTTAATATATCTTTTATCATTGTTTCGTTATATGTTTGGATATCATTTTTCGCATCTTCTTTTATGGTTTTCCGAAGGTATCTTAGTTCATTTTTTTTCATGGTCTGATAAGTTGTCCTTGTTTCGTAGATTATCTCTTCTGGTTATCAGCGCTTTAGTGTCATCGGTTAATTTATCAGGTTTTGGAGTAACAGCAGTCATGATTGAAACTTTCGCCGAGTTCTTTATTATCTGTTCTAATGAATCATATGTATTTTGAAAGTTTTCATTTATTCTATTTGTAGTTATATTAAGTCTTATTTCTTTCTTAAGCATGTCATTATATTTTTCAATATTTTCGGTTGGTATCATTCTAGGAATACTGAGTGTTTGTTTGTTTCTTTTCAACGTATTATGGTCCACTTTTATTTTTGCTCTTACTAGCCTATGGTCACTATCAAAGTTAAAATTATTCAATACGGAGATGTCATTAATAGTTTTCAGTTTATTTGTTAGAACTAAGTCAATTTCGTTCTTTGTTATCCCATTCGGGTGAATCCAGGTCCATTTTCGTGTTTCTCTCTTTTTGAAGAAAGAATTTGCAAATCTGAGATTCGTCTCTTCCAGCCACTTTATAAGTAGGTCTCCTCTTTTGTTTCTTCGTCCGTATCCAAATGGTCCCATTACTTCTTCATCATTGTCAATCTGTTTCCCTAACTTGGCGTTGAAATCTCCTATAACATACATTATCTCCGTTTTTGTTTCATTATATACTTTGTCCAATAGATTGTAGAAGTTCGAAATTTCTTCGTCAGTTGCTGTTTTGGTCGGGGCATAAACCTGAATTATCGTCATTTTTGTGTTTTGTATTTTTAAACATAGGCTACAAATCCTTTCCTTTAAACTCTTTTTGATGAGAAATCCAACTCTATGCAAGCCTTTGGTCTCACCAATGTAACAGAATATATCATTCTGGTTTTCAATTATGTTTTGTCCAAAAATTCTTAGCTCGGATAGTCCCAGTATATCCCAGTTGATAGTTGATAATGCTAGTCTTAGTTCTGATTGTTTTGCTTCTGTAGCTAATGTTCTTACATTGTATGTACAAATGTCTAGAGTGTTTTTGGATTGGTCTTGGTTTGATGGGTAGTTTGGAGGGAATTGGCCGTCATTCCCCACGATGGCTAATCGGCTTGGGGTAGAGTCCTTATTATTCAAAATTTGCTTCTTTTGTGGCTAGTTGTTGTGTTGGTCACTGTTCATATTATTAATTTCTTTTTGGTTTGATTGTAGAAATCTATGAATGCTGTTGTTTCTTATTTTGTTATGTTTGTCATTTTGGACTTTTTCATTTGTTTTTGGTCTCTTCAATTTGGTCGAACATGTTGGTTCATTTTCATTTGCATTTGGATCGTTGTCATATTGTCGATTTCTTTTAGGCATTCGGTGTTTTTTCTTCTCAATGTCGTTTCCTGATGTCATTTTTTGATTATTTAGATTTTTGGAAAATGGTTTATTTTCTTGGACTGTCTTATTAAAATCTTCTTTTATGTAGTCTTCTTTTATGTATATGATGTCCTCTTTATAATGTCTCAGTTTAGTTTTGTTTTTCATTATAGTATCTTTTTTTATTTGTGTTGTCAATCCAAGTAAAATAGGTCTTATTTTGTCTCCTTTATTTCCTAGACGTCTTGCAAAATCGATTTCAAAATATTCAGTTTTTATTTCGAGAATAGTGTTTAAAAAGTGTAAGATGGTGTCTACTAATTCTTCGTTGCTTTTTTCAGTTTCTTTTATATTGTAAATAACAAGATTTTTTCTCTTTATACATCTCTCTAAATATTTTATTTTCTTTTCTAGGTGTTCCTGTTTCTCTTCAATTGTGTTGTTTCTGGCTATTATTGAGTTTAATTTTTGTTCTAAGGTTTCAGTTTGTTCTTTAATTTCTTTCCTTAAGTTTGTCCCAAGGTTTTCAATAGCAGTCAAAAGTTTGTCCAATTTATTGTCGACTTGACTGTCCTCCATACTGGTCATTTTAATTAAGGACGCTACTGTTATTTCAGCTGTCAGTGTGGTGTCAGAAGTTTATGTCAAAGTGAATGAAGTTTGTTTTGATATTTGTGTTGTTTATATATTTTGTATTTTTGTGTGCTAATTTCTAATATTATAATTAATAGTAGTATAGCAGTTTTTATTGTAATTAATTACTATTTAAAAATAGGGCTTCAAAACTCTTTTCGATAAAGAGGGTTTTAGAAGAGGAATAAAATATGAACAATACTGACTTTGACTTCAGTTTCAAGTTCTTATCCCACTGTGTAGTTTGACTGGGACTGAGACTGCACAGAACACTATTAACCATTTCGGTGAAGATGGTTAAAATAAGTATAATCATCATCATCATCAACTTGGTTGAGAACTTCTTTGAGTTCAATGACAGCAGTGGTTGTGTGCAACAATACCGAGTCGAAAGAATGTGATGTTTTGAAATTCTTTTTTGTTTTTGTCTGATTATGCATCATACACTTTTTCGCAGGTAGGTAAGAAACCAATTCCCACCTTTGTGTCTTTGTCTTTGTCTTTGGTTAAGAACTAAAATACCTTTTATAGGCTTTGTAAATTTGTTGTGGCGAGCAGGATTGGCCATAGATGTGCATTAAACGAATGATTAATTATATTTTATTATAGCTCTAAAACAGTGGTAGAATTATATTGTACGAGTATTCTTGTGTGTAAAGGACAGCCCAACAATGAAAAGCTGATGATGATGATGGTTTTGGTACATGTCCATTAATTATTATGGGAAATTTGTGTAAATTGGGGTCAATTGGTGAGATAGAAAGAAATTAAACACTTTAAATAAAATTATTCATGATGAAGATTTCTGACTTTCACTAGAATTTGGAAATTTTGGATTATTGCGGGTATTTGGAAAAGTACACAAATTGTATATCTTTGCAATGATTAAGTAATAAATAAAGTAAGAAAGATAAGTGCCATCGCTAATTGCTAATATGTTTTGAAAATAACATAACATTGAGTTTTGACGTTGTTTGTATCAATAACTCAATTTCTTTTTTTGTTTCAAGAAAAAAGGGGACTTTATATTTTTAAATCTACAAATTGATTACTTTTTGTTTTCTTTCTTCAAGGAAGCTAAATAGGATATCTTTATTTATAATTTGTAAAAAGAATGGCCAAGACCATATCTCGTATTGATAAATTCTGAACTATGGAACTATAGACTTAAATGTATTTTAGTGAATTTTAAAATGTGTCCATTGTGATATATTGTAGCACTTTTATGTGTTTTCTTGTCATTTAAAGCTTCGAAAAATGTGTATACAAATGAATTTAAAAATTTAAGATGTTGTTTTCATTTGATTTGGTTTACCTTAAATATCGCTCGAGCCAGTTATTGGCTACTATAGCTACTTCAATGAAATTTTATATTATACGTTCTGACATGATACCAAAGTGGTAAGATTCGAAATCAAAATTCAAGTAATTGTTTTCTTATACATACTGCGAACATAAAATGATATTTCCTTCAAAATAATTAAATGCATTAAATAATAACGTAATTTATATGTAGTAAGTTAGTGCGTTGGACTGTCATGCAAGGGGTCTTGGGTTCAATCCCTGCCTGTGCCACCTAACTTTTTTCACGGGTACTGCCTCTTGCGAGGAATTGACAAATCCTCCAAGAGTAATTCTTGTCATGAAAAGTGCTTTCTCAAATTAGCCGTTCGGATTCGGCATATAAACTGTAGGTCCTTTCCATCTCTGACAGCATTACTCGCACACAGGAATGGTTGAGAGTTGTAAGTCACTAGGCCCTGGTTCTTCATGGACTGTTGCGCCACCTAATTTATTTATTTATTTATTTTAATTTATATGTGGTTAAATTTTCAGAAGAAACGAAGTGATAATGAATAATAACTTTTAAACAGAACATTACTTGACAAAGTTTTAAAATCAATTTATAACTCGATCTAACAACTCTTGATTTATCTTTAAAATTTGGTTTTGAAAATATATATTTAGAACTCGAGCATTTCTTCACTTTCTATTATTTCTGTAGAACTCAGTGTAGGTTTATTATTGAGTTTTAAGACTTAGATCTCGGTTTAATAAAACAAAGTTCTAACGAAAAATAAACTACTTTTATAGCACCCGGTAGGAGTTTTTGACATACATTTGTGATATTTTATCGAGTTATAATGTTGGATATTTATCAGTTTTGATTTAGCGGTAAACAATTTTGTCACTGATTTCAATTTATTAAGTAAATGGTCGATTAAAATTAATTTTTATTTTGATTTTTCTATGAAACAATTAGAATTTTCGTTTATTTTTCAGCATTATTTTGTGTTGTTTGCTTTAAAAATATTTTTGTTATTTTGTTCTAACAAATTTTTGAAATGCTCGCTGTGACTAGACATTATTGATTTAAATAATATCTACTATCTAGGGTTAGAATGTCCATGGACATTACTTTTTTGGAACGTTCACAGAACTGCAATTACCGTGGCGACCTGTAAGGTGTCGCGTCGTCCGTTGTTGGGAAAACATTAATGAGGGTAATACTGATTTGAAACTTGTATAACGTTTTTCAACACAAAGTATAACTAAATGAACATTATAGTTTCTTAAGAGGACATAATGTCCACACAGACGAATTGACTTCTTTAAATAAACAAAATGTCAACCTATGATTTGAGATTTAAAGTTATTTCTTGAAAAATTGTCCGTGGTTTTAAAACCTAAAAAAAATAAAAACTATACTATAGACTATACTTCACAGGATCATTTCTATAGTCAGTCCTCTCTTACTTTTGAAGAAAGTACGAAATTAACACATACACATATTGTGTGTATTTTTTTAATCTGAAAGTTGTTGTGAGCTGGACCTGTTCCCGCGTCCATAACTATATTTTCAAACAATTTATTATTATTGCACATTAAAAACAAATCGGTGACTTCAAACTTAATAAAACAATATCTGATCATTAAATCGTATTAAAGAATTAAAAACATTGCTATAGCAAGTTCAAACACCCTAGACCCTCAAATTTGAGGGTCTAATAAATCTAAGTTTTATCTCAGACTGAGATATAAATCAGAGTTCTGATGCCCGAACTTGGTGAAGAAATAAGTAAGAACTTAACCGATTGTTAGAGACTAGAACTTTTGTGAAGGAAGAAAGGCCGTAAGAAAAATCAAATCGTTTAAAATATTATGGAAACAAAGAAAAATTTGGACTTTTAACTTTTTTGTATCTTACACAAATTTTTGTTATTAACATCTTTTTAAGTTTTTGGAAATTCAACACATGGGCACGAATGGGAAGTTATCAATGTGGGTCGCATCCCAGCCTCTTTTCTTTAGATTTAATATCCGAGTTGGATCTTATAACAAATCGAAAATACTTCCACTTTTCGTTCTGATAGAAATATAGAATCAGTTTTCAATTCTCTGTACATAGAAATTATAAGAATAATTAATATGAATTAATCTTCATACAAATACAAAGTGATGAGTATGACTTCATTATGGTAGCGATAAAAATAAAAATTACATTATTCCCATGACAAATAATAATTAAGCCACAAACTTTCTCGTTCTCCGCACTACAAAACGGTCTTCTTTAAATTATTATAAGCCTTAACATTACTCAACGCCTCCGCCAGGCTCCAAACAACACGCCTGCATACCTAACTTAACCTACACCTTCTACCTACTGCTTTCAAAATTATTACCCCCGTACATTCTCGTAACCAACCAAAATGACTTTCAAAAATATCTTTCTCAAATGTTTGTGTATTTGATGTGGTTCAAATTTTTCCGAGTATTTCACTCTCAAGTTCTAATTATTAAGATTCAAATTTCGTACGGGTACATCACATCCACCTATATCTAAAGACACGACAAACAAAACCACAAAAAAACATTCAAGTAGGTATTTAAACTGCGGTCTTTCCATTTCCAGAACTATCTGCACGTATAGGTACTCATATATGAGTTTACCTAATGCCTACAGCAAGTACTCGTAGACATCCCCAATCCCAGAACTCAGACTGCAGACATACATAGCCTCTTTAAATTCATCTGCATACACAAAAAGAACAACCATTCCGAGCTATTAATTAAAATGCCGGCATTATTATTAAATCTTCTTGAGGGTTATTATAGGAGGTGGAGGACGAGGAGGGGAGCTAAATATTTTGATGGTGTCGTCTTGTTAAGCTAACTCTCTATCTTGGATGCTGATCCAATTTCTACTTTCTGTTGACTCTCAAATTTAAATTCAAATTCATTTCTATTTTTCACCTATAGCAAAGCCAAGTGGATATCACTTGCACTCTTGCACGAAAGTATCTTTCGATGATGATGATGACGATAAGATGCAGCAGAGGGTTGAAATTGCCAGTTAAAGAAAAAGATAGTTCTGTGAAGTGAAAAGAAAAATAACAAAAAAAAAAAAGAAAAAAGGGAAAGGGAAAGGTAAGACATCACGTAATGAATGATTTCTATTCAAAAGTGCTTGCTACCTGCTAACGTATCCAAATGCCAACCGACTTAACTGGTATGTTTGCATAGGTGGGAAGAAGGTAACAGGGAATGGCGGTTGTAGGAGTATGCGGATGATGGCAAATCGTGGAGGCCAAAGGATTCTAATGGAGCGCTCTATGTTTACCTTCAAGAGTTGACTCTGGTGCCCTGCATTCAAGGTAATTACAACCCAAGCAAATGTATGCATCATACATATTCTATGTATGTATAGCTACGTACTATTTACAAAACGTGGGATGTCAGGAATTTTCTATAGAACGCTGAAGTTATATTTCCATATACATATGCATGTGTATATGTCATCTCCTGGCGCACAGAGTGTTTGTAGATTTTAATTAAAACCGGGGAAAATGCAAATACAGAAAATAAAGCGTGACCCTCAACTTGTTGGTTAGTTGGTTAGTAAGTAAGTGAGTAAGTGAGTAATACGCTTATAGGATTCAAGGATAATAAAATTGAGATCAAAGGAAAACCGTTGATTACTGTTGCCATAGATCAAAATGGCCATATACTCTACTCGTACATACCTCATATGAACCTTTACCTTTACTCACCACAGTTCGTTCGTAGTGGAGAGAAGCATTTAATGAGATGTTTAAGTAGGTTTCCTTTCCACTATGGTATGATGTGCACCTTGCAATAAACCATTCTAATTAAGGAGCGTTAATTTCAAAAACTGAATGCACATACATATGTATGTATGTGTGCAGTGCATGTAGGAATGTTTGAGGAAAATTTTTAATTGAAAAGCTTGTTTTTATTTATTTATGTTTTATATGATACAAAATCAAATAAACAACTTGTTCGTACAATCCAAGTATTGGATTATGGTTTCCGGTGCGGTTTTGGGTTAAAAAAGTTATGTTTAAAGCAGTAAGTTTTTCGTGAAAAATTCTGATGTAATTTGATCCAGTAAGTCTTCCTCACAAACTCATCCGCGCAAAACTTTAAACAACCTATTGTCAAGGGTTTTACAATTTACTAGTTAGCAATTTGCTAAATATTTAGCAATCTACTAAGAGAGGCTTTTAGTTTTGCTAACTAGTAAATTACTAATTGGCTTTTATTAAAAAACGAACATCCAAACATGTCTAAAAAGTGACATTTCGGGAAAATAAAGTATAAACAAAGCAAATACACTTAAACGGACCTTTTAATTGGAAATCCCAACTGATTACTGGACCATTCCATCCACTGCTCTTATAGGAATAATTGTTCAGATATCATGGATATAGCAAATTGCTAAAAGTTAAAGTAGCGATTCTGTGATTTGAACTTTGCCAAATTGTTAAGAGATAGTAAGATGTTACAATTGTTTAAAATTAGGAGAATCATCTGTAAAGTTTAGTAAATTGTTAAAAATGGCTTCAAAATTTTATTAAATCGTTTAAAATTTTGCGCCATTAGCTTTATTGGAGAAAAGTTTATGGTTTTGATAATTTTGAAAATTATACATTTAAATTGAATGCTTCATAAATCAAGTAGGTAGATGTTTCTTGTAAGAAAATCAGGGAATAATAATTAATTGCGCCTCTAAAAACAGTTTAGCTCTTAAGCACTCTTAACAGGGTTATATGCTCACATGGCACCGACCTTGATCTTAAAAAAAATTATTTATGTTGAAAGAGCTACATTACTGATGAGCATTCCTAGAAGCGCGAGTATTATGGTTGAACTGTTTAAGGGGAGGAATGCAGCTGGCTATTTCTCAGACCATACGCATTTAACAGAATATTAAATGTGTCAATATCAGAGTTTCTAACATCTTGATAGTAGAGCAAGAATTTCTGGTTTCAGTCGCTTCAGTTCTTCTAAGTTCTAAGCAAAGTGTCTTGTAATATTTTATATAGGGTTGCAAGAAAATGACCGATTAACTAAATACTTGCACTGCGTTAAGACGTTTAGACTACTCATAATTTCTTGTACAATTTATTTATTTAAAAAGAAGTCTGCGATGAATATTTTGTTCTTTATAAGTTCTTGTAGATTTGACATCACCTGGATCTAATCAAAGATATACTCTATGTTTTTGAGTCCTTTTCAATGTTGCTAAGCTCCTCACATTTTTTAAATTAAATATAAAATGTTACTCTTTGTCGTTTCATTCTCAAAATGTTGTTTCACTTATATTCTATGTTTGAATGCATCTATAGAACAAAAAATATAATATAGCTGAATATCAAATTATAAATATTTTCCTAGAAATTATCCTTTCTACCCAATATCTGTTTAATATCTATTTAAAAGTTGACTTGCAATTTTGAAAACTTTTTCAACTTATTGTAATTGCTTTTTCGGAGTGTAACTTTACACAGACATTTCTGTACATAAATGTTTAAGTTTTTATTTTTTTTTTGTAGGGTATTGGGGAGAGGGTTAAATACAAAACGAATTTTAATCTGAATAATTAAGAGAGAAATTTCACAGAGTCTCTATTTTATAGTAGTTTTGGGTACACCTTTATAACTTCAAATATTGCATTAAAAAGTTATGTAGGTACATACATACATATATAAATAGTTGAGGTACAAAGGATGAAGGAATGAAAATAGGTAACAAACAAAGTAAATCCTTTGAAGTTTTAAAATAAACGATTATGGATATAAGCACTGGTGGTAGTTTAAAGTTTGCACACTATTTTCTTTTATTTTAATCAACTTTGCGAGATAAGTACTTTTAGATATTGAAACAAAATATTCTCCTTAACAGGGAAATTTTTCACTCTTCCTTTCTGTTCTTAAAGTTTCAACAGTTTGTGTAGAAGGTGGAAAAATCAAAGCAACATTTTCGAAATGATGGGATAAAAATTCTGTCGAAAATAAATTTACTATGCAATGTGTGTGCTTGTGTGTATTTTTATACTATAAAGTCAAGGGGAAATTATTAATAGCAAGTCGAGAGTGTGGAAAGTATATTTGATAACATTTTTGTATGTTGACAACTTAGCTCATATGTCAAGGCACTTATAAAACGTCTGGTAGATACATAGATGAATATTGAGGAAATGTTGAAATACAAACGTTTTTATTTGTGATTTAAATTCTGCGTGAGATTAAATATTTACCTCTTTAACTACTCTAAGAATATATTATTATACATGAAGTGGACACATGATTTCTCTTTCTTTCTTTCGCTTAATATTTTGTAATATCCAAAAATTAAAATTTATCGCAAATAATTTTTCTAATTCCAAAATATATTTCCATCGAAAGAACATATTTAAACAAAATTGCAAAATGTTTATTGACCCTACTTAAGAGTTTTTAAAGTTGAAAGTGTAAAATGTAGATATCTAATTTTATTACATTGTTTTGTTTCAAAAAGAACTTAAGTCTACATTTTCAATAATCAATTTTGTAAGGTTTATGAAAAGGTAAGACCTTGTTTATAAGATGTCAAAAAAAAAAAAAACAAGAAGTTAATTCAGCATTTCTTAAAAAGGTAAAGGTGTAACAAAATACAATAATACTGTGAGATGAGAGCTGAAACTGTAGTACTAGCCTCAGCTGTTAAACTAAAAGATGAAGATCGACATTATCCCGCATTAGATATTGCGCCTAACTTAAAACTATCTTTTCCATATCATAAAGCCTTTAACAAACTTGAATTCAATTTTAGTAAGTGTAATTCTGTAGAACTTTAAAATTTGTTATTAATTATTATTATTTGCAATATAAGCGATATGTGTGACGTTTTTTTATAATACACTTTTTAGCGGTTTTTACAAAACGATTCCTCTTAAAAGGGCTTGTAGTTACTCTAATGTCTAATGTATCATTATGGTTTGATTCACATCTCAAAAAAATACAAAATAAAATAAAACAAAGCCTGAGTAAAATCAAAATAGGATAGGAGCTGATAAAGATTATGAAACTTTTTTAATTCTAAAACGACTATTTATAGATTATTCTAATTATTTATATGAAAGTTATATTTCTAAAATAGAAAGTAATCTTAAATCTAATCCAGATAGTTTCTGGAAATTCGTAAATTCTAAAAAGAAAACTAGTGGCTACCGTAACTCTTTGTCAAATTCATCGTCAACTAGTCTTGAGCCTAAATTTAACGCAAACATGTTTGCAAAGTTCTTCAAAGAAGCTTTCACAGATACAAACGATAACAACAGTTATTAGGCCTCTTCTTCTGAAGTAAATTTTCCTCATTTGAATTCAATTAATTTTGAAAAAAGCGAAGATTGGATGAGTGTTTTAATTCAGGCCCTGATGGTGTACCACTCTCCATCTTAAAAAAAGGCGTTGCTTATTTATCATATCATATAATGTGTTGGGTCCTTAAATAGTTTGCATTTTACTTATACCTGGAAAAGTGCATTAGTTATACCTGTGCACAAGAAAGATTTTAAAAATGAAGAAATCAACTACAGACCTATGCCTAAATAATCTGTTTTTTTTTTTTTTTTTTATATTGTACGCGCACTCAAGGGGATATGAATACCCTTATAATGATTATACACAGTGCGAGTAATTAGGAAGGAAGGATAGGATTTGAAAGGAGATACCGATGCACATTGGTTTTGAATGCCTGCACATTGTAATGAGTGGGAAATATTGAGTCTGGTAAAGCATTCCACATTCGTGTAGTGCGACTAAAAAAGAATCTCTGTACTTAATAGTACGTCCGGAATTGGGTTCAAGGGTAAACTGATGGGCATTCCTAAAAGAACGAGTATTACGGTTGAATCGTTTAAGGGGAGGAATGCAGCTGGCTATTTCATTAGAGCATTGCTTATGGAAGTAGCGATAAAATAATGAGAGACATGAAACCTTGCGACGGTGCTCGAGAGATGCAAAAGTTTCAGTTAGACAACGGTCACCTATCATTTTTTGAGCTCTCTTTTGAATTCTGTCCAAGAGACTCAAGTGGGTTATAGGAGCACCTGCCCAAATATGGGAATTGTACTCAAGTTTTGGACGAATATAGGCTTTATAAATTATAACCAGATCAGAAGGGGTAAAAAACTTCTTGCATCGTCGGAGAAAACCTAAAAACTTAGCAGCATTTTTGGCGATGTCAAATATGTGATCACTCCACAATAAGTGGTTTGTAATGCACATACCTAAGACTGATAGCTGTTCAGTCTCCTCAATGCAAGTACCACTCATGGATAGTGGCATTGGAGGAGGGTTACGCTTTTGTGACAGTAGACAGCATCGAGTTTTCGAAGCATTAAATTCTACACGGTTTTTGATTCTCCATTGTACAATGCTGTCGAGATCAGAATTTAATGAGCTTATCATACGCTGCCGTTGAAGTTCCACATCCGAAGGACAAGGATGAGAATCTAAAAACGAATATGAAAAGCTGAGGGTACTGTCATCCGCGAAACTATTAGAGTCTATTGTATGTAATGTTCTTTCCTTTCATTATACTTCAATTATACATATGTGATAATCAGCATAATGTTGTAAAAGAAAGAGTTATACAATTACTAATTAATTCAACTTCACGTTATTTTGTTAAGATGTTTTTGAAAAACGTGGACAAGTTTTAAAAACTGCTTCTTAAATTGGATCTCATCGTATTCAAAAATAGAGTTTATAGTGTTGTATTTCGTAATAAGTATTCGGATCAATTTGTTGTAAATTCTGTTGTCCCTGAGGGAAGCCATTTAGGTCCAATTTTATTTAATTTATTTATAAATGTCTTGGTTTCGATCATACAAAATTCGTCCGTCTTTATTTATGCTGATTACAATAAGCTTTTCAAAAGCATAAAATCAACTTCTGGCTGTTTATTTTTACAAGAAGACTTGTTAATATTTAGGGAACCGTGCAATAAAAATCGTCTCGTTTTGAATGCTGACAAGCGTAAAACCATGAATTTTACGAGTACACGCAAAAACATTACGTTTGATGCATGCCATTTAAAAAGTAAAGTCTCTGTGTTTTCTGATTAAGGTGTTCTTCTTGATTCCAAGTCAACTTTGAATGAGCATTTCAACTACAAAGTTAAAAGAACTTAAAAAGAGGTTTGGTCGCTAATAAAGAGATATGGTCGCAATTTCCGTAACCCTTACGTTCTTAAGCTTTTTTTTGTTTCATTTGTAAGAACTATACTTGAATAAAGTTGTGTAGTGTCTCCACCTAACTACTCCGTTCATATAACAAGTCTTGAAGGAATTCAGAGAAGATTTATGCGTTTTTGCCTTCGTTTTCTTCCACGGTCACATGAACATACACTTCCTCCTTACTCTCAAAAGCTAGCTCTAATAAACTTTTCAACACTCACTAGTCATAGAAAGTATTTACAATTTTGTTTTATAGTTGGAATTATTAATGGCTCAATATCATCTCCATCAGTACAAAGTCAGTTAAATTTTACTTTTAGTCGTAAAAGCATGAGACTACAGCAGCAATTGTTCTTCAATCACTTAATTTCAATATATATTAAAATTTTCTTTTTTATAGAGTCTATAAATGATAACCTTAAATAAATTAAATTATGTTCTTTAACAGCTTAGAATAAATTATTTAGAGTATAAGTATTATGTATAAGTATTGTTCCCATGGCGTTAATGAATCAAGTATGTTGGTAATGATCTTAAGTCCTTCATGAATTTTTTTAATTCAGTTTATTAGAGTACAAGCCAAAATCTTTAAACGAACAAAATTATTATTGAGAAACAGAGAATCCAACATTGGATTGTTTTTAAAAAAAACTAAAATATCGGTTCATCAGATTCATTTTCCGCACAGACGCACTTCGATCTGAGAATAAAACTTTTATGATATTGCATAGTTTTGAAAGTCTAAATTCGCTTTCAACTAAACGATTTGGTATTGATTTTTACGTATTCTGAAAACCAAAATGTTACTAATATATTGAAAAACAAGTACTTATTAAGAAAAGAACAAAAATTAAGCCTGCTGAGTTTTGGTGTAAAATCAATCTTAGATTTTGGTTGACTGGGCAATTATTAAAATCTTCTGCACACCAAGAATTTCAAGCGAACATTGTTTGTGTTCTGCAAATTCAGTATAATCTCCTTCTAGCATTCAAATAAGTGATAGGTATAAGGGAACCCTTTTTGCTGTACAAGTTGAGGGCCACAAAAAATCTCTAAGGAAGAGTAATAGTTCATATAGGTATACAAATGGCAGAATTGTTAATAACATTAATTGAAAAATGGTTTTCATGAAAGGAATATTCTAAAGTTGAAGCAAATCAAATTTCCAGAAAAGGAAACATAAAGCTGACAAAAACAGATTCAACAAAAAAAGACTTAGTTTTGTAATTAATTAATGTTCAAAAACTTACCTATAAATGAACAGCATAAATGCAAAACTGCAATCACAAAAATCCTCTGTTTGAATTTCGCCATAATTATGTTATTTGTCTTGTCTGTTTGTTTGATGTTGTTCTACTTCTGGTTATAACTTTGGTGGCTTTAGTTTGGTCGATTTTGATTAAATCTTTTATAATTTTTTCTTATTTTGTTGTTGTGCAGTTGTTGGTATACAAAGACTTATTGCCGCGCTTCACTAATGCCAAACTCTATTTTTAAAAACACTCACAAGAAACAGCAATTAACAAAAATACAAAAACTGTCACACGCACTTTTCTGTTTTCACTCCTCTGGCACGCAACACACCATACGCAAAACCGAAAAACAAATGTGTGTTAGGTTTTGGGGGAATCCTATAGGTTGTAGCTATATGCCTCTCCTCCTCGGGGAAATATAGAGTTGGTATTCGAATATTATTATTTTAGGCTCTCGCACTAGAAGAACTAAAAATACACAATTCCGCAAATTATTTATAAATACAAATGTATCTACATAGGTACATACATATAAATTATTCACTAGAACAAAAACAAAAAATAAAAACAAAAATAAATACAAATAAGTTTGAAACTAATTTAAAAGAAGGAAAAAATAATAAATGTGTCAAATAAGAAACAGGAAGTAAAGTTAACTAGGTGGGTAAGAGTTGAGTACGTATGGTATGAGTATTAACTCGAATTGAAATTCTTTTGAAATAACTGTAGGTAATAAGGTGAGATTACTCATTCGTCGTTCACAATGTTCAAAGGTTCAGTTGCTTAGAGATACAGATACATTCGCCGCATACATATATCAGCTTTTCTGCTGCCGCTCACCTCACACATTCACTTAAGCTTATATTAAATAGAATATAATGTAAGGCTAGAGTTAACAACGCTCTTTTAACAACTTCTCAACTTCACAATTGAATTACAGAGCGATGCATTCACGTGTTATTTGATCGCTAGAAATCATTCAAAACAAGAATAAAACTTCACAAGATACTTTTACAAAAGTCACAGTAAAGATACTTTTTTTCTCAGTTAAAAAATTGTAACTCGCAACTGCTGAAAGCTGTTGTAGGTACTTTTTCTTTTGTTAAAATTGTTGTTGTTTTTCCGTTATTTATTATTTTATGTTTTGAAGACAGATGGACAAGTGGACATTCACTAAGGTAAGATAGAGTATCTGCGTGTGTTACACTTGACTAGCTTAGCTAGTTTTTTCTTTCAAAAACAAAAAAAAGACTGTGCAGAATTTATGGATGGCTGATTCAAACTGTTCGTTGCAAAAATATGCGGGTAATGTTTGTGTATCAATAAAAAAACAACATTTTTTTCGTTAAAATTAAACAATTAGGTATCACATCGAACACTTGTTTTGTTGACTTGCTCTCTCCCTCTCTAACTTGCGTTATCACATAGGTGGTATCGGTTAGATACTGTAAGGCCTTGTGTATTAGTGAATATATCTTTTAGGTTTTACCTGTGTTTGGAGAGCTATTTCATAGTCTTTATATCCACCAACCACAGATACAATACAGGTAAATTATTGTGCAACCGGTTATAAAAGATACACTATCGAGAGAGAGAGCTAAGTTGGGGAATTTTGGAGTCACGATCGTTGATTCTTTTGATTTGAAATTAAGAACAATCCATATTTAAGGTTTGAATAAAACAATAAATTACTCGTCAATATTGTTTTAATCAACACTCAATTGTAATCCGTAAAAAGTAAATTAAAGGTTTCGATTTTAAATATATCCACCTATTCATTTAAAACTAGGTTAAGATTCTAGTGAATTATTTACTCAAGGTTTGTTGATTTTTATTTTTCCAATTCACTTTTTATCCGCAATGATTTACAATGTTACAGTACGCGACAAAATTCCAACGACAACTGAAGTTGATTTCGCTGTTCACAATAAGCACTAAGCACAAAAAGCAGCCACAGTTGGTGGTTGTTCGTTTAACTCTAACGAAAACGATTAACGAACGCTGAACAAGAATTTGTGTGTAGTTTGAGAGTTTCGACTTTCAATTCGACCAGATACAGATACATTTTTGTGTCAGTTGGAATTTGGAAATTTCCAATTGGAAGAGTCTGCAACATTTTGTGTTTAGATTTTTAATAAACAAGACAAACTCAACAAGCAGTGTTTATTTTTGTATATACATACATTTCATACATCTAGACTTTCTGTTTGGGACAGGGTTAAGGTATTACTACAAGTGTATTAGATTTATACAATTCTTGTTATAAAATCTATATACCTAGATTCTGGATAAGTTTAATAGGAAATAAAATAGGTATTAGAAAATTAGTAATGTGATGTTATAAACCGTTAAAAAATCATTTTTGTATGGGGTATTTCATTTCGAAAATGTATGTGTTAAAGTTGACTTTTTAAAACTTATTCAAAACACCGATTTCTTCTTTAATCGATATTAATTTCAAATAGGAAGTTGTTGTAATCGGTCTGATGATATTTTGGCTGACCCAAAATATCTCACGAACCAATAACGCTAGCGACTTGAAATTAATTTTATGTTCTATATCGTGACGTGATACCAAACTGTTATAATTTTGAAAAAAAAAATCAATTCACGGTTTCTTTTATAAATAAAAAAAGTGAACAAAATTGTCACCAAGAATATTTTACAAACAAAAAATAATTTGATCTCCAAAATAATTGTATGCAACGAAGAATGACGTTTTCGACTATAATTTAAATTTTGAGAAAAATTGAATTAACAGTTTAGTCACACAAACTTGATAAAAATTGATTTTCGACTCAAATACCTTTTCGAAAATTAAAAAACGAAATAGCTTCAAACTAATTTCATCTTATAAAAATTATTGTTTTCACATTCAGAGAAAATGTTTATAAGAACACAACAGTACGCAAAATTGGAAAACACTTAAATTCGATTCTTGATATCACGTGAATAAATGAAGTTAT
The DNA here is from genome assembly GCA_920104205.1 of Eupeodes latifasciatus. Classification (NCBI taxonomy): domain Eukaryota; kingdom Metazoa; phylum Arthropoda; class Insecta; order Diptera; family Syrphidae; genus Eupeodes; species Eupeodes latifasciatus. Next base: position 118,833,069 of record OV049926.1, read on the forward strand.
TGACTACAAAATGATTTTTTTCCGTGCTAAGATTTGTTAATAACGTAAGATATTGTTCTTAAAAAATCCAACCTATGTTTGTTTATATAATAAATAAAAACTTTCAGATCTCGTTAGATTTTGAAATCAAACTATTTCATCATTAATCTTTTAGGAAAATTTACCTGGCAACTTCAAAAAAAAAAAAAAACACAAAAAATTAAATATATGTTTTTGGAGTTGCTACAGAAGCGGAGCCTTTTTACTCACGACCCTCTAAAATATTGTGTGTAAGTAATTGTCGGTAGTGAGAAAACCTACAGTTGAATGTAGCATCTGAACATTTTTTGGCCAAAAAAGAATTTTTTTTGGTGGTGCAGAGAGGGATTGGATCTAGTCCTTTAGGTTGATAGTCCTACAAACCATTTATCATGGAACGGTTATTAATTTTCTAAAATTGAACCTTTTTAAATAAATTTGCTCCCTAATAACTAAATCTTCTATCCTCTTAAGGTTAATATAAAAAAATAGTAGCCGAAAAAATTGAATGGCAACGCAAAAAAACTTTGTGAAATAGTCATAAAATATGGACATAAATCAAATTTATTTTAATTATTTAGCTTATTATTTCGATACTTCAATTTAGATTTTAACGATGTACAAACAATTCATTTAGTAAGCCTAATTTTCAAATATTTGTTAATAACTGTCAGTGTGTTTGATCTGTATTCATCATACTTTTTCAGATATTTACGAAGCAGACTCACATTAGAACAACGGCTAAAAATCTTGAAAATGTGTGCCCAAATTTTGTTCTCTGTTCAATTTGAACCATCAGGATTTTAAAAAGCAAGAAGAGTTTTAGTTTTTAGAGTGAACGAATTCCCTATGATACCCTTGAGACTCCATTATATCCCAAAAAAATTAATGTTTGTTGCGGTTTACAGGTTGAAGCCGACATTGGTGCATTTATGTATCTTTGTATCCAACATCTAAAAAGCAAACACTAAATGCAAGTAATTTGTGATTTTGTTTTATTCTTGACACCTTTGAACTACTTTTTGTGGGGGTACGTTAAATCTCTAGTCTATGTTGACAAAGCAACAACAATGGACCATTTAGATAAAAAACATTTAATGGTTTTTCCGGAAGTATGCCAGAAATTAAATTAAAACATAAAAGCCATGAAATTTTGTAAGCTAGTAAAACACAAATTTTGAGCATTTATTGGATTAGTACTTAACTTATTCCATAGGATAAGTATATTTTTTTTAATAAATAATTTTGTTTTATTATCCGATCCCTGGTTGCTTATATTCAATTTCAATAAACATGTTGATAGGGTGGTGAATAGCTTCCAACTGGAATTCTCTTTCCTATTTAATTGGAATGGTATAAAATGTATAGATACAAAATGTTTATAATAAAACCTCATTTTACCTTGTGAAATCTGGAAAATGCATTGAAAGAGCGTCATTCTTTTGTTCTTTCATTAAAAAAGGCAACCGCTCACGCGCCTCAGAAGTTCAGCCAATAATTATTAAGAACACATAAGAAGATATATTTTTTAAAAACAAATCCATTTTAAAGATAGGACGTCTGTCAATCAGATACTTGAATTTAAGTTTTCCAGATTTGTACAGTTCAACATGTTCTGCAACATTTCCAACATATTCACCGTCAACAAACAAAGGGGATGTTTTATACTTCATTTAAAATAGGCTTGAGAATAGGGATCCACATCCAACAGCAATCAAAAAGCAGTTGTGATGAAATGCAGATAAAAAAGGCAAACATAAGTTGACGGAACGCACTTTGATATGATAACCATTTGGATTAACACGACCAGTGATAACTTACCGGTTAAATAGTGAGGTAAACTAAAAAAAGAAAAATATACCTGACAAGAGCGAAAAGATATCAATCCTATTATCCTTCTTGAGAAATCCTTGAATGCGTTGGATTGGTTTCGCTTTAAACAATGACAGGTGTATGATATAATAGGGATTATTTGGTTCAACGTTTGCGTCGGTATCAGGTGTTATTTTTGTGTGTTTTTCCTTTGACTATGAACAGGATTGTGTTACTTATTCTAATGATTTTCTTATAAAAATAAAATGCGGGCAAAAAGATATGGAAGGAAGTGTCCTGTCTTGATATTCCTTTATTCTTTATTGATTTGGGTAGATAAAACGTTGTTGTAGTGATAAAGGACATCATCGGCAATTGTGACCTTATTTGAGGTTTTTTTTTGAAACGCTTAGGACTTTTCAAATTTTATTTTTGGAAAGGAAGAAGAACTTAGTAAGTGCGTAGTTGCCAGTGTGTGTGACATAATATAGGGACAACCAGTATACCTCTATTTAACCTTTTGAGTTGGCTATTATTTAAGGTCATAGGTAGATACTTAATAAACTTTTGGGAAGAATCCAAAAATACATATAATATAAATGTTTTTACCAAACTTTACCTGTAAGGAAAATTGTACCGAGTTGTGTGTACGATTAAAAATAATTATTGTTTTTTGTTTTTAGAAAGTATGTCTATTTATATTTCCTTTGTCTTTTGATGGAACTTATGGGTAGAAGATACTTTTTAAGGTCTACCTAGGTACGTGTTACGTTAATGGTTTTTTGAAACTTTAACTTTCTCTGTGTTGGACAATTTTAATATACCTACTCGTTTAGATAAGTATTCAGGAACACGTTGTATCTATAGTTTGATAAATGTACACTAATTACATGCAATTAAAACTTGAATTTATATTATTCTCCACACAAATTTGGGTTGATTTTTAGTTTACTTATGCCTAAGTGATATGAAAGTACAAGTAAACAAGTATATAGAAACAAAAAAATCATTCCAAAAAGTAACAATAAATTTAATAAAACATTATACCTCACTTACCTAGAAAAGCTTTTATCTTTCTAAAAAAAAGCAATAATTTTCTTAGCTTGAAAAAAAAGATACGAAACTCAATAAACCCAAATAAACAAACGAGTATCTACGAGTATATACCGTTTTTTTTTACATACATATGTCTTTCTCCATGATTATAATTCTAAATTTTCTGCCCTAATTTAATATTTCTAGTTTTAATGAAAGTTTTTGCATGTTATAATTATTATTTTTATTTTCGCAACTCGTTTTTCAATTAAGTAGGATATGGTGCCAATTAAAAGCACAAAAACGGAGTTAGTTTGAAATATACATAAATGTATTCAAGTCTATCTAAGAAAGTCGATATTTTAAATACTATATTTTCCTTGGAAAACAGATATTTAATTATATAAATAGAGAAAGTGTGGTTCATTGAAATTTAAAGACATTTTTTTACAAAAGGGGAGCGGTCAAAAGAATATAAGAAGTCCTAATTTAAAAGTCCTTTTTTGATACAACCACATCTCCTACCCATCGGTCGAAGTCTTTTGTGTGATTTTGGGAATGGCGAGCACGAAATGCATAATTGAAGTACTTATATTTTAAAACTATTACCATTAAGCAGAAGGAGAGGCACAACTAGAAAATATTTACAAGTTATTAACTTGCTACGGGAAGTTATAGTTGTTTCGACTTCCAAATTTGTATTGATATTTCTCTACGTTTCAAGGCGACTATAGAATATAACCTAAATCAAAAGGTTCTTAAAGAGATATCTGTGTGTGTGTGTACGTACGTTCGTACAATCCGTTTGTTAGGGAACCTTTTTTCGTAAAAAAAAAATTATTGTAGATATCGACTTCAAACAAAATTTGATTTACTGATTATAACACTAAAATATGTAGAAAGCACTTCAAACAAAATAGAGTTATTTATTTGGTTAACCCAAAATATCTCCCGAACCAATTACGCTAGCGGCATTAGCATTGGCTTTCCAACAACTACTGGAGGAGTCTTATTTACCGCATTTGAAGGTCATTCTGCTTGTTGACGAATCAACTGAGGTGTTCCTAATAACTGACCGAAAATACCACGGTATGAATGGAATGCATTTTTTTTTAAACCGATCAGCATAGACCAGAAATTTGACGTATACCGCCACAGGAAAAGTAGTCCTAATTATTTACTAAATTACTTATAAGGTGACGCTACAGTCCGGGATGGAACTGGTCCTCAACCACCATGCGTCTCCAGCCAGCTCGATCCCTAGCTATATAGCTGTCTCCAGTTTCGCACGCCAAGTTCGTTGAGGTCAGGTGGCGCACGCAGATGGGAGAGCATCCCTCGGGATTGGATTCGAAGACCTTCCGGGCTGGAGTGTTGATGTCCATTCGCTCTACGTGACCTAGCCATCTAAGTCGTTGGACCTTAACCCTTTCGGTACGAGAGTGGTACAGAACAAAGAATATTTATATGTTAACGTTCTGTTAACTAGGTCAGTGTCGCTGTACAGCCCGTACAGTTCGTCGTTATATCTTCTTCTCCATTCTCCATCTATGCATACGGGACCAAAAGTCACCCGAAGAATTTTTCTCCCGAAGCATCCTAAGACGGTCTCATTTCTTTGACAGGGTCCAGGCCTCAGCGCTAAAAATGAGAACCGGGATGATGATTGTCTTAGATAGTGATTTTAGATGCTCGAGAGAGGACTTTACTACTCAATTACCTTTTTTAGTCCAAAGAAGCAGCGATATAAGATAAGAGTTATTCTTCGTTTGAATTCAACACTGGTGTCGTTGTTTAAATTTATAGCCGTGCTTAAGTAGACAAAGCTCTCAAAGTTATAGCTGTCCATGGTGACGTTTTGTCCAGGAAAGACGTGGAGAAGTCGCACGACAGTGCATCGCTTTGTCTAAAACCTTTTTTGACATCAAATGCATCGGTAATATCTTTTCCGACCTTGATAGAGCAGCCTGCATTCTCCATCGTCATTCTGCTCAAACGTATAAGTTTGACAGGCATACCAAAATATAAACATTGCTCTGTAAAGCTCTTCTCTATAGATGCTGTCATACTTGGCGGCCTTCAAATCTATAAAGAGATGGTGGGTATCAATTTGAAGTTCCTGGATTGTTTCCAAGATCTGAGGTAATGTTAATATTTGGTCAATGGTATACTTTCCTGGTCTGAAGCCATACTGATAAGACCCTATCAGCTTGTTGATAAACGGCTCAATACGTTCACGTTCACATAATACGGCAGAAAAAATCTTGTATGCGATATTTAGGACACTGATGTTTCTGTAGTTGTCGCACTTCAGAAGGTCTCCTTTCTTGTGTATTGGGCAAACAATGCTGAGATTCCACTCATCAGCCATGCTTTCTTTCTTGGTGCATACTCCCTAGCAAGCCATCGACTGCTGCTTTGAATAGTTCGGGAGCGACGCCGCGCCGCGCCGCCGCCGTCGGTCGTCAGCTTCAGCAGCTTTCTTAGACTTCAGTTTCGATACGACTTAACTCACTTCGTTGAGGTCGGATAGGAGGAATTGTTGTTCTGCTTCGCCTAGGTTGAGGTCTACCTCGCCCTTGCAGCGGAATTCGATTTGTCTTTCTACGTTACAAAATTTGGAGAAATGGTCTTTCCATATTCTCAGTAAAGACTACGGTTTTACTACGATGTTCCCCTGCTCGTCTTTACAGGTTTCGGTTCGTGGATTCTGATGCTCCCTTTTTCTAAATCTAAGAAACCGGAAACCTCTATCCTTTTCCGCTCGTAGAGCTTGCGACCAGCTCTAAAATTTTCAAATCCAGGCCCATTGATCGGATTTAAAGGCAATTAGGTCGTAATACCTCCTCTTTGTAAACCACATCAAAAGGTTTTTTGGGACATTTCTGGTAAGATGATTTGACTATAAAAGTGCTCTATTAGATTTTTGGAAATAAATTTTCATGATTTAATTTTAATTGCATGACTTTTAAGCAGTTTCATAATAAGATCATCAAGTTAATGACTTCTTGCATTTTAAACTTCCCATATGAAGGTATTGTAATGGGTCCGAGTTGTCGAATTGAAAATTTTGACATTTCTCGACGTTTCAAGGTCCCTAGAGTCGAAATAAAAGATTTTTAGAGAGATGTCTGTGCGTGCGTGTGTACGTACGCTCGTACGTCCGTATACGTGTGTACGTTCGCGACGTTTTTTTCGTCGTCCATAGCTCAAGAACCAGAAGAGATATCGACTTCAAATAAATTTTGTTATACAGATAATAAAGAAGAAACATGCAGAAAGGGCTCAGAAAATTGCGTGGGTGGTTTTTTTATCATAGCAATTTAAAAAAAAAGGTACAAATTTTGGTTAACCCTAAATATCTCACGAACTAATAATGCTAGAGACTTGAGTTAAGTTTTATATTATACAGTATTTATCGCTTATAAGAAACAGGCTTATAAGAAAACCTCGCTCAGAAGAAACTTGAACAAAAGCACCGTGAACTTTCCCGTACATATATTTTAATGTTGAATTGTATGTTTATAATAAACACGTTTATAGAAATACACTGATAAAAGAAACATTTCTCAAACACAAACTTTTATTTTTCATGTAAAGTTGGTTGGATCTTGGATATAAGAAACTTGCAAAAAATCACGACATTCAAAAAACATGAACAGACCCTTAAGAAAAATTCAAAACAAACGACGCAATTGTCATTTATGTACATAATGATGTAATTTGACATTTGAATGAATGAATGATTTAATGAATTTCAGTTCAGTGTTCATTTTGACATTAAATTAAATTTTGAACGAAGTACGAGACGAACAACAAAAGAAGCAAATTTTGCAAATACCATTGCCAAAACCAACAAGAAATGAAGCTCTGCGTGCTTTTTTCGTTTTGAAAAGTTATTTAGATAGTGATTATGACACCATACATAACATCGAAGATATTCTTGTCAAGAAGCGCAAGGAAGACTTGATTGAAACAACAATTGATGATTATATATTTTGAAGAGTTAGATATAGACTTAAATAAGAATGTACAAAAGTACAAAAAGAACTGCGCTGTGATTTTTTTTTGTGTTCGTGTTTTTTTGTTAAATAAAATTAATTTATGTATTGATAAATTTTAAGACCGTGTTTGAATTGAGCCAATTATTTAGCCTAGGATAAATGTTTGACATTCCAGGGTATATCCGTATAAGAAACTTGTTTCTTATATCCGCATAAGAAACTTGTTTCTTATATCCGTTGTAAGGATTTAAGAAAAACTCGATTTAAAGAAACAAATATTCTACAAATTTTGAGTTTCTTATAAGCGTTACGTACTGTACGTACGTATTGTAACGTGATACAAAACAAATATATTTTTGGAAAAAAATTCCAACTAACGGTTTTTTTTATAAATACAAAAAAACTGAAAAATATATTTGTCACCTCGAAAATTTTACGAACAATACTCCAAAACATTTTTGTGCAACGTAGAATAACGTTTTTAACATCTGGTAAAATGTTGAGAATAATGGAATCGACAGTTTTCTTACAAAAAATAAAATCCTAAAAATAAAATTAATGAAAGTTGGTAAAAATTGATTTTCGACTTAAATATCTTTTCAAAAATTTGAGATTATGGCTTCAAACTAATTTTAATTTATAAAAAATATTGTTTTCAACATTCAGTAAAATTTTGAGAAAAATCGCAATAACAGTTTTTGTTACAAAAAAATTAAAAACCTAAAAAAAAATGTATAAAAGTTGGTAAAAATTGATTTTCGGCTCAAATATCTTTTAAAAAATTTGAGATTATGGCTTCAAACTGATTTTAACTTATAAGAAATATTTTTTTCAACATTCGAAACAATTTTGAGAAAAATCGAATTGACAGTTTCTTACAAAGAATAAAAACCTTAACAAAAATTATCAAAAGTTGGTAAAAATTGATTTTCGACTTAAATATCTTTTCAAAACTTTGAGATATTGGCTTTAAACTAATTTTATCTTATAAGAAATATTGTTTTCAACATTCGATGAAATTTTGAGAAAAATCAAATTGACAGTTTTTTTACAAAAAATAAAAACCTAAAAAAAACAATACTAAAACTTGGTAAAAATTTACTTTCGTCTCAAATAGCTTTTCAAAAAATAAAAACATTGGCTTCAAACTTATTTTATCTCACAGAAAATATTGTTTTCAATATTCTATAATTTTTTTATAAGAATCCAACAGTCCGTTTTTTCATAAGAAATAAAATTTACAAAAAATAGTACGCAAATTTAATAAAAATTGATGTTCGGTTCTCGATATCTCTCAAATTAATTTCATTCATCTAATTTGTATTTGTTTATATAAGAAATAAAAACTTTTAAAAAATGCTACTTAAATTGGTAAAAATTGGTTTTTGACTAAAAATCTCGTTAACAAAACTAGATTTTGAAATAAAATAATTTCATTAGATCCAAAATATTGTTGGTTATTTTGAAATTTTTAAGAATAATTCAAGTGACAACTTTTTTAACACAACACGAAAACCTACAAACTTTTAAGCAAGACAAATCGACAGACGGGATAGGAAGTTATCAGTGTGGGTCGCATCTCAGGCTCTTTTTTAGATAGAATTTAAAGCACAATTTTTTTCAGTTTGAATGCTGCGGGATCTATTCAAAATTAGTCAGAAATAAAAAAAGAGGCTGGGATGCGACCCACACTGATAACTTCCCATCCCGTCTATCGATTTGTCTTGCTTAAAAGTTTGTCTAAGGCCGCGGCCACGCAGTAAGCGGCTGAGCGGCTGAGCGGAAAAAAAAATATAAAACATATGAAATCACATAGAAGCGGCCACGCAATGAGCGAGCGGCGAAACAAAATTCTGAGCGGCTAAGCGGCACCGCTCAGCAACCAAACCTGTTTTAATTTTCTGAGCGGCAAGAAGTAAAGATGGCCAAAGTAAACATTGAGTTGCTAATTTCGTGTGTGCAATCTCGACTTTAACTACTAATCGCTCAAAAGCAGTCGCTCAGTGCCTGGCCATACGTCGCTTAGAGTTGCCTCTCAGCCGCTTGCCGCTCAGCCGCTTAGCCGCTCAGCCGCTTACTGCGTGGCCGAGGCCTAAATGTATCAATTCTTACCAAATTTGCGTTCTATTTTTTGTAGATTTTATTTTTTTTATGAAAAAACTGACTGTTGGATTTTTATAAAAAAATTACTGAATATAAAAAACAATATTTTCTGTGAAATAAAATAAGTTTGAAGCCAATATTTTTAATTTTTGAAAAGCTATTTGAGCCGAAAATCAATTTTTACCAACTTGTATTAATTTTTTTGTTTAGGTTTTTATTTTTTGTAAAAAAACTGTCAATTCGATTTTTCTCAAAATTTTTCCTAATGTTGAAAACAATATTTCTTATAAGTTAAAATTAGTTAGAAGCCATAATCTCAAATTTTTGAAAAGATATTTAAGTCGAAAATCAAATTTTACCAACTTTTGTTAATTTTTTTTTTTCGGTTTTTAATTTTTTGTAAAAAAACTGTCAATTCTATTTTTTTCAAAATTTTACTGAATGTTGACAACAATATTTTTTGAAAGATAAAAGTAGTTTAAAGCCAATATCTCAAAGTCTTGAAAAGATATTTGAGTCAAAACTCAATTTTTACCAACTTTTTTTTTTATTTTTTTTTAGGTTATTATTTTTTGTAAAAAAACTGTGAATTCGATTTTGCTCAAAATTTTATCAGATGTCAAAAACATTATTCTTCGTTGCACAAAATTGTTTTGGAGATGAAATCATATTTTAGTCGTAAAATTTTCGAAGTGACAAATTTTTTTTTTCAGTTTTTTTGATTTATAAAAAAAAACCGTTATTTGAATTTTTTTCCAAAAATATAATTGTTTTGTATCACGTTACAATATATAACATAAAATTTAATTCAAGTCTCTAGCGTCATTGGTTCATGAGATATTTAGGGTTAACCAAAATTTTCACCTTTTTTTTAAACTGCTATGGTAAAAAAACCACCCACGAAATTTTCTTGAGAGCCCTTTCTGCATCTTTCTGCCTTATTATCTGTATAACAAAATTTATTTGAAGTCGATATCTCTTCTGGTTCTTGAGCTATGGACGACGAAAAAAACGTCGCGAACGTACGGACGTACGGACGTACGGACGTACGGACATACGGACGTACGGACGTACGTACACACGCACGCACAGACATCTTTCTAAAAATCTTTTATTTCGACTCTAGGGACCTTGAAACGTCGAGAAATGTCAAAAATTTCAATTTGACAAATCGGACCCATTACAATAACTTCCTATGGGAAGTTAAAAATGTTAATCTTCTTAACTCCAAGTTCTAGAGATTTAAAACTAAGAAATATTTTTGGTTGTCAGGACAATCTCCTGATGAGACCCAGATTATATGAAACAATTGGTTTTTTGAATTCAACAGCTTTTAAAATATTTTATTCAAATTATAAGCACCCATTATTTTACAGCTTGGTAGATGGAGTTGCATTCTATGAATTTCGTAAGGACCAACATTAAAATGCAGCGTGGTTTGAAGGACGTTACAGAGAGAATCGAAACGAACGGAATATATACAGAAAGAGATTATTTTGTTAGTTAATCAATGATAAGACTATAGAATTGAACACATACCCCCGAATAAAATCCTACTTAATAAAACTATGTCTCGGACACTATACTTTCATCAGTAATTTTTTGTTATGGGTACAAATAGTGGCGTTATTTACGATTATATTGAAACATAATGCTATCAGCCATCCGCCACACAAAGACCAGCATTGAACACTTCGCATCACCAACGCCCTACTTACGAGTATGTAGGTACCAAAGTAATCGACGATAGACGAAAAAAGGAAAAGCTTGAGAGAGACTTCCATTTCTATGTTCTTACACGATCTATGTATGTATGTATCTGCGAAATCGATTATTTTGTAATCATTGAGATAGCAGTCGAAGACGACATAAATTTTACGAAATATGGCTCTAAGAGCTATTGAAGCACCTTGCAAGTTGCAAAGACATCAATTAATCGCAACATTTTACCCTCTGGAATCAATACTCGCAGATATAGATTTTCCATTCCTTTAATCCCCACCCGACACTGCCGCCGCGCCGCCGCCGCCGACGAAAACGGTGATAAATCTCCTATCAAACAGACATAGCTATACCGTGAAGAATTGCACTTCGACATACCGCATTTGGTTCAATATATGTAGGATTGGAAGTGGAATAAAGAGGCAGGGGCAGAGGCAGACACAAGAGAGATTACACTCAATTGTCGATTCAAATCTCGGATATACATTGGTGTAAGTTTGTATCTAAATGTGCATCGTATTGGAGTGCTTCACTCATAAATTCATATCCTGATACCGCCGCTCTACCTCCACCGCTCTCTTGCCTTCATGGGACTGGGAAGCGGGAAGACTTTAGGTTTTGTGGTGTGATTTGCGCTAATAAATATTATTTCTCGTCCTGGTGTCGCCTGGTTGTCCTATTCGAGGTGATGCACTGGTTGGTCTTGGTATATGCAGCACCCATCAGGGAAGCCAGTAATACTCACCCAATACGCAGCACGCGCTACCCATTGCGGAACAAATCGCATTAAATTGGAAAAAGGAAAAGCCCGGAAAAATTTTGCGAATGGTTAGAGAACATGTGCGCAGAATTGCATGTTGTCGATCTTTATTTGAGGTTTTCGTTTTTGCACTGCTATCTATTTTACGATTTTTCGGGATGTGAATGTGATACAAGACCACCCGACCTAGCACCGAGGTGAGGTATACTCGTAGGTCCTGTGATGGTTAATGGTTGGTAATGCGGGAATATGGGAGGCAATAAATATTATCAACCATTTTGCTGTTCTTTTTTTCTCTTATAGTCAGATTGAAACGAATGGCTTGAGGGTTTGTGCAATGTGTTCTGTTTTGCACTGAAAATGTGTTCCCATTTAATGGTTTGTGTTGACAGATTAAATTTAGTTTTAAATCAATTTCTGTGTCGGATGTTGTTTTGGTTGTGTGGGGTAGGATTAAAAAGGGACCTTTGGTTGGAAGGTTTTATAAAGTTTAAATGGAAAGATGGGAGAGGTTTTGATTTTTGTTTCGTTTACTAACATCTGCTATACTAAAATCATTTGCATATGCTCTGGGTTTAATTTAGGTACATAATACTTTTGTATAGAGCAAAAGAGTAGATACCTAATCCTTATCAAAAATCATTAGAATGCTTTCTGATGGAGCATACTGCTTTCAGATCGACCATAACGATGAATATGTTTGTAATCGTTTTAAAACTTTTTTTTTGTGAGGGTATTTTATATTGATAGAGTTTTATTTTTAACTAGCGGCCCGTCCCGGCTTCGCACGGGTAGGCATAAATAGGTACAGATAATGTAGCTTACTAATGAAAAAAGAATTATTAAAATCGGTCCAGTACTTTTTGAGTTTATTCGTTACATAGAAAAATACAAATCTTTCCTCTTTATACCTAGTATTAGTGTAGATAGTGCAGATGTATTTATTGTCGAACATTTTTTTGTCCTATCATTAATACTCTTCGCAGCGTATATGCGATGAAAGACATTTTATGGCTAAATTTTAACTTCCCCATAGGAAGTTATTACAGTCGAAATGGAAATTTTGACATTTCTCGACGTTTCAAGGTCCCTATAGTCGAAATAAAAGATTTTTAGAGAGATGCCTGTGCGTGCGTGTGTACGTACGTTCGTACATCCGTGCGTCTGTACGTTCGCGACGTTTTTTCGTCGTCCATAGCTCAAGAACCAGAAGAGATATCGACTTCAAATTTTGTTACACAGATAATAAAGCAGAAACATGCAGAAAGGGCTCTCAAGAAAATTGCGTGGGTGTTTTTTTTACCATACCTAGCAGTTTTTGGAAAAAATTCCAACTAACGGTTTTTTTTATAAAAAAACTGAAAAAAAATATTATTTACCTCGAAAAATGTACGAACAAAAAACGATTTTATCTCCAAAACAATTTTGTGCAACGAAGAATAGTGTTTTTAATATCTGGTAAAATTTTGAAAAAATCAAATAGACAGTTTTTTTTTATAAAAAATAAAAACCTATACCTAAAAAACATTACTCAAAGTTGGTAAAAATTTTCGACTTAAATATCTTTTCAAAAATGTAAGATTATGGCTTCCAACTAATTTTATCTTATAAGAAATATTATTTTCAATACTGGGTAAAATTTTGAGAAAAATCGAATGGACAGGTTTTTTACAAAAAATAAAAACCTAAAAAAAATATTAATAAAAGTTGGTACAAATTTATTCTCGACCCAAATATCTTTTCAAAACTTTGAGATTATGGCCTTAAATTAATTAATTTTATATTTTAAAAAATATTGTTGTCAACATTCAGTAACATTTTTAGAAAAATCGAATTGACAGTTTTTTACCCAAAAATAAAAACCTAAAAAAACATTACTAAAAGTTGGTAAAAAGTAGTACCCGTAGCGTGATGGTTACTGCGTAACCTAACCTAACTTTTTTCACGGGTACTGCCTCTTGCGAGGAATTGACAAAGGTAAGTCACTAGGCCCTGGTCCTTCATGGACTGTTGCGCCACCTAATTTATTTATTTATTTAAAGTTGGTAAAAATTGGCTTTCAACTCAAATATCTTTTCAAGAATTTAAGATATATGTATGCTTTAAACTAATTTTATATTTTAAAAAATATTGTTTTCAACATTCAGTAAAATTTTGAGAAAATCGAATTGACAGTTTTTTTTACAAAAAAAATAAAAACTAAACAAAAATTAATAAAAGTTTGTAAAAATTAATTTTCGACTCATCAGTTCGTGTCTACTCGTCACTTAATACAGTTGTCGTGTGTGAATGAACTGTCAATAAAGCAAAATTACTCACAAACGACCACATAGTGATTCTGGCGATGTCGAATATCGCCCTCCCAGAAAACATTTAACCGTCAATAGTACCAATCATTGCGTAAACATGAATTTAAATCAAAATTATTTTCAACCATTACAAAGCCTTATGGCTGACGATGATGAAATTGAAGAAGACATTGAAAATGAACGTTTTAACGTCATTAAAGAAGTTATCCCACCAATAGTTGTGCTAAAATCAACCAATGAACAAGTGCGTGAATTCTTAAATAACCTTAAAATAGAAAACCTTTGTCTCTTGATTCTTATGATCTTATTAAAACTGAATTGACAAATTACAAATACGAGATTTATACACACTCGCGAAAATCTGCGAGACCGTTTAAAGTAATCTTGTCAGGCTTAAGCCTTATCAAGGAAAATGATATTAAACAAGAACTTATACAGTCTGGTGTAAAATGTATTGACGTCAAAACAATAACATTCAATTCTAAATCGAAGTTACAATATAAAAACTATTTATACGTCATTTATATACAACGTGGATCGATAAAATTGAGTAAACTTCGCCTTAAAGTCCCAAGTTTATTCAAAAATCTAATTCGTTGGGAATACAAAAGACATAATCCCGCCAAAATCACTTAGTGCCACAATTGTCAGTTGTATGGCCATGGCTCCATGCACTGCAATGTAGAAAGTTTTTGTGCCAACTGCTCCGGTAGTCACAAAACAGCAGACTGTACTTCTCCCGATAATAACAATCGTTGTGCTGATTGCAACGGTTCTCATAAATCCTATGATCCCAGCTGCATTAGTCGACAGAATTACTTGGATATTCGTCAGAAATTCTCATCTCGCCGCTCATCACAGAAGAATAATCACCGACCATCGTCATCATCAGCAACAGAAAAAAATGTTTCGTTCGATCATTTCTCCTTTAACCATTTCCCACCTTTGCCTTCGCGAGCTGGTCCCTCTCCTCGCTTTTCGGCCCCTAATTCCACTGCACCTAATTATGTTCCTGCTCAAGATGTTCCTCGCAGTACTTCGCCAATCCCCACTTCAACTCCAAATCCAAAATCTAATGATTTATTCTCTTTTGAAGAGATAAATTCTCTCTTAAATGAAGTTTTAACAAAACTTCGCTCTTGTAATACCAAAGCTGATCAATTTAATGTTATCAGGTTATCACTTCTCTAGCTATTAAGTATGTATACTCAAATGAACATGCAAAGTAATTCTCTTAATATAATAACATGGAATGCAAGAGGTATTACTAATAAACAAATAGAATTTTTCAATTTTATCATAAGAAAAAAAGTTGATATTGTGCTCGTTACAGAAACCTGGCTTAATGGTAATAAGACTTTCTCTCATCCAAACTTTGTCTGCTATCGCCTCGACAGGGAGTCTACCAGAGGTGGTGGTGTAGCAATTTTAATAAGGAAAGGTATTGAACACTCTGTTCTTCCTAACTTAAATCTCCAGTGTATTGAGATTTTAGGTAAAGACATTGCATTAACTAGCAACTCTAAAACGAGTATTTTTTGTGCCTATTTCCCTGGCGGAAATAAAAACGCAGAAAAAATTACTAATTTTAAAAGAAATTTGCAAAAATTATTCAGATATCGTCACAATATAATTATTGGAGGAGATTTAAACTGTCGACATCAGTTATGGAACTGCCTTCGTGCCAATTGCTGGGGCAATATTTTATGTGACATTAACGATCGTCACCCAAATTACTCGATACTGTTTCCTCCTAACCACACTTATATACCATCTTCCCCAAATAAAAGTCCCTCCACTCTTGACTTCTTTATCACTAACTCTCAAAATTACTGCAGTAGACCCTTCACGCATAATAAACTTGGGTCATATCATTTACCCGTTGATATCTGTATGAGTAATGTTGCAAATGTTAGACAAATCTCTTATTACTATAAGTATTCTGCAGCCAATTGGAATCTTTACAAATTGTATATAGGCAGAAATTGTCCTGACACTAATTTAGAGGACATACCTGATCCTTTACTCATTGATTCAATGTGTTCCAATTTTACTTCAATTATAAAAGGAGCAACTGACTATGCAATCCCTAAGAGACCCATCAAAGATACTCAACCAATACAGCTACCTTCTAATATCTTATACTTAATTCAACTAAGAAACGCGGAAAGAAGAAAATGGGTAAGATACAGATATGATTTATTTTTAAACAGCGTAAAATTCCTAAACAAAGCAATTAACAAAGAAATCTTTGAGTATAGAAACTGCCGGTGGGGAAAACTTCTTTCCTCTTTTGATAAGGCAAGTAATCCCTTTTGGAAAGTTTCAAAACTGTTAAAAAAAAGAGGGTATAGTATCCCGCCTCTTAAAGTTGAAAACCCGCTGTTCATTACACAAACTGAAAAGGCAAATCTTTTTACAACAAATTTTTCTATGAACAACACTACTTTAGCTCACTTAAGTGACCCTGATACTATTTGTGAAGTTAATAACTCAATAACAACCATCTCTCAATCAGACATAACTTTGCCTCCCTCTTATTTTGTGAACCATAGTAAAACAAGTTTTCTAATTAAAAATCTAAAATCGAAAAAGTCGCCTGGCCTTAACAGTATAAATAACACATTGCTAAAACATCTCCCGTTGAGTGGTACAAAATATTTAACAACTATTTTTAATGCGTGCCTCAAACTATGATATTTCCCAGTTTGTTGGAAAAAAGCGTCGTTTATTCCAATTCACAAACCAAGTAAACCTAAAAACGAAATTAATAGCTATAGGCCAATAAGTTTGCTCTGTAGTGTAAGCAAATTGTTAGAAAAAATAATCAAAGACAAAATATATGAACATATTGAAACATATCATATTCTTCCTAGCTTTCAGTTTGGATTCAGACAAAGCCACAATACTATCCAACAAGTTGCAAGGATTAAAAAACATATAAAAGATCCGGTTACTCCACGGTCGACCAAATTTTTGTCCTTAAGAGTATTGCCGAGAACTTCCTACGAAGCAAAAAGAAACTTTATTGCTTCTTCGTTGATTTTAAAGCACCGTTTGATGCATTGGACAGAAATGCGCTCATATATAAGCTTTATGGCCTAGGGATGTCCAGGAAATTTGGTAAAGTCGTCAGAAATATATACAATGATACTAAAGCCGCGGTTTGGAATGGAGAGGAAATCTCTGAATGGTTTCAGACTGAAAAAGGCGTACGGCAGGGGTGTGCGTTGAGTCCTCTTTTATTTGCGCTCTTTGTGGATGACCTTACCGACAACATTGGTGGAGGAGTGGAATTTGCCGGGACAACGATCAAAGCACTATTCTATGCCGATGACATTGTGCTGTTTTCTAACTCACCCCAATCATTGCAACTGATGATAAACCAATTGCATAGATACTGTGTAACGTGGAATCTAAAGGTCAATTTAAGTAAATCTAAAATAATGATTTTCAAGAACGGAGGTGGAAGAAATTGCTCAAATGAAAGATGGAGCTACGATTCAAACTCGATTGAGGTGGTTAGAGAATTCAATTATCTAGGAGTGTGCTTCACAAAGAATCTTAGTATGGAAAAACACCTTAGTGAAAAACTTATGAAAGCAAAAAGTGCAATTGGAACCTCCTGGGCAAAGTGTTTCTCAAACAAGAACATAGCACATAGCAGCAAATATCGTGTGTTTGAAGCAGTGTCTAGGTCTATTATGCTTTACGCAGCACAGGCTTGGGGATACAAGCAATACGAAAGTGTGGAAAAACTCCTAAGATTCTTTATCAAAAGAATATTTCATCTCCCATAAAACACACCAAACTACATGGTTCTGCTGGAAACTGGACTATCGCCGCTTTTTATTCAAACCCTCAAACTACATATAGACTATATCATCAAAGTACTGCAAATGCATAATGAAAGATTACCAAAGAAAGCAGCCCTCTATGCAATCAATCAAAGAAGTAGTTGGTACGCAGAATGGCTCGAGCTGGCTTTGTGGTGTGAAATGTCACTGGATCTGGATTTCGGTAACGTTGATGATTGCAGGGTTAAACTGTATAAATTAATTGCAAGGGTTGATGAAAAACTCCGTAGTCGCTGTATAGAAGAAGCCTCGAATTCAACTCATAGATTGATCTACAAACATCTCTGTCATAACCTTGGTCAAAATAACTATTTCAGAGATGAGAACAGTGTGGAGGTTATTTCTATGATGCTGAGACTTCGAGGCGAGCTCCTGCATCTCAACTATGTACCACATAGAGAGGATCGACCCGGGGAATGCAGTTTATGTAACCGAAGAGAAAGAGAAGATGTTTTTCACTTCTTAGGAAAATGCCCTGTGCTAGTAGAAAGTAGGAGAGCCTTCCTTGGATCTAATTACCTTTCGGAAGAGGAAATGATAAGACTCTTAAATGAGATGACGGTGGAAAAACTCTTTATGTACTGCAAAGTGGCTAAATCATACCGGGACAGAATAATCTACGAAAGCTTTTGAAAATGCACCGAAGTAAAATATTTATTTTGATTTTAAAATAAAATATACAAGATAGATATCTTTTTTTTTTAACAATAATTCTTGATTTTATACAACCATTGAACCAATAAGCTTTAAATTATATTAATTTTGTTTTGTCAACCTGGCAGACGGCATTGCCATGCTAATTGTGATTTTGTTAATTTATAAATATGTAAAGAAATAATGAAAATAAAATCAATCTAATCTAATCATATAAAAGATAACTTCAATTCCAAAAAATCAACTGGTCTCATCATGTTGGACATAGAAAAGGCATTCGATACGGTCTGGCATGAGGGATTGCTTCACAAGTTCAAGTTGTTTAATTTTCCAATGCCAATAATAAAAATAATTCAAAGCTTTCTGTCTGATAGAGAGTTTGTGGTCATATTGAACAAAGTCTTCTTCTACACAAGCTACATTATCCGGTGTACCAAAAGGTTCGGCACTCGGACCTATCCTTTTCAATATTTTTGTATCTGACCTTCCTCAAATTGGTGACAATGTCCAAATGTTTGCAGATGATACAGAAATTTTCGCTTCAGGAATTTTGGATAGTGATGTTCACCATACCCTACAAGAATCACTTAATAAACTCGAAGATTATTTCAAAAAATGGAAAATCAAGATAAATGCAAAACCCAAGCAATATGGTTTTCACGTCGTCGTAAGCCATGTTTTTTACCTGGAAATGTAAATCTTCAATTGGGCTCAGTCAACATCGAATGGTCTGAGCATTGCAGATATCTTGGCATTATGTTAGACAAAAAACTCAGTTTTAATACACACATATCCATAACTATAAATAAAATAAATAGGTATATCCAAATTCTCTATGATATCCAGAAAATCTGAACTGAGTAAGGACAACAAAATTATTTTGTTCAAATCAGTTTTTCAATCCATCGTCCTCTATGGTGCACCTGTTTGGGGCGACTGTGCCAAAACTCATAAGCTGAAACTACAAAGATGTCAAAATAAAATGCTTAAGATTATGTTAGATCTTCCAAGGTGTTACTCGACACACAGGTTACACGAACTAGTAAATATCAACTTTTTAAACCTAAACATTGAAATTTATAAAGACAAATTTCATCGCAATTGTTCTTTATCCGATAATGAACTCTTTCGTCAATTACTTCAATAACAATGAAATATGCATACATATAAAATAATCAAGTGCAATATTAGTTTCTAAGTTTTTTGAATAAGGGTTTTTTGTTTTAGTTCTTTTCCCTTTAAATACCAAGTTTATAATACTCTTCTTCTTTGTATAAAATTATATCTTAAGCCTAGTACGCTGCTGATGCGAAACGAAAATTCCCATACAAAAATGACATGAAATCATAAACGAAAAATTTCGCTGTGCTTTTCGTTTTTCAGTACGCTGCTGAACGACAAAATGTGACATTTTAGTGGATAGCTGTACTAGATTTCTTAGTACAATTCTCCACTCTTTTCGTTCTCAATTTAATTGCCCAGCACATTAATTTCTTGCGAAATTTTGACGTTTAATTTTTTATTGAAAAAAAATTGTTTACTCGTGACTTTCGGTGTTTTGACTTTGATTTATATTTGATTTAAAATAAAATGGATTTGTCTAATGTGTCCCAACATTGCATTTCTGAATCGGAAACTCAGGATGTTATTGGTGATGTGCAAGAAGTGATGAAGGCAAGCAGTGAAATTCAACTTCCAGACAGAACTCTCCACAAATATTTTTCCCCTGTGGTTTTCGTTTTAATTTCGCTCTGCACTTGGAGACCGCCGAAAAATTTCGTTTCGCATCAGCAGCGTACTAGGCTTAAGCTGTAAAGGATGACCTAAAACTCTACAAAAATATAATTTGAATGTAATCTAGACTTATAAAATGTAACTAATAAAACTTTAATTGAAATTTTCGACTCAAATATCTTTTCAAGACTTTAAGATATTGGCTTTAAACTATTTTTTTGTTATAAGCAATTTTTTTTTCAATATTCAGTAAAATTTTGAGAAAAATCGAATTGACAGTTTTTTTTACAAAAATATAAACCTAAAAAAAAAAAACAATACTAAAACTTAGTAAAAATTTACTTTCGATTCAAATATCTATTCAAAAATTAAAAATATTGGCTTAAAACTTATTTTATCGCACAGAAAATATTGTTTTCGACGTTCAGTACATTTTTTATAAAAATCAAACAGTCAGTTTTTTCATAAAAAAATAAAATCTACAAAAAATAGTACGC
Source organism: Eupeodes latifasciatus (assembly GCA_920104205.1). Lineage (NCBI taxonomy): Eukaryota > Metazoa > Arthropoda > Insecta > Diptera > Syrphidae > Eupeodes > Eupeodes latifasciatus. The sequence continues at coordinate 118,853,574 of OV049926.1, forward strand.
AAAATTGGTAAAAATTGATATGCGGTTTTCGATATCTTGTGAAAAGTAGAAGATATTGACTTCAAATTAATTTCATTCATCCAATTTGTATTTATTTATGTATATTAGAAATAATTTTTTTATGAAATGCTACTAAAATTGGCTTTCGACTAAAAATCTTGTTAACAAAAATCTTGTTTTAAGAATAATTCAACTGGCAACTTTTTTAATAGAACACGAAAACCTACAAACTTTTAAGCAAGACAAATCGACTGACAGGATGGGAAGTTATCAGTGTGGGTCGAATCCCAGCCTCTTTTTTTACACTTCTTCGGTTGATTTTAATATGAATTTCTAAAGATTTCTATAGTAGTCTAGTAAAAAATATAGCCTATGTTACTCAGTGATAATGTAACTTTCTAATGAAAAAAGAATTATTAAAATCGGTCCAGTACTTTTTGAGTTTACTCGTTACATACAAAAATACAAATCTTTCCTCTTTATAATATCGTATTATTATTAGTGTGGATTAATACGGATGATGCTAGTTTTTATATTTAGTTATAAGTGGTCTGTTAGAGATTATATAACATGCGCACACTTAAGGGAATATCCTTATTATGCCAACACACAGTGTGAACATTATGAAAGGGAAAGACAGAGTGTGGCAAAACATAAAAAGTTATAAAACGTTCACAAAATTTGTCAACCTTGCTGACGGCATAACCATATCTTTAATATTCCTAATATTGTTTTCAATTGTTAAGAACTAAATGTTAAAAATGAATTACTTACTTACTCTTCCTAGACCTGAATATAACTAGTTCTCAGGATTTTATACCAATTTAGTTTTGTTTAGAAAGAGAATTCTGTCGGAAAGTCGGTAAGGCACCAATGTATTTCTCTCCGAATGCCTTGGCTCGCAATGGAAATAAAGGAAAATTTAATTTAAACTTTTTATTTCCCAAGCAACAATTTGTAACCTTAGTAGCAAAATTACCGCTGTTATTAATTTTACCTGGAATAACCTTGGTTTTTAAATGGTTTGAAATAGGTTATCTTTAAACTGAGGGAAATTTTCAGTTAAAACAAATCCTGAAATAAACCCAAAGTTAGTTTCAGGTAATTTTGCATCTTTTCTTAGGTACGAGTATTTTAATAACCCAGGTTTAAAATTGGCTTTAAAAAATCCTATTTGCAACCTGGGTCCTAAATCAGGTTTATATTTACCAATTATTTACTTTTTTTTCAATTTTCTGATTAATTTATTACCAGTTCTAGCTATCAAGTTCAAAACCAGCTTTAAAATAACTGATTTTTCAGGTTAAAAAAGATACTTTTGAATTTGGTAATTATTTTATTGGCAATAATCTTACCAGTTGTACTAAAAATTTAAAACTGGTAGTTAAGTCAAATTGGTTTTTAAATAATTTATTTTATTGGTTCATATTTTACTAATTTTATTTGAATTTGGTTTTAAAAAAGCTTAAATTTGAGTTGAAATATAATCTTTTTTTAGTAAAAGTTGAAAAAATACTATTTTTTACTCCATATTATCTATATTTAGTCTAAATATTTACCTATCTAGAGCCTCAGTAATAGTCTTACTCATTTGTATTCTCTCCACAACCAAACTCACTTAACCTCAACCACACAAACTATTTTCCAATCAGTATCAGACAGTGATGGAAATCGACTTTTTTCGATTGTACTGAAAGCCGAAACAAAAAAGTACTGAAAAAGACCAAATAGTACTGAGCTTTTTTAAATGGATAAAAGTAAACGAACACACAAATTCAAAAACAAAATGTAGGTATTTATTAACGAGAACAAAAACAAAAACAATTCATTTGTTATTACATATTTAATACTAAATGAACATAAAAAAGAAAAAAATGAACTTCATTATTAATGGCTAGATAAATATCGGACGGATCCCCATACCACAGTTAGGAGTTTTCATTGAAACTGATCATTGAATATTTGTATTTTTTGAGTTTCAATGATTTTTATAACTGATGACTTACGTATGTACATAATTTTTTACTCTAAAAGTTCTTCTTTTTGAAGTGGTTTGTTTGAAACATTTTTACTCACAAGATTTTTATTAATTATGAAGCTGTGACAACATTCATTTTTTATCAGATTTTTCGTTTCTATCAGTGCAGAACACGTTTGCAATTGCAAACGATTTCTTAATTTAGTTTTAATTATGTTTTGGTATGAAAATATTCTTTCGACATTTGCCGAGGAGTGAGGAACACAAAAGGCACCCTGAACAATGCGATGAATATTTTCAAACATCTCATTGCATTCATTTTTAAGAAGACCAATTTTTGCCCAAAACTCTGATATGGAAACTAGAGCTCTATATTCATTGTTTATCAGTTCAATATGTTTGTGTTCATTGGAAAAAAACTTTAAAATAAATTGAACGATAGAGTTAACTCGACCATCCAACACTGCACTTTGGGAAAAATTTTGAATTCCGTTTAAGAAAACGTCATCGAAATCAAATCTTTTTCTAATGCAGAAATGTAATGTAAAAGAATTTATTATATGATTTTTAAAGCTTTGAATATACATATCTGTTTCCCTTAATTTGTTTGAATTGTATAGGATTTCAGATTCGGTGCCGCAATATATTCAATCTTGGAATTAAGACGTGCACTCTTACATCTTCGGATTGCATTTTCAAGTTAACATCATTAATTAGTTTTAAGATATAAGATAAAAAAGTGAAATATAACTTAACATTTAAGACCTTAAGGCTGGAAGATATGAAGTTGAGGTTTTGTTTCTCATAATTGGATTCAAATTCACCAAGTCCAAAGTAATAACACAAAGAGTCCCATTGCTCTAAGATGCGGTCAAGTGCTTCCTATTAACACAAAAAAATTAGCATAAGCGCAATTTTTAAATACATTCTTTCAAGTACCTGACGGGAAAGCCATCGCGTAGCACAATATTTTAAAATTGTGTGTAAATTAGTTCCAAAATGTTCTTGGAACACTTGGAATTCCAACCCTCTGCTAGAGCTGTTACAAAAATGGTGATTTGTTTCCTTTATTAGCTTATCGACTACGTCTGGAAATTGTTCTGCTGCAGCCTTCAATGAAAGATTTAAATTATGACATACGCAGCCATTTACAATGAGACTGGGGACGACTTCCTTTAATTTTGCCCGAACACCGTTTGTTTTGCCCATCATAACAGGACAATTATCTGCGGTGAATCCAACCATGTTTTTAAATGAAATATTTTTTTGTTCAAAAATATTTTTAATTGTGTTAAAAATTCCGAAAGCCTTTCCGTCAGGAACTTCAGTAAGTGTCAAAAACATATCATGGCAATTTTCTTCGTATATTCGGATAACCACCGCCAATTTTTTTTTACAGTTATATCGGTACTTTCATCTACAACTTATGAAAAATATTGGCGGTTTGTTATTTCGGAAATAATTTTCGAATTTTCCGGAGCCATTATTTCTTTGATAATTTTTTGGCCTTTGTGTCGATTCATGACCATTTTTTTGACCACTTCTGAGTCAGATAGGTTTTTTTTTTTAAAAAGAATATTTAAATGATCCAATACTGCAAACGGTAAAATATGTTCTGCGATGAAAAGACTTAGGGATATTTCTAATTTTTTGGCATTTTCCGATGTTTTTATGTTTTTCTTTGACACGATAGTAAGCGTCGGAAAGTTTACGACGTCGTGAACGAACTGTCACAATTTTGTATGAAAATACTTTACGATCAAGTCGTAAATGAAAATATAGTAAGCGAGAAAAATTTTTTATGAAGGTATTATGAGATTTTATGTATCAAGATTTGACATCAACAAATATTTCAATATTACACAACATTTTTATTTATTTTTTTCAAACGCTTCATTAAATCCACCGAAATTGTTCACCACTTCATTTATAACAATTAATGCAATTTAATAATTTTTATATAAAGGGGCGTTCACGAAACTTTTGTCGGAATCTTTACGATTTTGCGACGTCGCGACGTTTCATGAATACCCTTATTGGGTAATTGTGATTTGGGTATGTTCGCGTCGCACATAATTTTTTGTAAGTGAAGTTGTGAAGATAAAAGAAAATTTAGTAAAGGAATTAATCAATTTTGTACAAACAATTCAAAATAGTACTGAAAATGGCAGAGATGTACTCACGTACTGAGAAAATCAAATAGTACTGCATTCAGTACAATAGTAAGCCTTTTTCCAACGGTGTTATCAGACTATGTTTTCGTCATTTGGTTTTTGTTGTGCCAGGCGTGAAGTCGTAAAGTTTGCTAAGTGCTAATAAATGAGTTGTGAAAAAATTATAAAAAAGTAATTTATCGAAAACAAAAGGATTGTTTATCAAAGGAGTTGGAGTCAACAGGATTATTGTGTCAAAAAGGATATTTGGTAAGTTGTTTTGGAATATATTAAATTTAATTATTTTTATTGGATGAAGCGTTTTTATGGGTAGTTTTTTTTTCTATTTCATATTTTCTCATAAAGAATAGGTAAAAAAATCTCTTTTTTTTAACTCTCCAAAAAAAAAAAAGTAAACAAACCTCGTAAAAAACAAGTAAACTAATCACTTCTTTTTGACTTTTGAATCGTGTATTTAACTATACATAGGTACACAAACAGATGCGACCGCAAGTTCTTTCATGTTTTTCGCAGTTGGCATTTTTTTTTTGTGTAATTTTTTTCCCTCATTACTCATAAAGAATAGGTAAAAAAATCTCTTCTCTTTAACTCTCTAGTAGAAAATAATGAAACAAATCACATCTTTTTTACTTCCTCATAAAAAACAAGTACAAATATTACTAGCATTTCCCTGGACGCAAAAAATGACTCGAACCATTCGTTTCGTTCTGTTTTTCTTTTAAATAGATTCGGAAACTCAGCACATTTGGAGGAGTACGTGCGAATAAGACTGTTCGCACAATGTCCAGGTGCATGTTTGAAGACACTTTGTTCATCGAATACTCGTGGTTCGGGACGGCCACCAAAAAACGGTTCGATGTGTTTAAGCAAATTTTTGGGGTGATGGTTGAGGCGGTCAGGAAGAGGTTCCCAAACTTTAGCGATGCAGAAGGATCCGCATACATAAGAACGTACTTGAAACAGGTCCGTTTCAGGCTAGGAAAAATGTAAGTTAATTTTACCTACATTTTTTTATATAGTTATATTTATATATTTATGAAGCTATAATAAACTAAAAAAATGTATTTAGAATATTGTTTTTATTTTTTTTTCTAATAAATTTGTGTATTTATTTTCAGCGACGGGGAAGCAACCGATTAAATTTGTTTGTATTAATCTGTTATATAAATATATATATACATATATATATAAGTATGCATTAGTTTTAAGTTCCTAAAGTAGATAAATGTTTAGTTTAAACATGAATAAAAAACATGTAAAAATTAATTTTTAACCTCAGATTTCGGAATTATACTGGGTTTTTGGTAATCTAATTCTATAACCGAAGAAAAATAATGGTTTTTAAGTAACCTAATTACAACGTTGAAACAAGGTATTAAAAACCGATTTGTAGGTTTTTATACTACCTGTAATAACAGGTAAATAAAATACGTCACCATAGCGCTTCAAATTAACGTTAACAGGACGTAAGATATTAACCGTTTCTTATCGGTTACATTTAATCTCCAATAAGCAGTTATTATTTTACCGTTTAAAGCTGGTTTTTTGTTACCACACAAAAACCCAGGTTTAGAAGAAGTTATTATTTAACTCTTTAAAATCGGTTTTTGTTACCAAGAAAAACCCCAAGTTCAAAAGTTACTGACCATTTCGGGTAATGGTTCTGGAACGTCTCCCAGCCGTGATTTTTACCGATTTCATTACTTTTCGGTAAATAACCTCGGGTTATAAATCGGTTTGTAAGCCGATTTTTTACCAAAAATTGTTGCTTGGGTTACTAATTATACCAAAAAATCACAAAGTGTTAAATTTCATGTTTAAACTCAAAACTCAATTAACAAAACTTTTAAATGATAACCGATGGTTAAAATAAAATACGAAACTGTCAAAATTCTGGGAAACTAATTAATTGTGATCAGAAAATTAACTAAGTAAGGAAATTAACGTCGATTATTATGGTGATGGTATGTTAACAGACGTTTTTAGAAAAGTATAGGTTATGATGCAGCCGTTAGCATAATTTCTAGATGCACTGCAGTTTTTTTTTGATCTCGTAGACATTTTGATTTTACAAAATTTTACAATTAAGTTTGTTTAAGAACCCTTTCGTTATAAGCCTTATAAGTGAATCTGGATTTTTTAACCCAAGTGCTGCAAGAACAAAAGAAATACTACCATAAATAATTGAATTATTTGCACGTGTTTTTGAACGTGTTTTGAACCTCTCTTTATATATATATTTGGTTTGAACTAGTCAATCACTTGTCAAAATTGAGAGTATAGTCTTCATAAGAAAATCTTTTAGATAAAAGTCTCGTAAACAGAAACTCAATCTATTAAATTTCATGAAACTTAAACTATTAAATAAATCTATAAGTATACATTTGTATACGTTTTGTTAAGCAATAGTGTATTATGCTATGTAGTACAAAGAAAAATCGAATCGAATCGAATTTCTGCCATCAACATTTCGATTTTAACCTGATGAAAGGTTTCGATTTCAGCATTTTTCACAACTATAAAAAGAAAGGATAGATTCTTCTTTTCTACACATACACACACTCACAATTCACATGCCTCATATTAAATATAAAAAAACGAATTCTATTTACACAGGACACTAGCTTAGCTATTTTAGTTGTTGATTTAGTAAACATCAGAGCAAAGAAGAAAAAGTGAGAGTGGCGAGTTCAAAGGACATATTGAGGTAATTGCTTGTCAAATAACATGAAATGGAAACATAGAACTTATACAAGTATACAATATCCTCATACACCTTTCTCAATTCAAAAAGATACACACATGATATGTGCCGGCAACAAAATATCACACAAAACGCCTACAACATAAAAGGCGTCCATCAGGCCATTGTTTGTCAATGGTATCAAAATAACAACAAGAAAAAAGATTCAATGTCCTGGTGTCGAAAATGTCCTTATTTTTTCAGTTGGGTGACAAATTTTCGTTGACAAAATGAAACAACACAATAAGGACAGTTAGTGTATAAAATATAAGGGATGCAGGATCGGTACATTACAGTGGTGATTTACAGATTCCAACAACAACATATAGCATATGGTATATTATAAACCTACACAGACTTTATGCAATTAAATTTGATGGTTAAAAACCTCTTTATTTGTGTTTGTTTCGTTTATTTAATTACCAGATGGACCAACAAACGTTGTCCTTCTTTTTAATTTGAATACATTTTGTGCGATAAATTATTTATTGTAACGAGAAACTAGAAGTTATTTTATTGAAATCAATCAAATAAAATAAAATAGTGGATATGTCAGCCCATGCATAATTTAAGGAACCGTTTGCTGTTGCTGGCCTTGAGATTAAATTGAATTATTAATTAAAAACGTCTTTTTCTTTTTATTAAAAAATTGTTTTTATATCTTAAATTTGATACAATTGAACATTTTTCAGAATAATTTATAACAAAAATATAAAAAATTAAGGGAAATTAAGATCAGAATTAATGTTAGCCTTACAAAATGGACAATTTCAAAGAGAGTTAAGAAAATATCACGAATAAGTTATTTGTTAAGCATTCGTAGATTATGGTCTAACTATGTGAAGATCTTCGTCGATTTTAATTAAATTATATTTTTATTTAGTTTCACAAAAGTCAACTCAAAGATCAATTTTAAATTAAGCTAAGTTGAAAATAAGAATGCGAAGAAGTGAAATTTCAATTTTTTTCTCTCTATCTTTTTTGGGTACGTCTACCTTTCAGAATACATAGAACCGAAAATGTATATCTTGTCAGGAAAGGTTCTGAAAGGAGTCTCCACAAAATTGTATAGCACTATAAAAACATTGAAAACGTGCATTTACCATAAATATGAAAATTAGGCAAATAGTTGAAATAAATTGCAAAGATATCGAAAATCGAACATCAATTTTTACCATTTTTGACTACTATTTTTTTGTAGATTTTAATTTTTATGAAAAAAAACTAACAGTTGGATTTTTACAACAATTCTACTTAATGTCGAAACCAATATTTTAAAAAGATGAAATTAGGTGCCAATGTTTTTAATTTTTAAAAATATATTTAAGTCGAAAATTAATTTTATATCAGCTTGGAATCAAGTCACAATATAACGGGTTTTCCATTTTCAAAAGTATAGAGCTGGAATTCGACATCTGTCAAACTAAGTCGTTAAACCAATTTTTTTCCCCAAAGCATAAAAATTGTTAAAACCTACTACAAAAATGGTGATATTGTCACAGCCACATATTGTGCTTTAAAAGGAGGTTATGGTTTACATAATCGTCCAACTAGGCGAGCAATCTTCAAAATTGTGAAGAAATTTTAAGAGACTGGATTGGTTACAGATATTGTAAGGACTGCGCATCATCGTTTCGCTCGTACCACTGAAAATATCGCTGCTGTAAGTGAAAGTGTTGCCGAAGACCCGAATAATGTCGATTCCTCGTCATTCTCAGGAATTTGAACTGTCTTACGGCACATTATGGCGTATTTTGCATTTGGATCTATCTACACCTACATCCATATAAAGTCCAGCTCGCACAACAACTTAAGCCAGCTGACCTTTCACAACGTCGTAGATACGTCAAATGGGTGCTTGCGGTCGACGGCGATTTTTCGAAAAAAAGTTTTCTTCAGCGACGAAGCACATTTCTCACTTGGTGGGTATGTTATTAAACAAAATTGTCGTATTTGGCTTTCTCAGAATCCTCAAGTAATTTGGACCTTACTTCTTCCAAAACGACGATGGAACGACTGTCATCGTCAATTCGGAGTGTTATGGTCATATGATAACCGACTTTTTTTGCCTGCAATTGAAGAATACGACTTGGAGAATATGAGGTTTCAACAAGACAATGCCACATGCCACACAACTCGAGCGAATATGGCTTTATTGCAAGAGACATTTAATGACTGCGGTATTTCTCGTCATAGCGATATCAACTGGCCACCAAGATCATGTGATTTGACACCTTTAACTCTTAGGCACTTTAAAACCAACATTCGACTAGTTATGGCTGAGATACCGCCCAATCTGTTCTAAAAAGTGGTCGAAGTGGTGCTTGCAACAAGGCGCGTGGTGTTCATTTTAATGAAGTCGTAATGATGACGTAATGTCAACGTTCAAACTTTATAATAAAAAACGAAATATCTTGAAAAAAAAAATAATTTATATGTGTTTTATTTACGTTTACTTTTGAAAGTGCAAAATGAATAACCCTGTATTATATAACATTTAATTAAAGTCGCTAGCTTCATTGGCTCGTGAGATATTTTGGGTTAAATTGCAATGGTAAAAAAATCACCCACTCAATTTTATCGAGTGTCATTTAGGAATCTTTCTGAATTATTATCTGTATAACAACATTTATTTGAAGTCGATATCTTTACTAATTGTTGAGATATGGACGACGTAACAGCTTCCCGAACTTACGAATGTACGTAAACACGCACGCACACACATATCTCTTAAAATCTTTTATTTAGATTCTAGGACCTTGAAACGTCAATCTATAAAAAATGTCAACATTTTCAAATCCACAAATCGGACCGATTACAATAACTTCCTATGGGAAGTTAGACAGACCGACGGAATCGAGGGACCCACTTTTTTGGACTTCTCTACATTCGTAATGTCATATTTGATTAAATCTCGAGTTCGCAATTCTTTACGAATGCAAAACTTGCCATATATGTACATATGTAGATCCGATATGTCGCAAGTAAAAATGAAAAACGTGCATTTCAAAAACAGATTTATGATTTCTCCATCTGATTTTTAAACTGATGGAAATTAAATTACATAATTTAACTCAAACCACATCTTTTTATTATTATCACCCCACTGTACTTTTACAAATCCCTTCGGCGACTACGACGCTAAATAAACTATGAATGTGAATGAAAAGAAATATTTTCAGTTCGCTGGCTGAAAACAAAAATTCAATACAGACAGAGGGGATGAGTATGAAGATGACCATGATGTCCTGTCCATTATAGTACATACATACATAACATTCTAAAGCTATACGTATGATGTATACATTTTCATTGGCCTTTTAACAAACGCAATAATGACAGAAAAGGACTATGGAGTACATATATTGTGTACGTACGTTTGGGTCAGAGGTCCAGCCACTTTAAGCGCGTGCCATCACATTACTCAAAGAGATGCGATGGGTGAGAAAAAGGTCAACGGATTTCAACAAAAGGACGAAATGAAATATGTGTCCTGATGTAAGTACCTGAGTAATATGTATGTACGAGTATTACGAACATTTTGGTTACTTTCTTTTGTGTGCAAATAGAATGTTAATTACACTGGACATTCAAAAATATTCACAAAGGAAATTAGAATAAATGGTTTGGTTAGGGAGCTAAAGGATATACCTATACAAAGCATTTTGGATATTAAAATGACGAGAAAGGGAAGGGATGTCAATGTTGTCTCTTCGAGCTCAGATTGTGTTTGTGTGCGTTTAAATTATTTCAAATGAGATTGTTTTGAGGTGTTATTTTATGCGGGGATGTTAGGTAGACGACATCATTCTTTAATTATAATATGGAGACTGGTGTCGGTGAATTTTTCTAATATTGAGGTTTGGGAAGCATAAATTATAACAAATATAATTCCTCTAATTAAAATTATAATTGGTTTGAAAAAAAATTATGCTATTGCTGATAGTGAAATTTCTCAATCTTCATCCGATTTCATTGACGCTTGGACTTAAATGTTACAAGAAACATAATTGTATGGAATTATGTTTAAAAAATAAAAAAAAAAAAAAACTAAAATCGATTAATGGACTTTTTGAAGAATTATATAGGCAATTCAAATATTAAACTCAAAGCTAGATTGATTCTACGTACAGGGGTACAGGGAAAGGAAATGACAGTATTTATCGTAATTCTATACTTTATATGTTGAATGAGGTCGGTATGTCGCTAAATAATTAATACGTAACTTACTTACTAAAGGTGGCTCTACAGACCGGGACGGACCTGAGCTTCAACCAACATGCGTCTAATTTTATAGTTGTCCATGGTGACGTTTTGTCCAAGACGCCGTCGTTCAATGTTCTTTTTTGATGACAGTATACCCTCATTAACCACCAAACCAATCTTCTTCGCTTCCGTCGCAGTGCTCAAAAACTCTCCACTGACATCATGTTTTGATCTTCCAATTATGTCAATATATTCGGCGTACCCGAGTAAATGCATGGACCTTTGGAAGATTGACTGTTGAGTTTTGCACAATTCTTTCCAAAACGATGTTGAAGAAGTGGCATGACGGTGCATCGCCTTGTATAAAGTCTTTTCTGACATCACACGCATCGGTAAGATGTTTTCCAACCTTGATAGAGCAGCGTACATTCTCCATCGTAATTCTGCACAAACGGACAAATTTGACAGGAATTCCAAAACTAGACATTGCTGTGTAAAGCTCTTCCCTATAGATGCTGTCATACGGGGTTTTGAGGTCGATAAAGAGATGCTGGGTATGGATTGGAGGTTCCTGGATTATTTCCAAGGTAACATAATACGACAGAAATGATCTTATAGCAATGTTCAGAAGACTGATTCCTCTGTGGTTGGTGCAATTCAAAGTGTCTCCTTTCTTGTGTATTGGTCAAACTATGTTGAGATTCCACTTATCGGACATGCTTTCTTCCAACGATATTTTGCAGATGAGTTGGTGCATGCTCCTTACTTACTATTCACTTCATCCAGGTCGGGTAGGTGGAATTGTTGTTCTGCTTCGCCTAAGTTGAATGGTGCTATCTCCCCTACAGTGGAATTCGATTCATCGCATACTTAATCTACACTAATATTATAAAGAGGAAAGATTTGTATTTTTTATGTAACGAATAAACTAAAAAGTACTGGAACGATTTTAATAATTCTTTTTTCATTACAAAGCTACATTATCACTGAGTAACATAGGCTATATTTAGTACTATATTACTACCTATAGAAATCTTTAGAAATTCCTATTAAAACCAACCGAAGGTGTAAAAAATTAGCCATAAAATGTCTTTCATCGCACACGCTGCGAAGAGTATTAATGATAGGACAAAAAAATGTTTTCTAATTTAGTGATTCATGGTAGCAAGCTTATGACTTAAATATCTGTAACTATTTACATATGTCTACCCGTGCGAAGCCGGGACGGGCCGCTAGTAGATAATAAATATTCTAATTAAAACTATTACAAATAACTCGCAATTGTTCATTTTAATAACAGCTATAAAACAGCGGCGATTGTAAGTAAATAGCTCTAACGAATTTGCCTTTAGGTACTTGTTGAAAAGTACCTATTTTCTAGGTTGACGTTCGGACAAAGTTTGCGAATCCAAGCGATACAATTTTTTTCATTTGTTTCATTAAGGATAGTTTTTTAAAAGTGTGGTTTTCAAGAAGGAATAAAACTCATACAATTTAATGTAATGGCAAAGAATTTAGTCATTATGTTTTGAAAACGACACCCAATTTTCGACAACTTTTTGCAGTAAACGCGACCGTATGTGAGTAAACACTCGCTGAAGACGTCAATCGTCTTGGGCTTAAGTAAGTACGCAATTGAATTAAATTAAACCTACAAAAAATAGTCCAGTGCTGTTATATCTCACTCAAGATAATGCGCTCACAAAAATTTCCTTGCCTCGTTGCATCGCGCTAACCGAATCATTATTTTGGTAATAAATTTCGACGACTTGCAAATTTTATTTGGGTATTTCCAGATTCATAAACCACACGTCAAAATCTTTTTAGGTTATCGTTGACAATATTCCAATATTTCATCAGTTAGAATTGTTTTCCACTATAGTCAGCACAAAAAAAAAAGTTCATTAGAACATTAATTTTGAAGGATTTATAGTTATGTTGTTTGTGTGTTTGGTATTATTTGCATGTATGGTACCAATCCCAAGCTAATAATTACCTACCTCCAAACATTATAATCTCAGCGGAATGATATCAATCCTTCTTGTTGGTGCAAAAGTGCTTAACTAGCTTATTTTCATTATGACTTATGTTTATTGCACCATCACATAAAACACGAATAAACCAAAGAATCTTCTTTCCGTATCTGTAATATGCGACGAATGTAGATTATTTTGATATTTGCCTAAATAAAACAAATAAAAGAAATGTGATTTTAAAACTTTTTCACAGTGAATTCTCTTTTTGTATTTTTAAAAAAACACCCATTTTCCATGTCTAATATTTGTTGTTTAACTAAACATTTATTCGTTTTGTAAATAAACTTAAAATAAAAATAAACAAATGAAATAAAACTTCTAAACTTAAATGCAAACAAAGTGCAACAACAAAACTTATTCAAAATATTTGTACAATGAATTTCCGGGATCGACAAACAATGGCAATGACATCCTTTCTTTCTTATATATTATACATATATATATTTGTATTACCATCCTATGTACATATGTAAGTATACATATAAACATACTAGCTATATATAACAATCACTAAGGAAAAAGTTTCTCCTATGGAAAGAAACCTAAAACAAACGAACATGCGACGAGTATCCAACATATTTATTCCACTTAATCCTTACACACATGAAACATGACGTTGTCTTACAGCCTTATAGTCCTTGCAAAGACTAAATAAGAACCGACGCTGACGACAACGCACGGTAAGATGTACCGTACATACATACGTAGCTTCTGGTTCATATAGGTAGGTAAATGTTTTATCTTTTGTGGCAATTAAAATAAAATGAACCAACAGGTCGTACTTAGTTGCTGCTATGGTTGTCATATTATTGTTTATTAAAATAATAATAAATAAGTACAATTTTGTATTAAAGATTATAAAGCATGGCTTTTAAGCCATCTACCGCTTTCTAAAAAAAATTACATTTAGTGATTACAAAGTTCAGTAAATTAAACATTTATACAAATTTAGGCAATGAACAACTAAATATATAAATTGAAAAATTAAGTAAGAAGTAAAGTTTAAATAATTAAAAAAATAATTAAACAATGGAATTATAAATTATAATGTAAAACGAGAAAAAAGGAAAATTTCAATCTTCTACTTATTTTTCGTATGTGAAAGAAATATTAAACATTTGACTATTTGACGTATTTCTTACAATTTTAAAAACTATGGTGAAACAGAAAAAAAATGCAACAAGTTCAATACAGGGCTTTAAGTTTAGGTAAAACAAAAAATGTAAAAATTCATTTAAATTTATTTTAATATGTACATCCATAACTATTCGCTTGAGAGATAAATCGAAACAGCAACTTCCATTCATACTCTCTATATTGAGGATACTGACAAATTCGTCATACGAAAGACAACTTTCATTGAAATAAAGACAGCGAATTTCCTGCAAAATGGGACATATCGTTAAGAAACGATAGACGTCTTCATTTTGATTTAAGTTACAGAAGCCACAAATAGGGTTAATATCATTTCGATATATAGTCTAAAGTTTTTCTGTTCTGACTTCAAATATCAGGCTCATATCAGAGGCAGAAAGGACGCTTCTAAATAATTGTTTTCATCTATATTTAAATTTAAAATTTTAAATATAGCCCTAGAGGTAGGCTCTCTAGTCTTACCTCTGTTCGTCTACTTTTGCAATGCACCCATAGAAATTGTTTTGCCATTCTGCTACATTGATTGTACTTAAATTGAAAGGAACACCACATTCAAAGCAAAGTTTTTGCCAATTCCTAAAAGGAGTATAACCTTATCGATGAGAAACAAGGAGTATTCTTTTGTGTAAGTTGTTGTCAGTTCTTTTTATGACTTTGGTTAAAAAGTCAGCATTAGCCTTCAAGTATTGTATAAAAATTAAAGGTAAACCGGACTGAACGTAGATAGCATAGTTTGGAGTATTCGAGGGTAATTTGAATATTCTTTTGAACAAATTTGTTTGATATTTTCAAAATATTCCATTCATTGATAGTAGACTTCGTTACCATAGCAGAAAAAGGTGTTAATTGTGGCGTTGAACACTTTCAATTTGGACGTTTCGTCCGCAAAAGACTACGAAAAAACTGTGACCACATTAAATTAACTGCAGCCTTGGTTACAGCCAGTTTTTCATTTATATGGGCACTGATACTCAAATTACTCGAATAACAACCTAGGTATTTAAATTCATTGACAACTTCGATGCTGGTGCCATCTAATGTCCAGGTTCTCGAAATTCTGTCAAGCCGTTCATAACAATATTTTGTGTCAAATAAATACTTTGAAGTCAATGTCTTTCTTAAAAAATTAACTAAAAATGACCAACAATATTTTGCATATAAAAAATAGTTTAATTTCAAAATCAAATTTTTAACGAATTTTAATCGAAAACCAATTTTTGTCAATTATAGTATCGATTCTTGAAAGATTGTACCAAGGCCATTATTTTACGTTAACAACAAAATTAAGCAAAGAATGAAGTCATTTTAAAGTCAATACCTTCATTTATTCACGAGATATCGCGAATCGAATATCAATACAAATTTACCAATTGTACGTACTATTTTTTGTTGATATTAATTTCTATGAAAAAACTGACTGTTGTATTTTTATAAAATTTCACTAAATGTCGAAAACAATATTTTCTTTAAAATTAAATTAGTTTAAAAAAATATTTCTATTTTTTTGAAAAGATATTTTAGTGGAAAATCAATTTCCACCAACTTTAAGCAATGTTTTTTTTAAGTTTTTATTTTTTGTTACGAGAACTGTCAATTCGATTTAGTTCAACATTTTACCAGATGTCAAAAACTCAATTTTTTGAGAATCCTTTCTGCGTCTTTCCATGTTGTTATCTGTATAAAAAAATGTATGTTAATATCTGTACTGGTTCTTGAGATATGGACGATGAAAGAAGCTTCCCGAACATACGGACTTAAACGCAGACATCTCTCTAAAAATGTTTTATTTAGATACGAGGGAGTTTGACACATCTAGAAATGTCAAAATTTCCAATTCGACAAATCGGGTCGATTACAATAACTTCCTATGTGAAGTTAATGAAGAAAATGAGTTAAGTCGGTATCTTAATGTGTACCTTTTTAAATGCCTTAAGATTTATTTTTAAATTTGTTTGTTATTGAAAATCCCGTTAGAATATGATGAATATAGGAAAATAAATATTTTTCGCTGTCCAAAATTTAAATGACAATTTGTTGCACAAACATTGATTTAGTAGCTCTTATATATATTTAATACATTTTTTTTAATCAGATATTGTAGCTTAAAAAAAACGGGCGTTTCTGTTATAGCATTTATAAATAAAAATAAATGAATAAGATGAGGCAAGAGGACCTAGTGACTTACACCTCTCAACCATTCCTGAGTGCGAGTAGCCGAGTAATGTCAGGGATGGAGGGGACCAAAAGTTTTTCTGCCGAATCCGTGAAAAACAACTTTAGATGGCGCAGGCAGTGATTGAACTCTGCTTACCTTACACTTACCATAACGCCGCGGGTACTACATATTTATCAGGACTACTTATACCTTTAGTATCAACTGATTTTCTTTCTCGGCCTATCATTTATAATTGCTCCGGTTCTTACTTTTTTCTAATAGTTTGGACACATAGAATTTTCATTTAAAGATAATACGAATTTTATTTGTCGAATTTTTACGATTCAAAGCATTTCTTTTTTTATTTAAATATTTTGTTCCTCTTAATCATTAGAGCGGCTTTTTACGATTCCTTAACACAACCCTTTAGTACCGTTATAGCGAATTAAAATGGTGTCAAAAGAATATTACATAAATACACAGGTTCCTAATGCAGCAGGATGAACAAATAAAAACACAAGAATTCCACTTTATTTTTATATTCATCAAATTTTTCAATAAACAACCAAACTCGCTTTCGTAGACAATCACACTTCTCTACTTCCCCAACAAATGCTAAGCAAGCTTCATACCATAACATTGTCTTTGGCATATAAAACAGGATATTACCCCCAGCATCCGTTTGTAAACATAAAGTTGGAAAATGCTATTATACAGATACTCGTACACCTATTTATATGTACCAGTTGTTGGCGCAAAGTTATCCTTTTGATTAAGGTAGATGTATTTCTCTGTCTTCCATTTGTAGATATACTTTCTTTAACCCTTTCTTTTGACTAGTCATAAAATTTGTCCGAGTCGGTTATAGACGACATCAGACAGGCAACTCAAAAGTACTTCGTTATTATTATGCTATGTAGAATGTGAATGAATCCTTGGTATATTATAGAGTTAGGATATATGGCACTGGCGCTGGTTGTTTTGAGTGCGGCATGAAAGGCTGCTTGTGGAAGATCGTCCTTAAGGAAATTGACTTTACCAAATACTTTTCAAGGAAAAATAAACGAACAACAACGATTTCTTTTTTCTTTTTTTTTTTCATGTGATAAATGAATTGCTGTGAATGGCAGTTTTATTGAGAAGTTCTGTGACTAAGGTAGTTTTCAGAAATATAAGTATAAATGAAGGAAGTCATCCTTATAGTGCTTAGTGCCGTTTGAAAATTGTTCATTTATTGGTAGGAAAATGAAAAGAGTGTTTTAAATAAATATTATTCAACACCATACAAATAAGTGTGCAGTTTTATTTATATTTCTTGGATCTAATATTTAAAGGAATGGAAATTCAATTTTTATATTCTTTACATTTTTGTTGAGGTTATCTGTAGGCCTTTAAGAAAAACGAGATCTCACAAAAGAAAAATGTACAAAAATGGAGCCTAGTTTTGTTTTTTACAAATCACTTAATATGACAAGCAATGAAATCTAGAAGTACGCCAAGTTCTGAATTCTATTTAGAGTGGGATCAAAGCAATTCTTAATAACATAAGATAAAATTGGTCAATTTTTTTGAAACAAAGTAAATTTGGTCAACAGAAAACTAGGCGAGTAAAATACACTTACCACTATATCAACAACATCGTTCTTCAAATAAGAGGTTTCATTTTGAATATTCTATACTATTTGTAAACTTTCAGCAATTTTTGGTGATTTTTTCTGTTTTCTCTGTATCACAAAACATAGTTTTGAGAAAACTTTCAACATTTTACGATATTGGGAAGTGCCTCATAATCAGTTTTGCGGTTTTAAAAGTTCTGAAGGTAGATACTGGTCAAATATAGTATGAATTTGAGATAGCCCTGTTTCTAACATGAGAACGTAACTCGGCGTATTCGATGGTAGCAAACTATTTTCTTAACATAGTGTGTTAGGAGTTTTTCTGCATTGTTATACTTTTTGCAACCACCCACACTTGACAGCCAAACAGAAATATACTTTCAGAAACCGCTTCAAACACTTTAGATTTGCTGCTATGCGTAATCTTTCCACAAGAAATTAATGGCAGTTTCAGTTTTTCTTTCCATGCTCAAATTTCTTAAAAAGATTACGTTAAGGTATTTGTATTCGCTGACACAGTCAATAGTCTCACCGTTATACGTCAATTTTTCATTTCGACCTCCACCATAAGGCCATTGATGAAAACCGAAAACAAGGTCGGGTTCAATGAACAACCCTGCCTTACTTCTGTTGTAGTTGCGAACCAGTCAGAAAGTTCCGCACCGACTGAGTTCCTTTGTACAACTCTTCGAGCACACGGCCGAATTTGAGTGATACTCCTAAATCATACAACTTATTAAGTAAAACTCCCCGATTAATATGTCGAAAGCTACAAAAGTTTTTTTTTAAATAAAACAAAAACGGTTTTGGATATATCAATAAAATTCTTTATTCCTGTTAAAGGATGATCGATACCATTATATATAAAACTTGTTTTCTTTTGCATGGCCACTACGGGGACGCTTGCAGAAGTCCAGACGCTGAACCCAATTTTCGACAGTTTTCAAGGAGAAATCAGCTGATACTGCTGCTATTTCACGTTCGATATTCGTACGAAGTTCATTAATCGTCGCTGGCTTATTGGCATAGACAATAGACTTGACGTAGCCCCACAGGAAATAGTCTAACGGCGTCAAATCACACGACCGAGGCGGCCAAGCGAAAGCACCATTTCGTGACCATTTCCAATTGGGCCAAAAATACTTGGTTATCATTGAACGGTAGCGATCCTTAACGTGCCGGTCTTGGTCATCACGGAAGAAGTACGGCCCAATGACGCCGCCGGCCCATTAACCACACCAAACCGTAATTTTTTCGGGATGCAATGATGACTCATGGTTCAAATGGTAGACATGTGCATTCAAGAGGACACAAGCGTCCTCCTACTCTCACCTCCCCGTGGTAAACATCGGGTGCCTAGTACTTCAAATGGAGATTGGGTTCCAACCCCAGTGGAAAGTTGTTGGTGGTAGCAAACGAGAGAGGGGGGGAGAAGTGTTTCCACTAAAGCACCTCTCCTTATCCAGACGGCAGCGGAGGAATTCCCGAGATGGAATCAACGGTGGCGTCTACAGTTCCGGTAAGGTTGAACTACTTAGTGAACACCTTATAGGGCTTCTACGACTTATTCGGAGCCCAGGCCTATAAGGAGCGGTTTATCCGGCTCCCCGTTCTTGAAGTTATACTAAGGATCTGGCCCTCCAGGTTGGGGGTTGTGCCGTGTCGGGGTGACTTCCTGGCCCCGTAAACAAATAATAGTTGCGAAGCACCAACAAGCCTCGGATACGGACGGATTTACTGTTGACAACCCACGCAAACGAATTAAGGACAACGAACTTCGGATATGCACGTGGAATGTTAGGTCCCTTAACAGACCACGTGCGGCCGATGAATTAGCGGAGGCCCTAGATTGCTACAAAGCAGACATCACCGCCATCCAGGAAATACGATGGGATGGGCCGGCCGGGCAAAAAGAGGATGAAAAACTGCGATATTTACTATGGTGACTGCTACCGAAAAAACCAACAGTGCTTATTGGGATGCGGCTTTGTCATTGGAGCCAAACTAAGGCAACAAGTCTTGAGCTAAAGGTGCATCAACGAGCGCCTAACGACCATCCGCATCAAGGCTAAATTCGGCAACATTAGCCTGATATGCGCGCACGCCCCCACAGAAGAGAAGGATGACAACACCAAAGATATATGTTCTTCGAGCTCTTAGACAAAACATATGAGCAGTGTCCTAGCTACGATATTAAAATTGTCCGGGCGACTTTAATGCCAAGCTAGGAAGGACATCTTTGGTGGAATAATCGGGCGAAATGTCATGATAGCCAGTATGCGTTTTCCACACCTCAACATCCACAAAGGAACTTGGAGTTCTCCAGATCAATCTACCGTCAACCAGATTGACCATATTGCGATCGATGCCAGACACTCTTCCAGCATCATGGATGTCCGAACTTTCCAAGGAGCTAACATCGACTCGGACCACTACCTCGTAGTAGCCAAGGTAGCACTTCGGGTTTCCAGACCCAAGGCAAAACAGGGAGATGCTGGGAGAAGGTACAACGTCGAACGGCTACAATCGCAAGAGATCGCCAAATCCTTTTCCGACCGAGTTAAAAGTAACCTCTCTCGAAGTTCTCTGCCGCCAACACAATGTATCGAAAACCAGTGGCAAAACTGCCAAGATGCCATCAGAGAAGCCGCCTCTTACCTGCTGCGTTTCAAGCAGCCACCAACAAGGAACCCCTGGTTTGATGAGGAATGTCGGCAGGCAAATGCAGCCAAACAACAGGCACGCAAAGCGGCGCTGCATAAAAGGACGAGAGCTGCTCATGAGCTCTACGAGCAGAAGAGGCGAGAGGAACACCGACTTCTCAGAAGGAAAAACGAGAGGGCATGAGAAGCATGCCGTCGAAGATGTTGAGAGGTTTAAAAGCAGGAATGAAGTTCGAAAGTTTTATGAACAGGTGAAACGAAATTCACAAGTCCATAAACCTAGAACCGAAGGCTGCAAAGACGAAAGTGGAAATATCATAGTGGAACCGCAGTAAATGCTGAGGATATGGAAGGACCACTTCTGCAGACTGTATAACGGCGACGACGAACTGAATTTTGCTGTCAGGCAGGATGATCCATTCTACATAGACGACGAGATCCAACAATCACGTCCTCCCGATTTAGACGAATGCCGGCTTGAATGCCGATCTCTTTAAAGCAGCTGGAGATAAGTTGGTTAGGAGCATGCACCAACTTATCTGTAAGAAATGGTCGGAAGAAAGCATGCCCGATGAATGGAACCTCAGTATTGTTTGCCCGATCCTGAAAAAAGGAGACCCTCTTAACTGCACCAACTATAGAGGAATCAGTCTACTTAACATCGCCTACAAAATCTTCTCTGCCGTAATATGTGAACGTCTAAAGCCAATCGTCAACAACCTGATAGGTCCTTATCAGTGTGGTTTAAGACCAGGAAAGTCCACAGTCGATCAAATATTCACACTACGGCAGATCCTGGAAAAAACCCAAGAACACCAAATCGACACCCACCATCTTTTCATCGATTTCAAGGCCACATATGGCAGCATCTACAGGGACGAGCTGTATAGAGTCATGTCTAATTTTGGCATCCCTGCCAAACTTGTCCGTTTGTGCAGGATGACCATGGAGAATTCACGCTTCTCCATAAAGGTTGGAAACAACTTAGCAGAACCTTTCGATGTCAAAAAAGGTTTTAGACAAGGTGAAGCGCTGTCATGCGATTTTTTTAACATCGTACTTGAAAGAATAGTGCAAAACTCACACGTCAACACTAGAGGCACTATCTTTCAAAAGTCTGTCCAATTACTAGCATATACTGATGACATTGACATAATCGGAAGAACTCAGCGTGATGTCAATGGGGCTTTTGTGAGTATTGAGGCAGAAGCGGCAAAAATGGGTTTAACGGTTAATGAGGGCAAAACAAAGTACATGCTGTCGTCAAGAAAGTACCTACAACACCGACGTCTTGTTCAAAACGTCACCATCGACAGACGTAACTTTAAGGTAGTCAAGGACTTCGTCTACCTAGGCTCCGCTGTAAATGCAAAGCATCACCAGCGCTGAGATCAAACGAAGAATAACTCTTGCTAACCGCTGTTTCTTTGGGCTAAGAAAGCAATTGAGTGGAAAAGTCCTCTCTCGAAAGACCAAAGTGTCGCTATATCATCCCCGTCCTGCTATACGGTGCACAAGCATGGACTATGACAAAAGCGGTTGAAATCACTTTATGTCGTTTCGAGAGAAAAATTTTTCGTGTGATCTACGCTCCCGTATGCATCGAAGGGGAGTGGAGGAGAAGATGGAACGAAGAGCTGTACGGGTTGTACAGCAACGTAGACTTAGCCAGAAGGGTAAAAGTCCAACGACTAAGATGGCTGGGTCACGTAGAGCGCATGGAAACCAATGCTCCGGCGCGGAAAGTCTTCGAATCCACACCCACAGGACAGCGAAGTAGAGGAAGACCGCGGATCAGGTGGCGCGCACAAGTGGAAAGTGACCTCACCCAACTTGGAGCGCGAAACTGGAGACATCTAGCTAGGGACCGAGCTAGATGGAGAAGTTTGTTGGGTGAGGCCCTAGTTCACAAAGGACTGTAGCGCCACCTTAAGTAAGTAAGTAATGATGACTCATGGAGTACGTGTGGGTTGCTGCCTGACCAATACCGCATATTTTGTTTATTGACGAAGCCATTCAGCCAGAAATGGGCCTCATCGCTGAAGATGATTTTTCGATGAAAATCCGAATCATTTTCAAGTTGTTGCTCAGCCCAATTCACGAACATGCGACGCTTCTGGTGGTCAAGCGTTTAGTTCTTGCGTCAATTGTAAGGATGTAGGCCAAGACGTGTGAGAGACACATTTGGGCTTTCTGCAACTGAAGCCTCAGCGGCAGCAATATTCTCGACACTACGGGCAATTCTTTGTCTCACTAAAATGGGAACATTTTGTACTGTATTAAAGCTCTCCGCTAAACTTCTTAGAATGAAAATATTAATCAATGGTGGAGTAACCTGATCTAGAGCCAGTTTGGAATTTTTCAAAACTTTTCCTGTTTCTATCCAGGTATTGAGCCACTTAGGTAGCATCGTTGTAAAAATCTTAAACGTTGCGTAAAGAAAAAAAATTCGATGGCAATTCGAAGATTCCATCACTGATTTTTTTTGGTTTTTAGGGAATATAGTTGCATCCTGAAATTCCTTAACTACTATATCTCCTTCCATAACTTTATTGAAAAGTGTAACACCTCAATTGAAATACCCTTTATTCCGGCAGCTTTTCCATCCTTTAGATACCCCAACGTTTGTTCGAATTACCTTAAAGTGAATTAGCATTTAGATTAGAGTCCAAAACTTAACTGTTGAATCGAGGTGAAGCATAATGCCAAATTTTTGCTGACGTAATGGGATTATACTCGTAAGCAAATCCTTGAAGTGGGTGTGTAGCACAGTTGCATCCAGATTTTTGGACACACCAAATGTTTTTTCGATTTAATTCCCAGAACAGATTCAAAAATTCTGTTAAATTTTTGCAATTTGCCAGTCCATAGGCTTGACGTTCTTTATATTTTATCCTTAAATTGTTTGCAGTTATTTTTAAATAAATCTTGAGATCTTCAGAAGTTCCTCAACTATGCAAACGAGATTTTCCGAAACTTTTGGCGCATTCTTCATTAAATCAAGGTTCGTTATTTTTTATTACTTTTTTCACTCCTCTTTTAATGAGGGTAGGATACTTTTACAATATGTTTCAAAAAGATAAAGTCTGCATTTTGTTGTTCCTGAAGATTGATGTCTACGCTTTTGGAGGTGTCCTATAAATCTTGGAAATTTAGTATATCGCATATGTTGGTTAAGAACTTTTTCAAAAAGTAGTTGATCCTTAAAAAGAGAAGTATGTAGAGATCTATCTATGTGGAGCAATGAGTTGATTCTGGTTTGAGCATAAGTCTTAGGACCTATCTTCAATATCTTGTGAAGAAATCGGTTGTAAGAAAAGTACCTATACATTTTTGGCATGAAATATATCAAAGATTTTTTAACTCGCCAATTTATAGGTATTCCTAAGATTTCTGAGAATTTTCAAAGTCGGATTAATATAGCAGGAATAAGTTAAAATTTTTAACCCAGAAGTTATTCCTATTTGAAATGTGTCACGAAGAATAATTGAGAAATAAGATCACGAAAATTATATTCTTAGATTTTGGAAAACAAAAAATTTGATTATATTTCAGAGAAAACAGTAATCCCTGAGATCTCAGAAATATAAACTAACAAATTTATTAAGTTTCACCAAAAATTATATCAAATATTTTTCTTTTGTCATAAAAATTGTACTATAAAAAAATACATTTCTAAACTCCCCTTGCTTGGATATGAAGCACTTGAAAAGTCTGACATTCAGACATTGACATGGAAATTAAATTTAATTTGACAACAAGAGGACACTTTCCTTAGTAAGTCTGAGTCCTTCTGCAATTTTATAGATATGTACATTAAGTGTAAAGCATTTGAGCAAACGATTCGACACGATGACGATGAGCGTTGATGCGACAGTAGCTACCCTTTCGTTGCAACTGCTTGGTTTGCTTAAAGGGGGAAATTATATAACAATAAGAGTAATGTACATTTATAGAGATGTTCAATCCGTTTGTCATTTTGTCAACTGTCAACCGATTTTTACTTTTGTTTGTACATTCGATTTATTCTTTTGTGCACACATTTAACATTATCCTGCAATTGAATTGCGTTGTCTGTTGCTGCCTAATTAGCATTTGAATAGATAATTGCGTGAGCCCTGAAGCGATTCGTAGTTGTTGTCAAAGTAACATAAGTTCCAATAAAGGCATATTGCCCTAAGGCTTGGTAAGAGGCGTGGTAAAATCTGCCGAGAAGTGTGTCTGTGTAGTGGCAATAATTCCAAAGAGCTTCCGTTGTTGTGATTTGGCGGATGTGTCATAGAAGTGGGTACATATCCGGATGATGCCAGACGAAACATGAGAAAGGGTTAATCACGGATGAAATGCAGAATTTGTTATATTACTATGCACGTATTCTTCTACACAGAGGAGTGGGCATCAGTCGAGTTATATAGAGGGTGTTTCCATCTTCCATTATCGTAGCTTCCTCGTATGATGTACTTCATTAGAAAGCGAGGATGAATTTTGTTTGAATAAGAAACTTAATTCGTTTTATTTTGTTTGTGTTTTTTGTTTTTATTCTATAAGAGAATATTCATGTTAATTGAATTAAAGGATGTAAGTCTTTCTATAAGTGAACAGCACGAGTCCTTAGGGCAAATCTGTAATCGGATTGTGTGGTTGAGATATGCACATGTGTTTTTGAAAATGTGTAAATGTCACACTGTTTCAAAAGAAGTTATTAAAATTGTGTGTGTTTTTGCTTTTACAAAAATACCTCTCGAAAAATTTAACTATTGCTGATGAAATTAAGTTGCAGAACAGAGTTGCATCTAGAACTATGGTATTTCAAAGATTTTTTCTTTGAAAATGGGACACAGGTATCAAGGATCACGCCAAGAACCACTTAAATGAATTTTACGAAATTAAATTAAGTAGAGCCTCAGCCTAGTGACTTACTACTTTCAACCATTTCTGTGTACAGTAGTGATCAAAAAAAAAGAAGAAAAGAGAAAAGCTCTTAATCTTGTTTTAAAGAAATTATAAGGGCGATAATTATTTTGTTCACTTGCCGTCCAGCTCAATAAACTTGAATCTTGATATTAATGTATGAATATCCAAAAAGTAACATTTTTCAAAAAAGAAAATTCGATTCAAATGAAATTAATAAAAGTTCATAAAGTGTAGGCAATTGTCCTGATAAAGACTTTGTTCTCTCCAACTTATTATCTACATCGCAATATAAGATTCTAAATATATCCAAAAATTGAAGTTGAATAATAATTTATGGCTTCCTGTGGAAAACAAAATGAATTACCCATCCATTTCCGCACCACATTATGTTGTTCTTTACACTTATCCTATATTTCATTTCAATGTATAATAAATCCCAATTCGCCATCATATCGTTTATTCTATACGAGTGAGTATATATGCATTGTCCTTGTTGGCAATTTAATTTGTGAGTCATCTAGTGTCTTCGTCTCGCCTCTTAGCATCATCAACATTATTTTTGGGATTTGGATTGCTCTGATTGGAATATACGAGTATCTAAAAGAGAGGTCCACTTGGAATGATGTCCGTTTCCGCCCAAAGATTGGTTACTCGATTACGAGCAACACTCCAGCCCGGTCTCAAGTTATTGTGTTGTTATTGTTAAACCATTATTGAGTTGGAGGAAAGAAAAGGGATCCCAATCCCAATCCCATGGACAGGACATTATACAACAAACTCAGTGTGGTATCCACTATATTTCTACTCATGATGTGAAACACGCACATTTAGATCACCCTCCTGGAAAACAATATAATAAAAACTGGAGTTTAAGTGCTCTGTCAACATCGATAACATAAATATACTCAATACACTTAAGTGTATATGTGTTGATATATATGTATGTAAAGTATAAGCTTTAGGCTAAAATGTATGTCTAACAGTTCGATGAAAACTAGCAGGAGTCTCCAAAAACTCAATTAAGGCAGCTGGACGACCATACGAGGGTTGAATTTAGGGAAAATGCAATTGATTTGAAAGGAAAAATTTTATCAACAAATTCATACCCTCAATCCCAGCCATGTAATAGTTCTTGTGTTCATTGAAGCTTTTACATATAAATGATTATACGCGCCTCGCCTTGGATAAGTATAAAAATAATTGATGGCTTTCTAATCAATATGGTTCTTGGGAAGAACTAAGACAATATAAGTAGGAAAAATTATTAATATTTATAAGAAAACTAGCGGCCCGGTACGTGCTTCGCTACGTATAAGGTATAGTAATAAAAAAAATGACTATAAGTTTATTTATTCAAACAAAAAAATATTTTAAATTGCTAGCTATTTAAAAGTCCAAATGATATATTGTTTATAATATATTTATCAGCAAAGAGTAAAAAATAAAAAATAAAAAAGAATTGGGTACTCTTTTTATGGTGGGTCTATATGGGTTAGTCTAAAACAGTTACATAAACAATATTTTTTGCTTTTCCATTTTGAGCTTGAATACATAAACAGTTGGGGGTACCGACTCTGGAACAGGCAACATAAAGTTGGCCATGCGAAAAACATGATTCCTCCAAATTGGCACCACAAACGTGAAGTGTTTGCCCTTGGGCCTTATTTATGGACATCGCAAATGATAAACGCACAGGATATTGTAATCTTTTGAATTCAAATGGCATATCAGTTGGAATCATAGGGATACGCGCTATCAAACACACTTCGGTGGTATACCAGCCGGTTCCGCAATGAATTTAAAAATTCAATTGGATAATTCATTGCCTCATCTTGATTCATAACACTGTCAATTGATTTATATGTCGTGACTACACCTGGCAATTTCGCTTGAATTTGAAAATTAATGGCATTGATATGAATGTTCTTCTCTCAACCAATCATTATTTCTGTAATTCTGAAGAATATTCGGAAAAACACATTCAATCAACTCTTCTATAGATTGCGCAATTGTACAAAAATTATTCGGTAAAGTGATTAATCCGTTGGTACTGTCGATTGGTATTTTGCCATAACCAATTTCTAACAATTGTTTTGAAAACTCATGGGCAGTGGCATCATTATGTAGGTGAATACGCATATTAATGTTCAGTGTCGAAGCATGCCCGATGAATGGAACCTCAGTATTGTTTGCCCGATCCTGAAAAAAGGAGACCCTCTAAACTGCACCAATTATAGAGGAATCAGTCTACTTAACATCGCTTATAAAATCTTCTCTGCCGTAATATGTGAACGTCTAAAGCCCATCGTCAACAACCTGATAGGTCCTTATCAGTGTGGTTTTAGACCAGGAAAGTCCACAGTCGATCAAATATTCACATTACGGCAGATCCTGGAAAAAACCCAAGATCACCAAATCGACACCCACCATCTTTTCATCGATTTCAAGGCCGCATATGACAGTATCTACAGGGACGAACTGTATAGAGCCATGTCTAGTTTTGGCATCCCTACCAAACTCGTCCGTTTGTGCAGGATGACCATGGAGAATTCACGCTGCTCCATAAAGGTTGGAAACAACTTAACTGAACCTTTCGATGTCAAAAAAGGTTTTAGACAAGGTGATGCGCTGTCATGTGATTTTTTTAACATCGTACTTGAGAGAATAGTGCAAAGCTCACACGTCAACACCAGAGGCACTATCTTTCAAAAGTCTGTCCAATTACTAGCATATGCTGATGACATTGACATAATCGGAAGAACTCAGCGTGATGTCAATGGGGCTTTTGTGAGTATTGAGGCAGAGGCCGCAAAAATGGGTTTAACGGTTAATGAGGGCAAAACAAAGTACATGCTGTCATCAAGAAAGGACCTACAACACCGACGTCTTGGTCAAAACGTCACCATCGACAGACGTAACTTTGAGGTAGTCAAGGACTTCGTCTACCTAGGCTCCGCTGTAAACGCAGAAAACAACACCAGCGCTGAGATCAAACGAAGAATAACTCTTGCTAACCGCTGTTTCTTTGGGTTAAGAAAGCAATTGAGTGGAAAAATTCTCTCTCGAAGGACCAAAGTGTCGCTATATAAGACCCTTATCATCCCCGTCCTGCTATACGGTGCAGAAGCACGGACTTTGACAAAAGCGGATGAAAGCACCTTGGGTCGTTTCGAGAGAAAGATTCTTCGTGTGATCTACGGTCGCGTATGCATCGAAGGGGAGTGGAGGAGAAGATGGAACGAAGAGCTATACGGGCTGTACAGCGACGTAGACTTAGCCAGAAGGGTAAAAGTCCAACGACTAAGATGGCTAGGTCACGTAGAGCGCATGGAAACCAATGATCCGGCCCGGAAAGTCTTCGAATCCACACCCACAGGATAGCGCAGTAGAGGAAGACCGCGAATCAGGTGGCGCGCACAAGTGGAAGGTGACCTCACCCAACTCGGAGCGCGAAACTGGAGACATCTAGCTAGGGACCGAGCTAGATGGAGAAGTTTGTTGGGTGAGGCCCTAGTTCACACAGGACTGTAGCCCCACCTTAAGTAAATAAGTAAGTAAGTCAATTTTCGTACATATCTCCAAAGAACTGATGACTTCAAACAGGCGTTTATTTCATCAGCAGGAGTTGATCGAGGAATGACAGGCAATGTTTGACGAAAGTCCCCTGACAGCAATATCAGAGCACCACCAAAAAGCTGTTGATTACCGCGTAAATCTTGCATTGTTCGATTAAATGCTTCTATTGATTTTGTATTCGCCATTGTGCACTCATCCCATAAAATAATTGACGTTAATCGCAGAACTTTTGCCATAGCAGAATATTGCAAGTTAGAGTTCCAATCACCTCTACATTCAATGGCAATTTTAATGCAGTGTGCGGTCCGACCACCTTCTAATAATGTAGCAGCAATTCCCGAAGAGGCAAGTGCCAATGCAATTTTCTGTTCCGATCGAATAGTCGCTAAAATCAATAATACAACGAAAGTTTTGCCTGTACCACCAGGTGCATCCAAGAAATATAATCCACCTGCATTATTGAAAACGGCTTGCATGATTGTGTCATATACATACATGTTTTTGTTGAATATTCAATTTGGTGCTATTGCAATTTTGTGATTATCAGATGGCATACGATCAAGACCAATTTGGAACAATTGAACTAATGCGTTATGCTGATGGAAAAACCTTTGTAGCTCACGAATAATTTTTCGTTTTGTATTTGAAACAATTGCACAACGTTGATCCCATTCACGATTTTCATCACCAATAAAAGAAATTTGCAAAAATTGATGATCAGCGTCGTCGGGGTATGGCAATAACGAACCAGCTTGATGATAAATCTGGCCCTGAATCTGTAACATGTATGCAATTTTAGGTAGATGTTGAATCAGAATTTTTAAGACTTTTTGATTCAGATTGATATAAACGTGGGACAATCCTGTTGAGGTATTTACCTTAAAAGTCGGCATAAAATTATCTCTTATAATTTTAGTAGCACCAAAAGAAGTCATTTGAAATGCCGAATTGTGTTGATGAATATTACTCAAAAACTGCTTCGACGTTTGAGATGTCCCAAAAATAAATGAATACAATGGTTCGGGTGGAGTTTTTAATGTTGGCAATCTCACTTTACTATACCACAACACATTCCGGGCGTTTCACCTGAAAAGTTAGCCGCATCACAATGTGGACATATTGTGTCCATCATTCCAATGTATCCGTACATACTATAATCAATCTGACTATTGTAATTAATAGCAGCACGGAGCATTTCATCCAAAACAGCACGACGTATTTGTGATCGCCGACGTGCAAGATTAAGTAAATACAGGTACAGGGTCAACAGATCTATTCTGTGCAGTACGTTCACGCTGCGATGAATTAGCTTGTGCGCGTTCATCTGTATTCTGAGATCGTCTTAATAATGCCACTTGATTTGCATTGGGCGTTCGCCGGCCTATGTTTGTTCGTCTTGCTCGTGGCATTTTACCTTCACTCAATAACTTAACAATATTTTGGAAAATATAAACACAAAGCAATAACTCAACAATATTTTGGAAAATGTAAACACAACAAAGCAATAATTATCGCTGATAAAATGAAATGACACATGATGACATTAAATTTGTTTGACAGAACTAACGTCACTTTTTTGTCTTCGATTATTTTGCAAAAGGTTCAAATTGGCTTTTAAGTATTAGTACAAATTGTTTGTATATGGGTGTATAGAAAGATGTTGATTTCACACTTTTTCAAGATTTTTATTTAAATTTTCTCTTCGTACAAACCTTCTCTGGACTTCAACTTCCAAATTAGCCAAATCGGTAAAGTCATTGTTGAGTTATAACATTACAACGAAAAGTGGCATTGATTTTTATATATATAGAAGAAAATCAGAGCTTCTTTTTCTTTAACTCCACATATTCAAACCCAACGACAATGTCAAACATCTTTGCATCCTTTTTCTAAAGTAAAAGCCTGTTTTTATATTATGACTGAGTCTTATTAAAATGTTTGTCCTCAAACTTCTTTGGTGTCAGTCAAAGTCACAAGGAATTTTGTTATTCACAACATAAAAAAACTCAACAACAAATTTTATCTTGGTACCGATAGAGGTTTTTATTCAAGAATGGATAATTTCTATGCTTAGTGATAGAAGAATTTAAGCTTTGTTAGGTAACACAATCTCTTTCAAATATTTGATTAGAGGAACACCCCAGGGCGGTGTTATCTCCCCGCTCTTATGAATTTTAGTCATGAATAAAGTCCTCATATATATAAAAAGTTATGGGGTGAAGGCGGAAGCGAATGCTTATGATTTAGTTTTATTGATGTCGGGAAAGTTCGTCGCCGCCGTGGTTAGCGAAATTACAGAGATAGCTCTGAAGAAAAATAGAAGCTGGGCAACGAGCAGTGGACTAGGTGTTAATCATAGCAAAACTGAACTGATGCTCTTTACAACCAAAACTAAAATACTTGCCTTCACCCAACTCCGACTGAACGGTCAAATCCTGTCTTTATCCTCCAGCGCGAAATATCTAGTAATCATTCTAGATCCCAAACTAAACTGGAAAGTAAACAAACAATTGGGGCCTTCAATCGAAGATGATTTTGTGGACCTATACTCCCATTGTACATCCTATTTTGTCATATATGGATGGATCAATTGTGACATGCGCTTAACAAGAAATACAATACCGAAAAACTAAGGAAGGTTTAAAGAATAGCTTGTATCGACACTACAGGGGCCCTTCGATCCTGCCCAACAGATGCCCCAAATGTTATTCTGCACATGTTAAACCTACAAATTAAATATTTAGTATCGTGCAGCACGGTAAGGCTCAAAGAATAAAACTGTTGGTTTTCCAGGCCATATGGGTAGAGAGAAAAAACTAGTTCTTTTCTCTCTGATATGGGCATGGCAACACTAACGAACTGATTGCAGCGGATATTTTTGCGACGGGCGAAAGACTTCGATACCACTATCTTTACTGACTGTTTAAAGATAAAGTTTGGTCGGGAATCTTCTCTTTTTCCGTAAAAGTCTTTTCGACTACCTGATTATGCCAATGTATTTCAAGCGGAATTATTAGCAATGAGTGAAGCATGCAAAATACTTAAATCAAACTCAAACCAAAATAGAAACACGGCTATCAGCACTGACAGCCAGGCGGCTATTATGGCTATCAATACGACCACAACATCCTCCGCGTCATTATTTTTTTTAATTTCCAGATCGTAGTGGCATTGATGGAAATGAACGGGCTGATGAGTTGGCCCGGCAAAGATCGTTTCTTTATAGCTCACTTGCAGAAAGGGTAAATATTCCTCTTGGAGCTATCAAGGGCAAAATTTTGTCAATTGTACCATATCAAGGAAGATATGGCCTACCTATAACAAAAACCGTTTTATCGACATTTTTTGCAGCAAAGCTGGGTATCCCTCAGACCAACATGAAAGGGAAACTGTGTTTCACTTTCTCTGTAAATGTCCTGCCTGGGCGGTTCTAGAATGTTAAGCTTCGCAAAGCATTCTTTAAAGATCTTGATGAATTTTCCGAGATGAAAATAAAAGACCAGATTTCTTTTCTGAAAGCGACGAAATGGCTCTATAACAATATAAATCTGTCATAATATTATGTTTTCATATTTTTATTTTCCAATTTGTAGGTCAAACGAGTTTATGGTACCAAAACTGCGCTTCTTTCGCTAATTGAGTCGCGCAGCAAAGACTGCTTGCGACTGCTCTCCCTACCTAACCTACCTACCTACAATACTTTTTTAAGATATACTCTTGAATATGCTAACTAATGTGGCGTTCTTATTATAAATATCATTTTTGACGAATTCAAAACTTTCAAAGGAGATTTATTCATTTTACAAATCCTGGTAATCTTCTTTTCATCGAGCTTAAACTCACTTAAAACAGCCTTGTTTTTCCTATCTGGTCTTTAGCTGTTAAAAATTTGTTTCCGTTTTTATAAAAAAAATGATTTCCCTTATGTTTAAAAATAAAAAGAAACACAAAAATCAAAAAAAGGTTTGGTTTAGATCGTATAAGTTCTAGGTTAAGTTAGAGCTTTTACTAAGCAGTAAGCACACAAATAAATGTCTATTTTAAGTTAAAACTACCTGAGACCGTGCAAACTTGCCACTCTTAGATTAAATCACGTTTTGTATATACCTTAACCAAAATTCATACCTCGAAATATGTAAACTAAGAGTTCTTGGCCTTAAAGTATTTTTTATTGCAATTTCAAAAAGCAGTATTATAATGATGGGTATTGGTTTCCTATAAACTTTCCAACAAATAACAAATACCTAATTGTCTTTAATCTCTTGTCACTATGGCGACATGGCTCCGACTGTCTATCATACTCTCGTTGCGTTGTAGGTGGGTTGTCGTCGGCAACCAGGGCGCCACAACTCTTAAATTAATCCGATTTTGAAATGACATTTTAATTGAAACATTCCGCTCCGTTTCCATGAACGAAACGAAAACTGGTTGGTGAGTAAATATTATGATTATCCTCTTTGCCAGTAGATTCAGCCAACCCAGGGTGTCGTCGTCGCCGCCGCCGCCGCCGTGCAATGCCGTCACACCACCACAATCCCGCTGCCACAGCCCTTGCATTGACATCCTTAACAATTCACAGCTTGAATGCAACCCTAATTATAATCATCACGTAATTTTGGTCTCG
Source organism: Eupeodes latifasciatus (assembly GCA_920104205.1). NCBI lineage: Eukaryota > Metazoa > Arthropoda > Insecta > Diptera > Syrphidae > Eupeodes > Eupeodes latifasciatus. Next base: position 118,887,414 of record OV049926.1, read on the forward strand.
GTGTTTTTTGTGCATATTACAAACATCATACTTATATACTATACAATCACCCTCTCATTTTGTGACACATTCCTACGTTCCACTTAAATTAACCCGTCACACACAAAACGCACACAGTGGGGGAGGGCGAAGGAGAAAGCGAATCCTTTGAACTATCACACACCTATGAGCGAATACACGTTGATCCCGGATTTTATTTTCAACATTCGATGTATCTATCTATCCTTGAACCGTAATTGAGTCTTCATTAAAAAAAAAAATGAGGATTACACAGACACTAGACACATGATCCTGGCTCCTGCACGCGGATGTTTGCCGTGGCGCGCATGAATGCGGACACAGCTTAAGCAAACAAAAACCATCATACTCTCTCTGATGGTTATGGTCTACATAATCTACAAGTTCGCATATGGTTTCTAGATTTCGTTAAAAAATTTAGTTCATTTATTGCAAATAATTATATAGTACGAGTATATATATATACCCATATATTATGAGTTTTGAAGTTGAGAGACAACCGTGGACCGTCCTTATCTGTAAGTTTACCGATACCTTATACTCTATTTATTGTCTGTCTGTGTTTTTGGTAAGTCGTTTATAGGATTTTGACCATAATCATATAAATACGAAATGGGATATTCAACAGACAATCCCTTAACTCTGAGACTCACTGAGAGTGGTATTCAGCCTGAGGTTATTGTTGCTTCCATCCCATGGGAATACTTAAAATGTATATAGCAAGGTAAGTATGTATTATAAAGATGATTGAAATATGTTAAATTAAGGATGGTTTTTAGAAGGCATATCACCAACGACTATGCGTTGCGTACAACAGGGAACGAATCGGATGGCTTTGTATGTAGAAATAAAAGATATTTTAGGCATCTGAATGCAAACTAGCGACTGAACGTAAGAATGTTGCATACCGAGAAAAGCACAAAGTGAAACTGAACTGTTTCAACACGTCAAGCAATTCTTAAATCCAGCAATTCATAAAAGTATAGTGCACGTATGGGAACATGAAGGAATGCCAGACGACTAGCGAAAAGGTATCATCTGCAATACACAAGCAAGGAGATTTCACAATGTGCAGCAACTATCACGTCTTCTTTGAGTACCGCCTATAAAATACTCTCCTCTATTTTACAAGAAAGGATAGCCCCACCCCATACGCTTAAACTATCATCAAAAAATATCAGTGTGGCTTCATCGCAGGCAAATCAACAACCGATCCGTTTTTCACACTTAGACAGGCGATGGAAAATGTCTAGAATTTCAGGCCTATCAATATCATTTCATATTCCAACTAATAATCAAATATTAAAAATACGCAGACGACATCGACATCATGGGAAGAACTGAATAAGCGTGGCGTCAATTGCTTGAGGAACATTTGGTTAAACAATCAAGGTAGCGGAGCATGAATTTGAAGTCCTTTAATACCTTAGGTCAATATTCGCAATCAATATTGGACCCGAAGGCTTTTAACAGAACTACTATAAGTATCGAAAACTTGAATTTAATTATAAATTTCTGAGGAGCATTTATTCCAAATATGATTCTGTGACAATTTTTGTGGATGACATTTTGTTAAGTATACTCATATATCTACTGCGATAAAACATGCCGAAATGCTGTACCGTTTGTCAAAAACACGATTTTCACAGGTTTTTCATCCTATTTTTTTAATATTTTAAATTGGAATCCTGTGCAAATGTTATCTGCTCAGAATTTATTTGAATAAAGACAGAATTTGGCGAATGAGCTAAATTGACAGTTTCAATTACTTTCCAAACACTTACTATTACCAAATCTCAAGAAAGAAAGTTAAACGAATATCGTTAACATGCCCCGCTCAACGACGCTTTGTTGAACTTATTTCGTATTATTGGAATCGCATCCCTTTCGCACTCCATACAATTTGTCATTCACGACGATTTCCAGAAAAAAGCAAAGCTCAAAAATGTTAGTTTAAAGTTTACCATAAAGAATTTCCTTTAGTTTTTTTTATAGAAAACATACAACTAACACACAAACTAATTGAACTCAGGAACTCCAACCCAGCTATCTTAAATTAAAAAAAAGCAATCTAATCCATCTTAAGCTTTTTCAATCATTCAATTTCAAGAGTTTCTTTCGAAATTTTACTATAAAGATCACTCTTTCAAAAATAACCTCTCTCCTTGTATGTTTCAATGATAAATTCGCATAAAGCCTGCATTAGAACAAAGGAATCTGTTGACCAATTGGTATATGACGTTTAGATGTCAGAAACTGACAGCTTCGTAGAAAAGCAAGTTCAGAAATGATAAAGTAGTCTTTGGAACGGCAATGTAGTTCATTAGGCAAATTTCATAATACAATGGATGGTCAGTGGATCGAGTTTACTAACCGGAACTAATATTTTTAGGCCTCGGCCACGCAGTAAGCGGCTGAGCGGCTAAGCGGCTGAGCGGCAAAAAAAAAATATAAAACATATGAAATCACATAGAAGCGGCCACGCAATGAGCGAGCGGCGAAACAAAATTCTGAGCGGCTAAGCGGCGTCGCTCAGCAACCAAACCTGTTTTATTTTTCTGAGCGGCAAGAAGTAAAGATGGTCGAAGTAAACATTGAGCTGTTAATTTCGTGTGTGCAATCTCGACTTTAACTACTAATCGCTCAAAAGCTGTCGCTCAGTGCCTGGCCATACGTCGCTTAGAGTTGCCGCTCAGCCGCTTGCCGCTCAGCCGCTTAGCCGCTCAGCCGCTTAGCCGCTCAGCCGCTTACTGCGTGGCCGAGGCCTTAGAATTCTGCAATCGACATGATTACTACTAACAGAGGTGGCTATATTTAAAGGGTTTTTCAAAAAGGGCGTGTAGATGTTGAAACGGAATAAAACAAGCTTTGTGTGAGGTATTAACAAAATTATAAGGCTGCATTGCCACTTGGTAAACCTCACTTGGATTGGTGTCGTCCCATATACGGCAATTTTGCTTGTTAACACAGCCAAAATTGATCAAAAAATGCGACTCGGCACTAAAGATGATTTTCGGACAAAATTGGGGTCCTCTTCCAAACGATTGGAAGACCGGTCAGCGAAAAAACGGCGTTGTCTATGGTGATGAACTTTGCGCTCCTGGGTCAGTTGGATCTTGTACGGGTGTAGGCCCAAGTCCCGACGCAAAATATATTTTAAACTACACCTACATACATATGTAACTTGTTTTTATCATTGTCTAATAAAAAATTAATATTTGAATCAGAAAGTTAAGAATAATAATATAGAACAATACGAGTATGTTCTTTAAATACTTATTAGCAACGGTTTTTATCGATGTTGTTGGAGTTTGAAAATCGAAGATATGCAAGATTGCGAAGAATTGACAAATCCTTCAGAAGTAATTCTTGTCATGAAAAGTGCTTTCTCAAATTATCCGTTTGGATTCGGCTTAAAATTGTAGGTCCCCTCCATCCCTGACAACATAACTCGAACACACGAATGGTTAAGAGTTGTAAGCCACTAGGCCCTAGTTCTGAACGGACTATTGCACAACCTTATTTTATTTTTAAGATTAAAAATCAAAGCCAATGCCAATACTTTTTGAGTCATAATTTTATAAATCAGCAAAAAATTGTTTTCCACAGTCTTAAATGTATCTCATCTATTTTTAGGATTGAGACCTCTAACCCTTAAAAGCATCTCCTTTTTCTGTCGCTATTTTAAATGGAACTCATTTGTTTTTTGTTTAAAAAAAAAGAACTATAATTCTTTCCAATAAGGGGGATAATGCTCTTTTTGAGAACTATCTTTGTCTTGCGATTTATGTTGCTTACAGCAAGTTGAAAATTTTGTCTTCATACGCAAATAGAATAGAATAGAATAGAAAACTTAACTATGAACATATATTTCGGTATAAGATACTTGGCAGATATTTAAATACTCGTATATGAACATTTTGATTATTTAAACGAAAATATAACTATTTGAGCAGAAACTGTTCAATCAAAACCTGGGCTTAGCTTTACTCTGATTTGAATAGAATAATATAATAATCTATTCTCTAATTTTCTGTTAAAGATACCTCAAAATTGAACATGGAAATATTAGATGGAATTACACACATGAACCAACCAGATAAAGAAAAAGAAAGAGAAAGAGGGACTATAAGCTACCATGCAATATTTGAGAATATATTTATATCCTTATATCGTCTAAATCCTATTTTTCCATGTCATTAAACTAAATTGACCATTTCAATATACTAAATGTGTATACATTTATGGACAGAACATGCACAAAAATTGCTAACTTTCTATTACTAGCCTATATACATACGTATAAGCAAAAGCTTTATGCTTCCCTTATTTCATATACGTCTATAAGGAATGTGAATCCGTACATCCGTATCCGTTTGTTATTTTCTATTTTATTCCGAATAAATTCAAAATCCACTTGAAACACGCTTTAAGAGGGGGGCATTCTGTGGAACATATAAGATTTGTATCGCAATTTCAAAATAAATGGATAAACATAAGCCAGACCACCGCCATCAAGCCATGTCGAAATGAAACCCAATAGCGTGCATCGTTCACCCATATTTTAGGTGGGGATACACAATTCCGACAAAAAGAATAACAAAACAAAAATACTTACTTATACCTTATACCTCGTGATATAAAAGTTCAGCTTTTAGAGGCTACAGAAGTTTTCTCCTCTAAAATTAACAAACTATTCTAGAAATAAATTTTGTTTTTATTAAATCCAGTTCGAAAATTTATTGCAAATGAGTCTTATGAAAGGGCTTACACAAAGGGAGAAAGGTTTAAAAAGAATTTTAGTGAAGAAAATGGCTTTTTTGGTATTTTAGTCGAGTTAAATAAATAAAATTTAAAATTGCATCAAATCCTCAGGCTCAATTAACATTATAGTTTGGAGTTACGGAATTAAACTCGATTTTGGTTATTAAAATTTTAGTTGGTTTTATTTGATTGCCAAATCAAGCCTAATAGAATCTTTTCCCAAGTAAACACTTTAAGGAGAGTTCGGAAGGCTTCCAGTCCAGCCCACGGGTAAGTTTCATAACTAAATGATTGTTGCCAGTCACACATTAATACTCTTGAATCTTTTCAGTTTAAAGTACTTTTATTTAAGACAACTCTGTAGTGTTTGTTAAAGTTTATTTTTAAAGACGTGAGGTTTTCAATCTGGAAATACTTTTTTTGGTCTTTTTAACAGCTGTCACTTGATTTATTGCAAATTCAATAAATGGTGGTTCGGATTGCGAGACGCATCGCAAGCTACGTCCAATATTCGGTCTACAAAATCGCACAGCAGAGACGGTAATTCGAGCAACAATGGATCGGTTGCGTACCACATTTACTCTAGTGGATAGTGTGCAATCTTGGAGACGCGGACCGAACAGTGAGTACCGAAGAACCTGTTGTTGCTGTATAACAGAGTAACGAAGAAGACCAGAATGAGTCCATCCGCCATCGCGCGCAATAATAAGATAATTGGAACTGTGCCCATCCACTTCTTGGAAGATTTTGTCGAAGGATCTTGGTTTGTAGGCTTACAAAATCCACTCGGTGAATGGGACTATTATAAGCATTTTTTTTTTCAATTTGGAGTGATAATAATCCACAAAAATCACTGTCTTGTGGGCAGAGGTCCACATAATAATGACTTGATTAATGACTTTTTCGTGTAGTACCCGTGGCGTGATGGTTAGTGCGTTGGACTGTCATGCCAGAGGTCTTGGGTTCGATCCCTGCCTGTGCCATCTAAAGTTTATTTTACGGGTACTGCCTCTTGCGAGGAATTGACAAATTTTCCAAGAGTAATTCTTGTCATGAAAAGTGCTTTCTCAAATTAGCCGTTCGAATTCTGCTTAAAACTGTAGGTCCCTTCCATCCCTGACAGCATTACTCGCACACAGGAATGGTTGAGAGTTGTAAGTCACTAGGCCCTAGTTCTCAAAGGACTGTTGAGCCACCTAATTTATTTAATGACTTTTTCGTGCCTAAATTGGAGGATTTTGACGTGGAGGACATTTGGTTCCAATACTATACACAGCTACATGCCATACAGCCAACAAAACAATCAATTTATCGAAAGAAACTTTTGGTGAGCGCATTGTCTCGCAATTTAAAACTGCTGGACTATTTTTTGTGGGGTTATTTGAACTTGCTTGTGTACGTAGATAAGCCTGAGACGATTGACGCCTTGAAAGCGAAGTTATAGCGGCGAGTTATTGCTGACAAAAAGGAGTTGAAACTTAGGCCTGTCAAGCTACCCATGGCGGCCTTTTGATCCAAATTATTTTTAAACATAATGGTAAGCCCTTATTATTATGATACATTAAAATTCTTGGGCATAACATTAAATTTTTTGTGATTTATTTCTTCTTGAAAACCACTATATCTCAACTAACTTACTAAAAGCGGTCTCTTTACTAAACTGACTAAAGGAAAAGTATGTTAAATTTAAGACCATGGAATTCACTTATAAATAAAAAAATAAATTAGGTGGCGCAACAGTCCATGAAGGACCAGGGCCTAGTGACTTACAACTCTCAACCATCCCTGTGTGCGAGTAATGTTGTCAGAGATGGAAGGGACCTACAGTTTATATGCCGAATCCGAACGGCTAATTTGAGAAAGCACTTTTCATGACAAGAATTACTCTTGGAGAATTTGTCAATTCCTCGCAAGAGGCAGTACCCGTGAAAAAAGTTAGGTGGCACAGGCAGGGATTGAACCCAAGACCCCTTTCATGACAGTCCAACGCACTAACCATCACGCTACGGGTACTGGAATTCACTTACCAACCAGAAATTCTGTAGTTGGTTATTAATTAAGTAAACATTATGTATCATTATTACAAACGGAAAAAATAAGCCATAATAATAAAATGAATAAGGCCTAGAATACAGAGAGAACCAGATTTAATTTAGTCTCAATACCAAAATGGTGTCCTGTGATAGAATCCAAAATCCAATTCCAATCAGATTAAGATTAAATCTTTCACGAGTATGTATAATACGAAATAGCAAGAATGCATAAAATCAGTGTTCAATAAGAACTGCTTTATATATTTTCAGCCTAAGGGTTTATCGTCATCTATCGGACTGGGAATTGTACACATAGGTAAATCAAATCCATATCTCTCCCAAATGACTTCCAATAATATCCTTCCCTATTAACTCCCAATTGAATAATATAATGTCCCATCTACTTCAATATCTTTTCGCTACCTAAAGATAAATTGGTTTTGCCAGACATCATCTTTCTGCCAAGATGTCGAAGTGTGTATCTAATTATGACCTCTTGCAAGCAATTATAGTTACTCTGTTGGATGCCATTAAACAAATTAGCTACGCAAAAAGCCATGTTTAGAGGGACAGAGAGGGAGACGAAGAATACAAAAAAAAATACACACAAAAATTCCAAAAGCCAACAAGAATTCATATTATTATAGCATAATGACATTCTAATTATGTATCTTTCAAGAATCCTAGTCTCCATTTCTCCCTAAGGTATGTATGACTCAAGGGAAGCGTTCCTGTAATAAGTTGGTAGGTAAATTCCACATATAATTGCTTACAAATTGTCATGACTAAGTATGTTCATATATTAGTCTATGGCAGGGATAAGGATGTAGGCTTGGCTAGTGAGAGTGAGACTCGTATAGCATCTTTGAAATGTTTTCGGGATAATAAAGTGACATAATGTCAATTATGAAGAAGTGTCTCTGGTTCCTTCTCGAGCATTCAGACAGTCCCTAAAATAAACACAGACAAGTTACCTACCTAAGCATTATTTGATGTTCAGTGTGCAGGTATGTGTTATATTTGCTCACCTACTTGAAGGATTCTATTTTCATTTTTGTCAAATAAACTGTGTGTGTCGTGTTATGTAGTAGAAGATAGCGAAAGGATATCGCAGGAATCGGAAACAGAAAGTGTTACGTGATAAAAATCTACAATAAAAATGGAAATCCTTTTCTCCATTTTCATTAATCTAAAAACGATTGTAGCAGACTTTCAGTTGTCAGACACTTTTCAACCTTTAGCACCCTTCAGATCAGACTATCTATCTTCTTCTTATCGAAAACATTGAAAGGAGGTTATCCTCTCCAAGAGAAGACTTGAATTATTTAGAGTCATGTCTTTGATTAAAGAATAAAAGTGACGGTAGTCAAAATTTAAAAAAAAAAGCCTTCCTGCCACGGATGCTGTGCTGACGCTCAAATTCAAAGCACGTGTAAAGTGTTCATCAACACGTACCTTCCTCCAAACCACAACGCATTGTGAAAATGCTGCAACACAAATTAATCATCATGGCACTGCCACTTCCATCTCCACTTTCACCGATATTTGTGCGTACAGAATGATGTTCCAAAGATGGGTAGATGAATTTTTATTGGTCTTTAATGCGATTTCGTTTGGTGTACTTATCGAAAGAAAATTCCTTCTCAGTTTCAGCATCAAAGAAAAAAAATATCCACCTAGATCCTTTGAATATTACTTTTTCATGTCTGGGGGTTGGAAACTGAGTTCTTTTCCATCCTCCTGTTAGAAGGTGCCTACGGGTGGTATGGATGCGGCTGGGGCGATGGGTTTTTTTTCTTCTTCATACTTCTAAAATCATTACAATAACATTACAAAAACATCCGCTGGCTAATACTCAGAAGCCACGTGAGGTGAAAGTCAAAAAGTCTGAGCGACCAAACACCCCTAAAGGAACCATGCCGTTGCTGTTCGTTTGCTGACTTGCCGTAAGGGAAAATTAACATTTTTAATGCTAACAACTTTGTGGATTTAATGGGCAATGAAAACCTTATCTGGGTTTATTTATGGGCTTATATTGAAATGTTACGACAAACTCTGACAAAAGAGCTTGTTGAAAATTAAAACCATTTAAGTTTATTTTCTAACATAAACATATTTTGCACTTAAACGGGTTGTTTGCTGCATGTTTTTGTTGGGTTTAAATGCAAATGTGGTAATTCTAAATATACATATAGAAGGTGTTCGACACAAGAAAATATAGAGTACAATTTATAGAGAAATATATTTTTTTGAAAGATTATTTTGACATTTATGAAGTTAAATATTCGTGTAGCTATAAGTTTAATGAAAACATTCTGACCGTTTTTGAACACTTAGGCGAGCTTTATTTGTTGCTCTTCATACTGGATTAAACTCCAATGGAAGATGATTTTTTAAAGTAAGAATCCAACTAAAAAGCTTTATTATTTGGATTTTCTAATAGCTTCAGTAAGGCTATAAAACAATTCTCAGCCGAGAGTAGAGTTGTTTAAACAATAAGCAGGAGTCATCGTTTTCTAGCCATAAAATAATTAACAGCAGTGTTGCTTAATGGCTGATAGAAATCGAACGATTATTCATAAAGGTATTGATATTATATTTTTGACCTTTATAATATTCCCATTCAATTAAATGTCATATGTTTCAGATTAGATTAGATTAGATTTAGATTAAACATTTTATTTCTTAAAATCCAAATAAATACAATAAGAAAGAAAAGAAATAAGTGACAAAAATATTTTTATAAAAAATAGTTATTGTCACTCTAAGAAAATTGTTACATTTATTAATTAAAATGGGTGGGGTGACCCTTAAAAGAAAAATTAAAAAAGAAAGTTAAAATATCATAAATTTATGTAATACATACAGAAATTAAGTTAAATTGAAGTTAAACATTTCAAGAAAACATCAGGTAGAACCATTTACAAAAAATTCAATATTTTCATTGTCAAGACTAAGGAGCCAATATTTAACTTGTTTCATAAATAACAAATGAGAAGTTTGCATCCTGATAGAATGGGGGAGTCTATTAAATATCCGACATGAGGAAACATTATAAAAATTTCTAAATGCGGTTGTTCGATATACCGGTATAGAAACTCGGTTTAAAAAATTTCCACGTAAACTATAATTATCAATTATTCTAAAATTAAGATTACCTGATCTCTTAAAGAAAATTTTTAGAACTTTATAACAATACATATGTCTCACTGAAAGAATTTTCAAATCTCTAAATAGCGGAAAACTAGGGTACAGGCGAGGCTTACCACATATTTTCTTCAGAACACTTTTTTGCAAAACTAATAAAGGTTGTATTTTGTTATAATATGAACCTCCCCAACAAGAAATTCCATATTCTAGTTTCGAATGAAAAATGTCATAATAAATTTTAAGTAGCAGTTTGGAAGAGCAAACTTTACGCAAAAAGAAGAAGTTTCTAAGAGTGCACCGAAAATATTGTCTAAGATTCTCTGTGTGGTTATAAAAACTCATTCTAGAATCAATTATTAATCCCAAATACTTGAATTCATTAACTATTTTTAATTTAAAGCATTTATCACTACAGCTCATGGAATCCGTAAATGTTATGGAAGTAACCATAGGATTACAGGTGCAGTTAAAAAGCTTGAATTTTGGACACTCAGTAGCATGGAAAAAGAGATGAGCATCAACAATCTTTTGGCCAGACAAACTGAAAAACATTATCTTGGTTTTAGAACTAATTATCAATTTGTGCTCTGCAAACCAGATTCTTAACAAGCTGAGATCCCTATTTATATCAGATATAAGATTCAGACAACTATCTGTACCATACGAAAAACCAAAATCATCTGCAAAGGCTGTCAGAGAACCCTTAAAAGGCAAACTGAATAAAGAATTAATGTACACCAAAAAAAGTATTGGTCCTAAAACCGAACCTTGTGGAACTCCCAAATCGAATGTCTTTATATCACTCCTAATACCATCAAAATTCACTCTTTGGACCAAAAAGGACTTAAACTTAGATGCTTTTAGCGAACAATCAGAATTTTGTCAAGTAAGACAAAAAACGAGAACGAAGAGTATGAAGTTGCGTTGAACAATTATATTCTTGTGGATCTCGTAAAAAGGATGCGTACTCAAGATATAGGCGGACCAAAGTCTTATATGGAGATTCTTTAGATCAATATTTAACAAATTCTAACATAGAGTTGGCCTTACTAACGATCGAATAAATATGCTCCGTGAAATTGAGATTATAATTAAAAAGAACTCCAAGAGTGTTGTGATATTTTATAATCAATCAAACTAAAAGCACGTTTTCTTAGAAAAAATCAATGCCAGAAATGTTTACACCAAATAACAAAATTGTTAATATACTCTTGGAGTTGTAATCGATCGTATATAGATTTTATGCTTTTGAAGATTTTCATATCATCCGAATGAATTAAAATGTTATTGTATCGTACACAAAGGTGTACATCATTGATAGCTAAGATAAAGAGTAGAGGTTCTAAATGACTACCCTATGGAACTCCTGATTTGGCAATGAAAAGAATAGAGACAGAACTTCTGAATTTAGCTTGATAAGCCCTGTTTTGAAGATAAGATGAAATCCAAGTGATAAAATGAGGAAGAAACACCATTGTCTTAAGCTTAAATTTGATGATATAATGAGGAAGTAGGTCAAAAACTTTAGAATAGTCAGTGTAAATACAGTAGAGCTCTTGACTGAGTTCTAGGTTATTTAAGCAAATATGCAGAAATACAAGTAGACTAGTGATTGTTGAACGTTTTTGCATAAAACCATGTTGTTGATTACATATATAATGTTCTTGAAGTTAAAATTTAAACTATCACAAACATCTTCTGGAAAATGTTTGGGAATACAGGAGAGTTTAGAGATTTATCTGTAATTACTAATGTCAGACTTGTTACCTTTTTAATGACTGGTGTAATAAATTCCTTCCTTCACATGGTTGAGAATTTACCTGAGCTTAGAGATAGTGCAAATATGCGAAGAAGTGGAGATGCCACTACTGACTTACATTTTTAAGACACTTGGAGGAATTCCATCTGGACCAGAGGAATAATCATCTGTAAGTTATGTCAAGTAGGATTTTATCTAACCTCATTCAAACATTATTAAAGGTAGTCTGTGACAATCTCGCAAGTAAAAAAAGAAATTCTCATCTATTTTTACAAGAGTGGAAACTCATTACAAATTTCTGGAGTACTAACTAGGTTTTCTATATTATAAGTTAAATTTACTGGGTAGCCATCAGATTTCCGTTTTATACTAACAATTTTCCACAAGCTTTTGGGGTGAAGCTTAAGAGAACTTTCCAAATTTATAAAATATTTGACATATATATAATTGGAGGGGGATTACAACTCTTCAAAGAGGGTAACATATCTTAAAAGGGGTTTGAACTTAAACTTTGTGGTCGCGTTGAAACTTTTAAAAAGCAAAACAACATACACCTTATTGACCACAAACAAATTTTATTTATGCATTTCGAACCTAATGTGGTTCATCTTCAGCAATACACTGATTTGGCAGAAAAAGAGAAAGAAATGAGTACATAAAAACATTTAAAAGAAAATTGAAAAAAGCTCTTGATTATAACAATAACAATTAGAGTGAAAAGAGACATTAAATTATGTTAAACAAAGGTGACGTTATATTGCCATTGTCATTGTTCATAGTGTTGTTGCTTCTGTGGATAAAAAGACTTTCATATGCATCAAGTCGTCGATGGTTTGTTACATGTTTTTTAAGCTTAACATCTTCTAAGCTTACATTGAAGCTTGACCATTTGTTTGTGGTCAATAAGGTGTATGTTGTTTTGCTTTTTAAAAGGGTAACATATACTTGACGATCTTCAGCTGACATGCTTTTCATAAGATTTTTCCAAGACTTGTTTCTCTTGTTTCGAAGCATTTTTTCTTTCTTTAACCATGGATGACAAAAACTGGAATATTTTGATATTTTAAGAGGAATGATATCAAATACATTGTTAAAGTATGAAACTGCAACTTGAACTTTATTTAAAATTGGTATATTCTCAATACCACAAGTAGATAAAAATTAACTCTCTGAAAGACAATATTTAATAATAGCTTTTAAGCCTTCACCACCTACTGAATTTGCATTATCCACGTGACGTTCTTCCCTGAAAACTAAGAACTCTTGATCAAAAATTTCCATGTCTAAATAGTGTCGTTCAACCTTGTTTCAGTGAAAGCGAATAAATTGTATGGAAAAGCCTGAGAATTATTCAAAATCTTACTTATTTTACTACGGAACCCTCTTACATTTTGGTACTTTTACCGAAAAACTTTTTTGAATTTGTGTTTGTTATTAATTCTTTTTAACGGATTCTGCCTAGAAGGAACCGTAAATTCTTTAACCAAAGTGATACAAGGCCATATACCATTACAAATGGACTAGAATAAAGTATAAGGTGCGGTTATCTTAAAAGAAGAATCGAAACTTTCTGGTTAACTTATTTTTCAAGTCAATGGTTTCATGATAAAATGGCAAAGCAAGCTTAAGATAAATAATAAGAATTTTTTAAGTTGAGTGTTAAAAGTCGTTATTTGTTTCTTAAGTTCGCAAAACAATGATACGTTCTATTTAAAAATATTCTTTTTGGTTCTAAATATGCTTTCTTTTCTTAAAGTTTTGAATATGATGAAGATGACTTCTAGAAAGATATTTGCTTGCAAGAAGCTCCTAATCCAACAAAATTTCTATTGCAAACGTGTTACTTCTAGACCGTAAAAATGTGTCTTCAAATTAATGTATTTGAGCCTGATCCAGGTATGACTACAGGATTTGTATACGATTTTATTTATTACTTTACTTCGACTTAAGACTTTCAAATATTGTAATTGCTTGCATTCTTTTGATTTCTCAAATTTTATATAGTATCCTTTAAGGTGATACGAATAAAAATCAAATCAAGTTGTATAAAATTGATTTCTTTGAAACAAAGAGAGACAAAAATTATTTTTGTTCTGAATCAAAATCTCAAAGTGAAGTCAAGTAATGAATTTTCAAAAGCTGCATTCGAAAAAATTGCATTCTTTCTTGTATTTCTTTTCTTAAATTCTTTAAATGTTCTTTCCATAAAATATTACTTATAGTTTGTTCTTTATGAATTTAAATTTTATGTCAACAATTTGCTTTCAAAAACAGTCCTTGGCCTCAACAAAAAAGTTGCATCTTTCCTTAGAAAATATTATCAAAAATGTCCTTTTGTGTTCTGAACATATATGTATGTAGATACACATACAAATAGTCGCATGTGTGTAGATACTTTGTCTACACTGACATATATTTATGTGTAGACAAATCTTCTACTTTCTTAGGCAAGGCAAACAAAAGATTGAACATACTTGCATTATGTATGTTGTGTAGCCACATTTATGTTGTTGGTGGGGTTGTCAAATTCATCTTATCCAATTACCTACAACTTGTTTCTTCCGTCCAACAAAATGGCAACCTACAACTTAGCTATATACCTACGACCAGAGAATGGAGAACAAGAACACCATTACGTAAATCAGATTATCCTTGTTAAAGAGGATACACATTTCTTTGTCTAACTTGTTAAAACTTTGTAGATAAAGAAGATTTTTCATGCATTATCTTGAGGATAATACAAAAAAAGGTGTTCTATTCATGGCTCAAAGAGGTAACTATGCGGCAATGCAAGGAAAAGAAATTTTTTTTCGTATAAAACAGTAAACACATAAAGAAAAAGAAAACTCTTCCTTCTCATTCTATTAAAAATATAGGTAATGTGTTTTGGTAAACTTTAGAAGGTATTTTGAAATATTTTAAAAATTTTACCAAGCATTTATCCCAGATTTAAAGAATGAAGGTGCTTGAACTTTTTTAAGAAGAAAATTAAGGAGAGTATATTTTTTAAGACAAACAAAATTCAGATTGCAAGATTAAAATAACATGATATAAAACGATTTTGACAACATTTTCCAACAAAACAAATATAATATCAAGGTCTAAACCATCAGCCATCAATTTGTTTTTAAAGATCAATCTCTTCACTTTAAAGATTAATTATGTTGTTAATCTTTTTCATCATAGTAATATTTCAATTTTGAAGGAGGACATAAGGTCGATAGGAGGATTATTTTCTTCATGGAGGACCCAAAAAACGGCATGGCTATATATTTCACATTCACATGAGGCGTGAGAGAAAACAACAAAATCCATTTTAGAAAAGTCCCCTTACTAAGCAAGAAATCTACTCGTACAATAACAAAAGACTAAAAAACGATTAATTTCTAAACGGTAATTTAATGCGATTAAAATTCAATTCAAGTGCGTTTGGTTTGAGTTCTTAAAATATAAAAAAAATGAGGGTTACGTGAAAATTAAGCGAAGCTGGAATAATTTCCACCGCCATCCATCGACAATAGAACAGGACGTTGAGTAATGTTATGCTATGTTAGCTAAGAATTCTATTAGCAGGGATAATTCGATCCGAAACCAAGACTGAAATTCAAGGGGAATTTGATCCTTCCTATATTTTTATTTTTTCTGGTTGTGTGTTTTTTATTCTCAGTAACGTGATCAATGAGTCACAGGTTTTGTGGCGGTGGTGATATTGTGATGGTGCTATTTTTCTAGGATAGTTGGAGTTCAATCTGATTGATTATAACTCAATTGTAATCTAATACTTGTATTAAAGAACCCCTTTGTTTATTGTTATTGTTGTTTGGTGTCTTTTTTCTTGTTCAAAAAGAGTACTTTTGTTTTGTATTTTAAAATACTTAACAGGCCGTTGTATTGCACAAGCTGACCCGTGAGAAGTTGCTCTGCTTATTTCAACTTTCGATCACAATATTTTTCTTATAGGAAAAAAATAGAAAATTATCAAAATGACTTTTAAACTCGGATGTCATTTTTGTACACCATTTAAACCTTTCTCTTACAGGAAATCACAACTTATATATATAGTTTAGTCCTGTAATATCCGTGTCGTGATGGTTAGTACGTAGGACTGTCATGGAAGAGGTCTTAGGTTCAATGCGTGCCTGTGCCACCTAAATGTTTTTACAATATAATTTATAGTTCCATTGTTTAATTATATTTTACTTGCGACATATAGGAACTACATATATGGCAAGTTTTGCATTCGTACAAAATTTTAAACTCGAGATTTTAATCAAACATGATATTACGATGGTAGAGAAGTCGAAAAAAGTGGGTTCCGCGATTCCGATTTTTTTTTCGTCTGTCCTGTCCACGCTCCGACAGCCTAAACAATTGGGTCGATTGAGTTCAAACTTGGAAGTTAAGGTTTTGAGCAGATTCGCGTTAGGCGTTTTTTTTCATTTTTTTAGGATCAAAACTAACAGTGGCTCTCATACAATTTTTTTGGTCAAAAAACGAAAATTCAAATTCAAAACAAACCGATAGATTTTTTTTTAAATTTTCTCTAAAATTTTATTTTTTAACTTGGCTTTTAGAAAGAAAAACATATTTTTGTATTGCTCCGGAAAGGTACCGCTCATAGAACCGTTATTTTGTTTTTTAATATTCTCAGCAACTTATGAACCGATTTCAATAATTTTTTTTGAACGAGCTCTTATATTGCCTTAACAATATTTGATTATCAAAAGTGCAATTTTTTTTGTTTGGATTTTTAAAAAAATATTGATTTTTTTTTTCAAAATTCTAAATCTCAAATACACCGCTCTAACGATTTTTGAAAAATCAAGGGTGTTTTGATTTATAAAATGGCATTGAAATTCTTGAAGACAAACTTATTTTTGAGTTAAAATTTTGAATCTTAAAATAGTTTTTTTTTAATTTTTTTAACTGTGCATGAGCCAGAAAGAGCGAATTATTTTGACAAAATTTTAATTACATTCCTATCTTTTATCCAAATTAATGCATTTGGTACATATTTATGTATTTTTATAACTATAACTATTGTAAATACCAACGATGGCCGTGTAGCGCCACTGCATCGGAGTAACGAATATGATATATTTAATCAACAATCTATTTTAAAGTGTCTATCAAGAAGTATTATCTTGGTACCTTTGTATACGTGATTTTAAAATATTATTCTTTAAGAATAAGGTTGTTTCATACATATTTTACTTGCCTTCGCCTATATAAAAGAATAAATACTAAACTGGCCAGAAAGAGTATATGTATTTTCTATTAGAATCACTTTTTCAACGTATACACATTATACCTATATAGGTATCACGTACAACTTCTACGACTACTGCTTACGTGTCACTTCATAACTAAAATCCAAAACGCACAAGAGCGTGACTGTAAACAACACATGAATAACAATTTCTTGTACCTGTTCGTATGCTTTTTTTTTTTAACTTTAACGAAAAAAATAACCTGGCATAATACATGTCTTTATCTATCTATCTGCATAAAGCTGAGCACGGCAACTATTCTTTATTCGTTTTTGGCACCTACTTAACTACACAACCAATAGGCGATCGCTTTACAATAATTTAAACATGTTCTTCCTCTTTCTTTTCTTCATATAATTTATTTTCCATCCTGGTTCTTCTTTTCGGTACGCTTACAAGTATTTTTCATTTCCGAGAGAAGTTGCCCTAGGATGAGTTGTGTCTTGGGATGAATCGCGCCTTTGTATATGCAAAGCAAATACCTAGCTTACCGACAAAAATGGTGTGTATTCCATAAGTTCATTCAAATACACAAACCATTTCCCTTAACATAATATTTTCCGAGTACATTAAACATATATCATATTTTTATTATGATAAAAAGTTAAGTTTTTTCAACAAATTTTAAAATCAATTTTCAATAAAATACAATTCGCATAGTCTACGGAAAATTCTCTTTGTTTTGACACCTTATTTGTTAAAATTAGTTCCGTATGAGAGCCGAAAAAGGAGACATGCTAACGAAATAATATCTATATATGATGATGATTCGTCCTGACTAAATTTCTATTCTCGACTCCATCCGCCATAAGCACACTATTTGCTTTTGCACTTTTCTCTAATTTTTTTTTCTTAACTTGGCTTCTTTTAGTTAAAAAATGTATTTTTGTATTGCTCCGGAAAAGTACCGCTCTGAGAACCGTAATTTTGTTTTTATAATTCTAAGGAACTAATGAACCGATTTCAATATTTGATGATCAAAAGTGTATAATTATATGTATGTATGTGTTTGGAAAATATTGAATTTTTGTTTTCAAAATCCGATATCTCGAAAAAGGGTCCACATTTTTTTACGAAATTCAAATCTAAAACGTATATTTACATTCACTAAACAACTGCATAACAAAAATATTTTTAAGAAAAAATGGAAAATTTGTATATATAAAAAAATTAATTTAAATAAAACCGGTCTAACGATTTTCAAACAAAAAAATGAAAAATTGAGGTTTTTATTGACAAATCAAATTTATATCTTTGAAGACAAACTTATTTTACAGGTGTATTTTTAAATCTTATATATGTAGGCACTTTTTTAAACAGACTCTTTGCATACAGGAGCAAGTTCGTGCGACCTATTTAAACTTTATTTTTACTTATTTTTTTAATTTCTATATTTAATTGTTCATTGCCTAAATTTGAATTAACTAAACTTTGTAATCTATAAATGTAACTTTTTTAAGAAAGCTGCAGACGGCTTAAAATCCATTCTTTATAATCTTTAATACAAAATTGTACTTATTTATTATTATTTTAATCAACAATAAAGATTTTTCTTAAGAATTAGGTGTTTTTTTATTGTTAAAATATTTACAATTTAGTTTTTCTGTACACTTCAAGACTCCAATCGGCTTCAACTTCAAGAGTACCTACGTTAGAATCATTCCTACATATTCCAATACTTGCTTTAAATTATTAAGATTGACTTGTCACAGTATATTCCTTGAAATATCTTTTGAGTGTGAAACACTGAACTCATCTCTTTTAAATTAATTTTGTATAATGACAATGTTTCCAAATACTGGTTAGTAATAATGTACAATTCAATTTATTGAAGCCTTTTAAGTTTTATATACCACACAAATGTCCAAAATGTAATTACAAGAAAGGCAAAGGCAATGCGTATATGAAAGGCTTCCTTTTCAATGCGTACAGAGACGTACATACGTGATGTAAATCAATAACGTTGACTTCAATATCAATTCAATTAAAATAGCGTCTTTATAGTCTTCTGAATTTGAAGTTCATTATTATACCTATGTATACATTTGTATATTTAATCATTATATTCGTTTGTTCATTTCACAAGCAATCGGTCGGTTTTTCAATAAATTTACATCTTAAATGATTTAAAATTATCGACTTTAAAAGCGTGGAAGTTCCTTTTCTTGATTGCAGAAAATGTCATTCGGAATTTACTTAAATTAAGAATCGACCAG
This sequence comes from Eupeodes latifasciatus, assembly GCA_920104205.1. Classification (NCBI taxonomy): domain Eukaryota; kingdom Metazoa; phylum Arthropoda; class Insecta; order Diptera; family Syrphidae; genus Eupeodes; species Eupeodes latifasciatus. The sequence continues at coordinate 118,906,624 of OV049926.1, forward strand.
ACGCCACCTGGAGAACTGAAACAATCACACAATTTTTAAAGTCAATTCTGAGTTTCAAATTCTGATTCAAGACAATTGTATACTGGTTTCAAAAAATTTTAAATCTAAATCGATTAAATTAAAGTTTTCGATGAATTTGCTGTAATGTTGATTTTCGAAAACTTTAGACAAACAACGTAAAATAAAATGTTTAACTCTGAGTTTTTGTTAATTATATGTAGCTTATCGACTTCTTTATTGACCAATTTGAACTTTGCAGTAATTGCGTTAAAGCCATTAGGAAATTTAACAACAAATCGTGGTTGGAGTCATCCACGACAAACAATAAAATTTGTGTTAAACTAAATAAGCTTTTGAAAAAAATATTTCTCTTAGTTCATATTTTAGTGCATACCAAAATGCAAACACTTCGCGATATCTCACAGTTTGGTAACATTTAACAGTGTAGTCTTATAACGTCATTTACAGTTAATTTTCTTATATATAGTCAGCTTGGTGACATTAATTTTGACATGTTCGGCTACTCGAAATCCTCTTGGATTCCTTGATTCAGCCCTGTCTGGAACAGTTGGTCTCCTTGGAAATACTTTGCATTCTGTGGTAACTCCAGTTGCAGCAACAGCACACAATAATTTTGGTGGATCACCTCAAAATCACCAAAATAACCGAGCTCTGGGACATAGATCAGAAAATGTAGCTGGTGGTAATGGGGTTGGTGGTGGTGGTGGACTCTTGGGAGTAACAGACTTGTTAGATAACACTCTCAAGATGGCCACAAACTCTTTCCAAGAGATTCCTAACATGGTTTCCAACACTGTACAAACAGTAGCAGCTCCAATTACAAACGCTGCATCCAGTGGAGGTCTCTTGGCAGTACCAAATCTATTGGAAAACACAATAAAGACAGCAACTGAAGGTGTGACTAACGCGGTAAAAGACATTCCCAATATTATAACCAATACGGTGGAAGGAGTGACAGCTCCGATATCATCAACAATAACTGACCCGCTCAGAATTCGTGATTTCTTTGGCATGAAGAGTATTTGCGAAACATTTATGGAACATGTTTGGAGTGCAGTTTCATTTATGGGAGAAATTGCGGATAATATTTACAAAATATTTATTCAGCCACATGTCGATGCATTTTCTTTTATTTCGAATTTAATTCCGTTTAAATTTTAACTTTTTGTTTTATTAAATTTGTAAAATGTAGATTCGTAAGCCAATGTCATGGTCATTTATAAAAGTTTATAACCGAGATACAATTTAAAATCGAATCTATCTTACTTTCCTACTAATAAAGTGAACACTTTGCAGTCTTTTTGACTTTTATGCGTTAAATTAGTTACAAAACAAAAACATAATAAATTCTTAAAATGTGTTTTTGTCGTAGAACGTAAAATTCAATAATAGTTTTCAGGCAAAAAAACTTCTCATAAATACAATATAGGGTCAATAAAGGTTATACAAAAATAGGTGGCGCAAAGATCTGTAGAGTGGTTATCTAGTGCCTAGTGAATTACAACTCTCAACTGTATCTGTTTCCAAATAATGTCAGGGATGGAGTGCACCTACAGCCTGTATGCCGAATCCGAATGGATAATTTGAAAAATGTATAAAAACAAAATGGAACCATTTTTATTATAGTTAATTATTAAAAATAATTAATAAAACGACTTATGTTTTCAAAATTTTAAATATTTTGCATAAAAAATAGGTTTTTGTTGTTGATACACTAGCAGATTTAAAATTAATACACAAAACAAATATGGAGTTTAGAAAACATAAATACCTACATAAAAACAATCAACAAGGATTAAATTTCATTATTTCAAAAAATCTTTAATGTACCTACTTGCATTTTTGCTTTAATTCTCGGAACTTAGTAAAGAACTCGCTTATACTCGGCTCAAGTTATTTCACGACTTTTAACCAATTTTTATTAATTTTTATATATAGGGTGTCCCAAAATTAACGCAAGATTTGAATTAAATAGAAAACGCCGTTTTTAGTCTTTTGATAGTTATATTTTTATTGACTCGTAAAGTACATAGGATAAGGTTATGTATGGAATAAAACATCGGACAAATGGCCTCCACGGCTTTGCATGCACATGCGCACTCTTTTGTTGAAATTTTCCATGACCATTCTGCATAAATGTGGCTGAATTTCGTTGATGCATCGTTGAATCTCCTCCTTTAATGCACGGGTGGTTGTGGGCTTGTTGACATAGACTTGCGATTTCAAATAACCCCATAAAAAGAAGTCTAATGGTGTTAAATCACACGATCTAGGAGGCCAATTTTGATCACCGAAACGAGAGAGTACACGACCTGGAAATGTCTCATGCAGTAATTGAATTGTTTCACGGGCTGTATGACATGTGGCACCGTCTTGTTGAAACCACATATTGGACACATCAATATCATCCAATTTTGGCAGAAAGAACTGTGTAATCATGTCGCGATATCAAGCACCAGTAACAGTCACTGCTTGACCAGCATCATTTTCAAAAAAATATGGTCCAATTATACCTCCAGCCCAAAATCCACACCATACAGTCACGCGTTGTGGATGCATTTGTTTTTCGACAATCACATGTGGGTTCTCCGAACCCCAAATGCGGCAATTTTGGCGATTGACAAAGCCATCAAAAAACACTATTCCGACCATATTTTGTATGAAATTTTCGAACTGCAGCCGCCAAGCTTTCACTATTTTTGAAATATTCTTTAATAATGAAGACACGTTGTTCTCTCGTGTAACGCTCCATTTTTAATAACCCTATACTGTTAGCTGTCAAATTGCTTTTTTTCAGGGTTGCCAACACTTCACTGCACAAATGGCGGCAAATTCAAATCTTGCGTTAATTTTGGGACACCCATATAAAGGTTACCACTCCACAAAAATTGCTCAGAATCACAGATCAACTGTAAGAATCGGTAGCGAGTAGTGTGGAACTAAAAATACCGGATTATCGGGACCAATGCAAGAATGATCCACAAATGATTTTCTTCTTAATTTGTAAATCACTTTAAAAAAATTTTACAGTCATAATACTTTCAGATAGCTTTTAGACTATCGGCGCATGAGGCTTGGTTCTTCATAATATCCGAATATGGTCCCTTTAATTTAAGACGGGCACCATTTCGGAGTTGGTATGACTTTGTAGTCACTGATTGTGTGGTTCAGCGTGCTTTTTTAACCACTTCTGTTACCTTTTCAATTTGAAGCCATGATGCGTAGATTGCTAGGAGCATTTAGACTTTATTTTTAATTTTTAAATATGTTAGTATCATTCGCAAAGGTGCTATTTCTCAAGTCTCAAGTGCCAAACCTTATCAAAGGCTTGATTAACATCCATAAATATATAGCCGAGCATAATTGTTTTTCTTCAAGTTCCTCTTCCACCTCCGTAGTTCGATGAATTGGTCTATCGTGAAATTTGTATTTCTATATGGTTCGGAATTATTCTTTTTCTTCTATTATTTTGCTGAGCCTTGTTAGTAGCACTTTTTCAAAAACTTTTGCCATGTTTGGTATAAACAATATCGGTCACTAAAATGTTGTTTCTTTTGGTGGCTTACCTTGCTTGGGTATAACAATGACTGAATTTCTTTAAAAACCTGTGAAGCGATAAGATCGTAACCTACTGATTTTGTATGAGATAACTTATAATTGATTCCCACATTCATTGTTCCTATCAACAAACTGTAACTGATCTGTGGCCTTATCTGCTGGGAATGGTCAAGAATGTCAGCAAAAGATAAGCTTTTTATTTCGGGTTTTCGATTAATTTGTCATCTTGAAAAAAGAAAATGTGAAAACATCTAAGACATTCCACTAACTTTAAGAAAAAAGAATCCCTGATAAGGTCTAGTAGGAAGATATTCACATCGCAAGTATAAAAATTTGTTGTTATATTCTTCCGCTTTTTCTATCAAAAGGGTCGTGTCACTAAAAAAGTTATGAGACAATGAGTATTGTGTGTCGAAGGTTTCGATGATACTCTTCTGCATTAAGTAAAATAACAATTATTGGGTTATATTCTCTAAATCTCGTCCACGCCGCCGCCGCCGCGCCGCCCTCTCGAAGTCATATTTTTTTTGAAGAGTTTTGAAGGCCTATATAACCAGCTTCTCTATGTCATTGAAACTGGGGAATTTTCGTGCCTTTTCGGCATCAGCCCAGCATTATAAGTTTTGTGATTGATGTTTTAGTGGTATAATATTATTTGACACTGATTGATAAGGTACGAGTATAATAGATCATTCGTCAAAAATGTGTTGCTTTGTTTTGTGAAAGTTGCTGATGATGGGTTGAGGATTGAGGATTAATATTTATGTAATCCTCAAACTCATCACAGATTCTTATGTGCAAATTTGACTTAAGCTAAGCAACCCTCATTCGTCGTTTGAATTTTAACTCAGTCACCATCAGAGATTATACAACATCGACCACCGAAACATACCTAGATTAAATTTCAATTTCCCACACTGCCATTGTCGCATATACTCGTACTTATACTCTAAGGATTGTTATCTCCTGAGAACAGTAAACATTATCCTTGAATATATATTTTGTTTGTCCTAGAATTTAGAATTTTAACCTAGGCAGTGTTTCATTAGGTTTTTTTGTTTAAATTATAGCTTGTGGTTTCTTTTATGATGCTTATAGGAAGGGAAATAGGATGAGGGTATTGTTGTAATATCCTGGCTTAAGGGTTGGTGTCGAGTCACCCACTTTTCGTTTTATCTTTGGGTATAATTTGAAATTATATAGATAAAATCTCAATATGTTGTATGCTTACCTTTATAATTATTCTAAAGTTTAATTGTGTGATGATGGGTCATGGCTAATGACTTATGGATGGAGAATGGAAAGCATATTTGTACCTACCTATGAACCCAGATGATAATTTTCTAAGAAAAAAAGTCTGTATCATGTACCCACATAGCTCTTCAAAAGGTCACGTGTCAATTTTAAGGGACTATCAAATTAAGATCTCCTCGCACAGAAATTCATTATAGATTTGTCAAATTATTTATCAAACAATTTAATCAATAAAGATACACTAAGAGTGAAATGAATAGGTACCTATCTATTTATGTAATTAATTAATTTGACTTACTTATAAACAATGATGTAGATATCAAACTATACGTATATGCATATTCCAGCTTAGATGTTTTGAATCTCTTTGTGGTAATGTCATTTTAATCGGATTTTCTTGTGTTATATTGTTAATTTAACTTTATATAACATCATTATCAAATAAACATCTACAGTTCTACAATAATATTATAAAGAGAAAAGATTTGTATTTTTGCATGTAACGAATAAACTAAAAAGTTCTGGACCGATTTTAATAATTCTTTTTTCATTAGAAAGCTACATTATCACTGAGTAACATAGGCTATATTTAGTACTAGATTACTGTAGAAATCTTTAGAAATTCCTATTAAAACCAACCGAAGACCGAAGGTGTACAAAAATTAGCCATAAAATGTCTTTCATCGCATACGCTGCGAAGAGTAGGACAAAAAAATGTTTTCTAATTTAGTGATTCATGGTCGTTTTAATTAGCATGCTTATAACTTAAATATCTGTACCTATTTATGTCTACCCGTGCGAAGCCGGAACGGGCCGCTATATGATTTATATAATCAAGATAAAATAATGTTTATTTCCTTGTTTTTCAAGGTCAGTGCAAAAAATGTCAGCCAGAGCAGGGCATGTGCAGAGAAGATGAAGAACTGTTTCTTCCTCTTCCTCGTCCATACAGCTTCTGCAGAAGTCATTTGAGAATACGCCTAATCTCATGGCGTGCTTTCCTATTAGACAGTGTCCGGTTATGACACCTATTATCGAGCTTATATGCGATCTGCTTAGAGAGAGCAAGCACCTTGAACGTTTTAAATCCAGTGTTGGCCAGATGTTTTTTGAGACTTGAACCACAAAGCCTAACGATACAATTTATTTATAATTTGAATTGAATCTTAATTCCACCTTAATTCAATTTTTTTGTTGATCACGTCGAATGAGAGTCAAGGTATCGAATTAAAGTACATTTTATTTAACAGGAAATGATTTTGTTGTCATAACGTGTGATAAGGTTTTCAAAAGGAGTCTGGGATACGAACCATACTGATATTTTCTAACAGTCTAAAAGCCGGAGGTCGAAATGATAACCACATGAGTTATACATCAAAAAATCTTAAAAGAATCTCCTGATTATTGCTTGTCACACGCATTTTAAGCGCATTTTTCAACTCAAAACCCCGATAGAAATGATGTACTAAAACATCAAGAATTTGTTTGAACATATATAAAACAACCGGTCTTAAAATAAATCTAGAACCATTGAGTTGTTTACAGAACGTGTAAACCAACTTCGGAGAAAAATTTAAAAACATTAAAAGTCAGTTAAGAGTTTTAAATATTTCTGTAAAACATTAAGTAATAATATGGTTAAACTTATTATCTGCGGGGTTTGAAGTTTATTGCCGCCGAATAGAAGCGTATTAGTGCAACAAATAATCGTTTCAACTATATATGCAAAATTTGGAAATATGCGGCAACAAAAACAGGCATAAGGATTTCCCCATTTCCATGGTATTGGACAATGGCGGATAACATTTAAAAACTGAACTGGTTTAACGAAAAGGTGGCTCCAGAAACCATTGAACGTTTCTTTGTAAACAAAAATGAAAGTATAGAAATTGATAGTGAAGACATTATTTGAATCTTTCATCCGATGAATCTGATAATGAATTATTTTTAGCATAAAATCAATTTTCAAAATCGGAAAAATGACAATTTTCAACCTGCCAGACGGTTGAATTTGATATAATGGTGTGTATATCTCCACTTTCGCTTCAGGGAATCTTGGTTATCACTCCACTCGCAAAATTTGTTGGCGGGTCTAAGGACCTTCGAAAAGTATGTAATTTGTTGAAAGTTAACAAAAGTAAATTGTTTAAAATTAAATCTTTTTTGACGTGACAACGTCTTAAATTAGGTTGCGGCTGGGAGTCACTTATGAAAAAGTGTAACGCCCGGTAACGTTACGATGAGTCACCGAACGAGAGAGAGGCCCGCCGAATGCCTTGCGTCTCTCTCCCACTCAACTATGATCGGTCTGCCGCGCGCGCAGCACTAGAGAATTAGGCGCATTGAATCGGCGCATGCTTGTGTCTCTGTCTTTGTCTTTCTCGAACGTTCTTGGCGTTGGAAAAACAAGAAAGCGTCATAATACAAGTTCACACGTGTGGTTAAAGTATCGTCAGCTGTGTCTGTAGTGAAAATGTGGAGTGCTTAGATTCGTCATTTACAACAACTACAACAATAAAGGTAAATAATTGTACACTGATATTTCATTGTCGTAAACTATGATTGATTGATTAATTGTTAGATTGACACAAAAGTTGAGAAACTGAGTTTATAGGTTATGTCATACTATTGATAAATGTTGATAGTGTTAAGTAAATTATTAGTTTAAAAAATTTGTGCAATTCTTATTTTCATTCAATTCCTTGTTCCTATTGTGCAATTTAATTATATTCATATCAATAAATATTCTACCGAGAAAAAGACGTTGTCACGTAAAATCTTCGCCCGTAAAACCGACTTTACAGCAAGTAACATCTATCAACATATAATCTAACTTTTTTTTCAACTAACATCTTTAACATTCACAATATATTATTATTATTTATATATATACTAAATTATTAATTTACATAATATACCTAACCATTTGCTAAAACATTATTTTAAAATTTATTTAATAATCATCGAACACATTTTCAATTTCAAAATTTGTTTTCTCGTAACAAAACTAAACTACGATTGCAATCAATACGCACTGCAGACTACAAATTTACGAAGTTCAAAATTATTTCTCAATTTTTCCAATTATCATATTGATTTGTTTAAAATACAATAAAAGTATTTTCAATTTTCATTCTGCAATCGCATAGATCTTTTTGTAAACTGGGTTCCTTCTCTCTGCAAAGAAAATTTTCACAATTTGAAAAGTTTTAACAAAATTTTGTTTTGTCCGAATATGACGGGAAACGGTAATGGTTCAGGTAGTACAACTACCGTTACAACGACAACTACAACAGCACCCACCGTAACACCAGCGGGATCTGGTATAGTTAACGCGATTTCAATTAAACTACCAGAATTCTGGAAGAAAATGCCTGCAATATGGTTTATTCAAGTCGAGTCTCAATTTTCAACGCGAAATATTTTTACAGAACAAACAAAATTTCACTATGTAGTACAGGCACTTCCTCAAGACGTGGCCGCAAGTGTTTACGATATCCTAGTTCAAAGTTCAAACTCGCCATACACAGATCTTAAAAAAGCTTTAATTGATAGACATTCCATGAGCGAGAGTAAACGTATAGAACAACTATTATCGGGCGAAGAGATGGGGGACAAAAAACCTTCTGAATTTTACAGAAGATTACAAACATTAGCTGGACAATCAATGATTGTCACTCAAAGTCTAATCCTAGAACTTTGGAGACGTAGACTTCCTACTCTTGTCCAGGCTTCAATAAAATCTTCCTCAGAAACAAAACTAGACGTTTTACTGAATATGGCTGATGAAATATACGATGTTTATCAGCAACAAAGTTCTTCGTTTAATATCCCATCGCACAATGACACCACCATAAGTGAACTAACTACTATGAGAAACAATTTTCAAAGTGAAATTAACGAGATAAAATCAATGTTATCCAACTTAAATTTCAGTCAGCGCCCTTCACGGGATAGTAGAAGACAAACTTCTTCAATCAATTTTCAGCGAAATAGATCCAACTCCAGGAAAAATAGCAACTTTTGTTGGTTTCACAATAGGTACGGGAAACGAGCCTTAAAATGCACAAGTCCGTGCAGTTTTAAAAATAAAAATTCCCCAAACTAGAAACTACTGTCATCAATGCGGCGAATGACAGTAGTACGACAAATTTTCAAAGCCGCATCTTCATAAAAGATCCACTTTCAAAATTCACATTTTTAATCGATTCTGGTGCCGATGTCTCAGCCATTCCATCTAGCATGGTGAAAGACGAAAAGCGATACAAACCCGATCAAATTATTTCCGCAGCTAATGGCTCACAAATTCAAGTTTACGGTACCAAGTACCTCAAAACAACACTTGGTTTTCGAAAGGTATTTGATCATACATTCGTTATCGCATCTGTCACTAAGCCTATCATAGGCGCAGATTTTCTTAAACGAACAGGTTTAATCATCGACATTAAAAATTCCAGACTCATCGATCCTCTCACTCAATCAAGTGTCACAGGAACACGTTGCAATCAAAACATAACAAGCACTCGTTTTTTCGCAATCGAAGAGCAATATAACTCTATTTTAAGAGACTTCTCTACACTTATGCAACCTCCTGATTTCACTCTACCTATCAAACATTTAGTGGTACACCACATTCTCACCAAAGGCCCGTTGCCAAGTTCACAACCCAGACGGTTGAACAACGTAAAGTTTAAAATAGCAAAAGAGGAATTCGAATACATGGTTCAAATCGGCATTTGCCGACCATCATCATCCCCGTGTGCATCTCCTTTACACATGGCAGCCAAACACGAAGCGAACGATTGGAGACCATGTGGCGATTACCGCCGGCTCAACGCCTTGACCGTTCCTGATCGAAATCCGCTACCTCACATCCACGATTGCAACGCACACATACAAGGTTGCACCATTTTTTCAAAAGTCGATCTAATTCGCGCATACCACAACATTCCTGTGGCAGAAGACGATATTCACAAAACTGCAATTACAACGCCTTTTGGGCTATTCGAATTCTTGCGCATGCCTTTTGGGTTACGGAATGCAGCGCATACATTCCAGCGTTTCATGTCACAGGTAACCAAAGGCCTTGATTTTGTATGGGTTTTCGTAGACGACATTCTGGTTTCGAGCAAATCTTCTGACGAACACGAGAAACATTTGAGAACTCTCTTTCAACGGCTAGAAGAATACGGCTTACGTATAAAAGCCTCAAAATGTATTTTTGGCGTTTCAAAACTACAATTTCTAGGTTTCGACATTTCAAAAGAAGGCATTCAACCATCCAAGAGTAGAGTTGAAGCCATCAATAACTTTCCAGAACCTACTTCAATTAAAAGTGCACAACGTTTTGTTGGTATGGTGAACTATTACCACCGCTTTATACCACACCTAGCACGCATACTTGCGCCAATTTACGATCACCTTTCAAGTCTCGAAAAAAACAAAAAACGAAAATTCACATGGCCATCTGAATGTCAAGAAGTATTCTTAAAGGCAAAATCAGAACTTGCTAAAGTAACTTTGCTAAACCATCCACGCGAAAACGCAAAACTCAGCATCACGACTGATGCATCCAACACGGACATTGGAGCGATTCTCCAACAACAAAATGGTGAAGCCTGGGAACCCATAGCATTTTTTAGCAAAAAGCTATCTCCTTCACAGACAAAATATTCGGCTTTTGATCGAGAATTGCTAGCGATATATTTGTCCATCTCTCATTTCCAAAATTTCGTGGAAGGGCAAGACTTCTGCATTTTTACCGATCAAAAACCTCTCACAACTGCACTTTTCACCAAAGCCAAACGCAGTCCGAGACAGGAACGTCAATTAGATTTTATTTCACAATTCACTAGTGACATCAGATTCGTCAAAGGTTCTTTGAACGTGGTCGCCGACACATTGTCCCGTCCAAACACAGATGCAATAGAAAGTTCTTCACCCACTAACGTGGATGAACTAGCGAAAGCTCAAATCAGTGACGAAGAATTTTTGTTCCTTCAGAACAACCCGAATCATAAATCCAAAGTCAAATTCGAATTCATAAAAATTCCAGCCTTAAACATTTCTCTCTGGTGTGAAACGTCCACACAGCAAAATCGTCCATACGTTCCAAAATCCTTCAGAAAAATAATTTTCGAACAAATTCACAATATCTCGCACCCTGGAGTTCGTGGTACAAGAAAAAAGATCGCCAAGATGTACTTCTGGCCCAAAATGAACCACAACATAAACTCATGGGCGAAAGCGTGTCCAAAGTGCCAAAAAGAAAAAGTGCAAAGACATATAAAATCTCCACTCGAACAAATACCTATTCCACCAGGCCGATTTCAACATATCCACATGGATATCGTAGGACCACTCCCTCCATCTGACGAATACAAGTACATATTGACAATTGTCGACCGATTTTCAAGGTGGCCAGAGGCCTACCCAATACGAGATATCAACACAGACACAATTGCCAGAACTTACGTTCAAGAACATGTCTCCAGATTCGGAGTTCCGAATTCAATCACAACCGACCAAGGCTCTCAATTCGAGTCGAAGTTGTTTCAACAACTTACGAAATTTTTAGGGACTAACCGAATTCGAACCTCAGCCTACCACCCACAGGCAAACGGCATGGTGGAGAGATTCCATCGCCAATTAAAAAGTGCCATACGTGCGTCAAGTGACAGAATTCACTGGACACAACAACTCCCACTTATTTTGCTGGGAATTCGCACTACAATCAAAGATGACCTCAAACACACACCTTCCGAACTCCTTTACGGAGAAAACATCAAATTACCTTTAGATCTTTCCGTTTGTTCATCTCAGTACACAACTGAACACAATTTCGTAGATCAACTTCAACAATTTTTTAAAAATATTCCAGCGCAGGACCTTAAAACAAGAAAAACTTCGAAATCAGTTTATATTCCAAACAATCTAAACACTTGCGACCACGTCTTGATCAGAAGCGACAAAATGAAAAAAAGTTTGGAATCTCCTTACGAGGGTCCATTCAAAATTATAAAAAAACTACGAAAACAATTCGTAGTCGAGAAAAATGGGAAAAACTATTCGGTATCCATCGATAGAATCAAACCATATAGTATCAGTACATAATTGTTCAACATAATCAAATTTATTACATAATTCTTTTTAAATATCTTTATAATTTCGCAAAACTATCCATTTCGCTGGGACGGGAGTGTTGTAGTGACCAAACCAAGTGTGAACAATCCACAATTTAAACTTCCCAATTCAACTACTGGCGCTTGAGTCGCCAAAGAATAGAGAGAAGAAATCCAGTATGACTCAAACTTAGATTCTCCTTATATCTAGATATGTATGTATGTATGTATGTATATTATATGCTATTGATATGTAACAAACTAAAACGCCATTCAACTTGTGGCATCCGAACTGAAGAGACGACATAAAATAAAATTAATAAATTGTGATTTAAACTTGTAGTCAATTTGTTTTAATTCGTGAATCACAATAAACTCAGGGCTGGATCCACTTCGAAAAGAATGCAGAAAACTCTTTAACAGAGCCAAAGCTTCTAGAGACATGTCTGACTGGGATTCATATAAAGAATCACTGAAGATTTATAAAAAAGAACTGAGGAAAACCAAACGATGATCTTGGAGAAACTTCTGTAGTAACGTTGAAGATTGCTCCGAATCATCCAGGCTGCGCAAAATCCTCTCCAAAAATCCAATCATGCCAAGTTGCTTGAAAAACGCCTCTGGCCTCTGGACCAATTCAAGCGAAGAATCGCTCAACTTGCTACTAGACGTCCACTTTCCTGGTAGCTCTAATATTATTAATAACGTTGCACTTAATAATGGTGACAATACTTTACAACCCCCACAAGGTCTAGTCACTAGGGAAAAACTCAATTGGGCTATTAACAGCTTTAAACCATACAAATCTGCTGGTCCGGATGGTGTAATTCCAGCCGAACTGCAAGAAAATGCAAGTTTTCTAATACCCATCCTAGAAAACATCTTCAAGGGTTGCCTTAATTTGGCATACATCCCGATGTCTTGGAGACAAGTTAAAGTTGTTTTTATTCCAAAAGATGGAAAATCCAGTCATGTAAACCCTAAAGACTTAAGACCTATCAGCTTATCATCATTCCTTCTCAAAACTTTTGAGCGTTTGATCGATATTCACTTAAGGGCAAGTATTGATAAGTCCCTCCTTTCAAAGGCTCAACATGCCTACCACAAAGGGAAATCAGTTGAAACGGCTCTACACAGTATAGTACGTACAATCGAATATTCCTTCCATCATAAAGAGTACACCTTAGTTGCCTTCTTAGACATAGAAGGTGCATTTAACAATGTCGACACATCTGCAATTGCACGTGTATTGGCATCTCTGAAGGTAGATGAGTCGATCAGCGAATTGATTAATCAGATGCTGATAAGCAGGATTATCAATTCAAAACTGGGCGATTTTACTACACAAAGGGGTGTCAGCAGAGGTACGCCACAAGGTGGTGTCCTATCCCCTCTCCTCTGGAACTTAGTAATAAATGAATTACTAACTACTCTAGAAAGAGAGGGATACAGAGTGTTTGCCTATGCGGACGATGTTGCTATTGCAGTAACGGGTAAACATCCCAATATACTAAAAGAACTCTTACAAAACGCTTTAAATAAGCTCACCAGATGGGCTAATCGGTGTGGACTAGGCGTTAACCCACAAAAAACCGACCTTGTCCCCTTCACAAGGAAATACAAAGTTCCATACATTGACCCTCCCCTCATAAACGGTGTACCACTTAAATTCTCTGATCAAGCAAAATACTTGGGTCTCATTTTAGACAAGAAATTAAGTTGGAAACCTAATATTCAAGAGAGAATAAACAAGGCCACAGTAGCCCTGTTCTCCTGTAAAAAGGCCATTGGTAATAAATGGGGCCTACAGCCCCGCATTACACACTGGCTATACACGTCGGTCATAAGACCGATCCTTACTTATGGAGTAGCGGTATGGTGGACGGCGCTAGATACAGCGACAAATCGCGATAAACTCAGCAAAGTCCAACGAACAGCCTGCCTGTGTATGGGAGGAGCACTTCGCTCCACCCCCTCCGCTTCACTAGATGTTCTGTTCCATCTAATACCGCTGGACTTTTTCAGCAAGCAAACGGCCGCTAACACTGCCATACGGCTTCAAGCCTCCTCTCTGTGGATCAATAATGGAATTGGCCACACCACTATTTTGAACTCGTTCAGAACTATAAGTAGTAATATTGACTACACCATATCCCATCCTCAGTTTAATAACTATAGCTTCAAGGTGACTATACCTCCCAGATCTTCTTGGGAGAATACATCATTTTTGAACGATGGTCCTATAAACTTTTATACAGACGGATCAAAAACGGAGGATGGGGTTGGTGGTGGCGTATACTCAGATAGACTTAACTTAAGTCTCTCCTTTCGTCTACCCGATCATTGTAGCGTGTTCCAAGCTGAAATCCTGGCTATAAAAGAAGTCCTATCCTGGCTTAGAGAAAACGTTATATCAACTAATGATATACGCATCTTCTCGGATAGCCAAGCTGCGTTAAAATCCTTAGACTCTGTCTCTACAAATTCACTAACAGCCCTAAATTGTCGATCATCTCTTACGGAGATGGCTACACAGTTCAAAATTCACCTTTTCTGGGTGCCGGGCCATAGAGACATTCCAGGAAATTGCAAAGCTGACGAACTTGCAAAAAGCGGAACAACTTTACCTCTGCTGGCTCATAATGCTAGCGTAGGTATCCCCTTAGCTACATGTAAACTCATGCTAAAGCAAGATACCATAGAGAAAACAAACTTCAGGTGGAATAACACCACCACCTGTGTAGCGACTAAACGAATTTGGCCTAATCTTAGCACCAAGCGCTCAAAACAATTAATCTCTCTGAGTAGATTGCACATTAGCTACGTTATAGGTGTCCTGACTGGGCACTGCTTAATAGGAAGGCATGCTATTCGACTTGGAGCCCCTGCAAATGATTTTTGTAGGAGTTGCATGGACGAGGAGAAAGAGGAGACAATCTCTCATCTTCTGTGCACATGCCCTGCCTTATCACAAAGACGTAGAATCCACCTTGGAGACTACTACTTTAACGATACCAGCGATCTAAAAAATTCAGATATTAGTTGTCTCCTACGCTTCATTCGAAGCTCCAATTGGTTCAACGAGTTAAGCTGATTAACTGATCCATGTGGTATCACAACGGACCATACTTTGGTCTAAGTGTGTTGGTCGTCCCAAACCAACAGCCACTTTAACCTAACCTAACCTAAGGTGATTATCAAATTGACTTTCACTTTTCTACTATAGTTTGTTGGTGACAGCTTTTTAAGTGTCACTTTCATATATTTTTCGTAGTTTTTTCAGAAGAATAAATTGTTCTTTCTTATATGTACATTATTATGTACATATGTACATTATTATGTACATATGTACATTATTATTATTATATGTACATTGAAAAAATAAATAGAAAAAAAAAGTAAAAATACATACATATATTAAATTTAAAAAGTTTGTTTTGATAATTGTAAAAAATGTAAGACCTCCTATACAATGCCCGTCACTGCAACTTCCATTCCACAAGCTGCAACTATTGTTTCGTCCATTTATCCAGCTGCTTTAAATCATATTGGCCGCCACCAGTTTGTTTGATGGAATTTTATATTATTAATTTGTATTTCCTGCTTACTTGCTTCGATTCTCCCACAGATTTGTTTGTCAGCCCATTTAAATTTAAGGACTTTGCCAGGTGCTCCCACTAATGTGTCTGGGATATAAGGCCAGAGCCTTACAAAGCATTGTAGGATATGGTCCTTATTTGTTGTTTTGTGGCAGTCCTTAGTGAAAAGAAACATTTTTATTAATTTACAACTCTTCTTTTTACAATTTTTACAGAAACACAACATCTTCCTTTTCAACATTCAAATTTAAAAACAATTGAAAATAATTTTCAAAACAAAACACAACAGGTGATCGAAATGACATTTATGCCTGTTTGGTAACTTAAAATTTTACCCAAATATACCAAAATTGGGCCAAGTGCTATCGATTTACTTTAAATGTTAAGTCATCACTTTACATAGACCAAATTGACTATCAAGACAGTGACAGAATCAACTATCGCCTTACGCGATTCCAACCCAAGTTTTATTAACTTCCCATAGGAAGTTATTGTAATCGGTCCGATTTGTCGAATTGAAAATGTTTGACATATCTCGACATCTTAAGGTCCATATAGCCTAAATTAAAATTTAAAAAATAATGAGAATTTTGGTTAACCCTTATCTCCAAAATAATTGTATGCGACGAAAAATAACGTTTTTGACATCTGGTAAAATTTTGAGAAAAGAATGTTTTTTTTTAAATTAAAAACCTAACAAAAAATTACTAAAAATTGATTTTAGACTTAAATATCTATTTAAAATTAAAGATATTGGCTTCACACTAATTTTATTATTAAAAAAATATAGTCTTCAACATTCAGTTTTTACAAAAAAAACAAAAACATTACTAAGACTTGGTAAAAGTTGATTTTCGATTAAACTACCTTTTTAAAAATATAAGATATTGGCTTTAAACTGATTTCATCTTACCCTAAACATTTTTTTCGACATTCAATTAAATTTCTATAAAAATCCAACAGTCTGTTTTTTCTTAAAAATTAAAATCTACAAAAAATAGTACGCAAATTCGGTAAAAATTGATGTTGAATTCGCGATATCTCGTGAATAAATGAAGGTATTGACTTCAAAAATGATTTCATTCTGTGCTGCATTTTATTGTTATCGTACAATTATGATCTTAAAAAAATCTTATATGTATTTTTTCAAGAAATACAAACTTTCAACAAATGCTTCTAAGTCAGTCACCGACTAATCTTCAAGCCGTTTTACCAATCTCTTTTTTCCTCGCGAGTGTATTGCTTTAATAGTCCCTCGCAATTTAGTAATTAGAGATAGTAAAATCAATTTTTTAATAGTGAAAGTTACACAAGAATTTATTTTATTTTATTTTTGAGTGTCTTCTTTTTTTTTATTGCTATTTAACTGGAATCCTCTCCGGAGCCTTTTATAATTATAATAATCTAATCTATCTGTCTCATCTATCCTAGTGAGTGAAACATTTTAGTATATGTTCTGCTAATGAAGCCAAGTTGATACTACATTGAATCCAAAAATTTTGCTTTCATCTCCATACATGTTGCAAAAATCGAGTGCTTGTGAAACTTAGCTACAAATTCCAACTCTATATCATCAGCATCAACCTGTATATTTATCGACTGAACAGCAATCAGTGACATCACGTACCTATATACGAGACAACTTGCTTTCAGTCTTACCTTCTGGGTGAGTCATTTTTAGTAGTGTTCTGCCAAGCAAACCCTTTTTGGTACTTCACCTTATATTCTTTTGGTGTTTATTCTTTATTTACATATTTTATTCACCACTACCGAGGGGATTATTATTACTCACTTTAACAACTTTCATATATACTGACATCTTACGGCCAGAACTACAACTACGAGAATATATTTACTCACCACTTTAACATCGACATTATTCGTAGCAAACAATATTTTAAATTTGTGCCAAAAATCAAAATCCCAAAATAATCGTTTACAACATGGCAAATTGTTCTTTATGTAACGAAATTGCTGATTATGGAATTGATTCTATTATTTGCAATGGAATATGTCGGAAAATTTTTCACGTGAAATGCATTGATGCTCCACATAGCTCTATAAAATTATTTGCCAAAAATAGATCTTTCTATTATTTCTGTGACGAGTGCGATCCTTTCGCATACACTAATATTGCTCGAAATGTCATTGAAAACACCAACCGTTTAGAATACATGCACAAACAACTACTGTACCTTTCAGACAAAATTGAAAACCTAGCATCGCAACCTCCACATCAAGGCCGACTTACAAGAAGTAAGTTAAAAAATTCTAATGCTAACTCTGAGCAAAGTTCCTCCTCATCTACAAAACGGAAAAGTGACGAAATGGATAAGGACACAGATATTGGTCAACTGAATCCTTTCACTAAGAAACAAAGTTTATCTGTATTTGAATCATATGTTCCAACTAATCCGGTCTCCATAACAACACAAGAATTAAGAACAATTTCTTCCTCTGAAACTATTACTGAAACTATTACTGCAAGTTCTCCTTCTGCATCAGTTCAAACTTCCTTACCAAACTCCTCGAGTCAACCATTTGAATTACCTGTAGTAGAGCGACCTGCAATAGAGCGACCTGCAGTAGGGCCACCTGCAGTAGAGCAACCTGCAATCGAAGATAATAGATACGAATCTCCTATTGTACATGGACTTAAAGTTGTTGAAGGTCAAAAACAAATTTTTATTTCTAAACTTGCACCATCTACAAATGCTTTAGATATTAAAACGTATTTAATTCAGAAAATTGGTAAACTAGAATTAATCACTGTGGAGAAAATGCTTCAAAGGAACTATTCCAAGTATGCATCATTTAAAATAAGATGTCCGGACTCGATTTTCCATTTACTGAATTCTCCATCATTTTGGCCTAATGGTGTAATCGTACATGAATTTGTGAACAGGAACTCAAAGATACAACCACACCATTTTCGACAGTAACTGACAACGCTAAAACCCAGCAGCATGTATTAATTTACTATCAAAACGTTAACGGCTTACGGACCAAAACCAATATAGTCTATACGAACTTAACCAACCTCCCTCACGATGTAATTGTTTTAACAGAGACGTGGCTATGTTCATCAATAGCTAATTCTGAACTTTTTGATAGCAACTACCAAATCTACCGACGTGATCGTCATTGTAACTATGATTCAACCGTGGTTGGCGGAGGAATTATTATAGCCGTACAAAATTCGTTAATGTGCTCTCTCGTCGATGACTTCCGACAATCCTTGCTTGAAATATTGTGCATAAAGATAAAAATGCCTAATGGTTTCCTCTACGTAGTGGCTACTTACATTCCGCCTTGCTCCAACAGTGATGTATATGATCAACTTTACGACTGCCTGGATGGCATAACTGAAAACATTGACCCTAACGATGAAATAATCATAGTTGGCGATTTCAATCTAAGTGATCTAAACTGGATTAATTCTAATGATAGCGGCGAATTTTTGCCTATTAATCTGTCGTCGTCCAAAGAAATCTCCCTCATAGATTTGATGGCTGCCCTTTGTTTAAATCAAATTAATGGAGTTCCAAACAATAACAATAAAATACTGGACCTTGTATACTCTTCCGAGTCTTTAAACACGGACGCTGCTGTTACACATAGTGATGTAAAACTTGTCATCGAAGATCGTCATCATCCTGCTTTATCGATATTTTTGAACTTGAATGTTTGTAACTTTTCAAATGCTTGTAATCTTGTTGAATTCAATTTTAGAAAATGTAACTTTGATGAATTGTTTAATCTATTAAGTCTCATTGATTGGGATACTTTGCTTAGTGGTTCAAACCTAGATAATAAGTTATTTAAGTTTTATAAAATAATATTTGACTGCTTTTTAGAAACCATCCCTTTACGTCATGTTAAAACTAAAGATAACTATCCCCCATGGTTCGATCGGCATTTGAAATCCTTGAAAAACAAAAGAAATAAGGCGTGGTTAAGGTTCAATCAAACTAAAACTGATAGCGACCTACTAAATTATATTGATTTTAAAAACGAATTTATCAACTATTCCAACTATCTTTACAATGAATTCCTAACCAAAACTGGAAATGATTTTAAAATAAATCCTAAAAAATTCTGGAATTTTGTTGATATTAAAAGAAAAACTGATGGCTACCCAATATGTATGGTGTTTGATAAATTTTCTAGCCAAGATCCTAAAGTTATATCCAACATGTTTGCGGAGTTTTTTATGAAGTCCTTTGAGGAAACTCTCCCATCTGACCCTCGATCCCCTCTGACATCTCAACAATATGCCCACTTAGGACTAATAAATTTTTCGATTACTGAATCTACAATTCGTGAACAAATTTTAAAACTTGACGACAGTCTAAGTTCTGGCCCTGATGGTTTACCGTCATTCATGTTAAAAAAATGTGCAAATCATTTATCTTACCCACTATTTATTCTTTTTAACCACTCAATTAAGTACTCTACATTTCCTGATCTATGGAAATATGCTTTTCTTAAACCTATTCATAAAAAAGGTCCTAGTCACTTAGTTACTAACTACCGCCCCATAGCCAAACTCTCTGTTATTCCTAAATTGTTCGAATTGTTAGTTTGTGATGTCTTATCTTTTAATTGTTCTTCTATCATTAGTGAAAATCAGCACGGGTTTGTTAAAAAGAAATCAACTGTCACTAATTTATTAGAATTCACAACGTTCTGTTTTGACGCTTTTGAAAAAAATCTGCAAGTTGATTGCATTTTTACCGATTTTAGCAAGGCATTTGACAAGCTTAATCATAGTATTCTTCTAAATAAACTGTCAAGATTTGGACTAAATGATTCTTTTATCAATTGGTTGTCTTCTTACCTCAGTGATAGACATTATAGTGTAATTTTCAGACATAATCACTCAAATAAGTTTTTAGTTAACTCCGGTGTACCTCAAGGTAGTCATTTGGGACCACTATTATTTGTCTTATTCATAAATGACCTTCCATCTTTTTTAAAAAACTCTTCTTCATTAATGTACGCTGACGATGTTAAAATATTTCGGAAAATAAATTCATTGAATGATTGTAATCTTCTTCAAAATGACCTACTATGTTTTTGGGAATGGTGCAACAACAATCGTTTATTTTTAAATGTTGACAAATGCAAGACAATGCGTTTCACACGCAAGCATGATTTCATTGTTTTTGATTATATGTTAAACTCCTCTAGTCTACACGTCCAATCCAGCTTTTCTGATCTGGGTATAATTCTAGATTCAAAGTTATCATTTACTGATCACTACGATTCAATAATCAAAAAAGCTAATAGATCACTCGGTTTTATTAAACGTTTTGGAAGTGAGTTCCGTGATCCCTTCGTAATTAAATGTCTATTTTTTTCGTTTGCCAGATCTGTATTAGAATATGGCTGTGTTATATGGGCCCCTTATTACAATGTTCACACAAATAGAATTGAAAGTGTCCAAAAGAAATTCATAAAGTTTTACCTTCGATTTCTTCCTCGGTCAAATTTAATTGAATGGCCTTCCTACCCTCAGAACCTAATTCTCTTGAATATCCCATCCCTTTCTGCTCATAGAGAGTTTTTACAGCTTTGCTTCATCGTTGGATTAATGAATGGATCTATTTCCTCCTTCTCAGTTTTGGGTCGTTTGAACTTTAACGCGGCCCGTGTTGGGTTAAGAACTAGTTTGCCAATACGTCCCAGTTTTAGCAGATCGAACTATGGGTCTAACAGTCCGATTAATCAGTTAATTAATATTTTTAATAAACATTATAACTTAATTGACTCTGTCAACGTAAATATTAAATCAAAACAGTTTAAAATTAGATTTTTCGTTAATTTTGCAAATTAGAAATTTAATTGTTATTTTTTTTTTTATTTTTTTTTTTTTTTTTTTTTTTTATATAGGTACATATATACATTCATTTTTATTGTTATAGTTATTTATATTTATAATTACCTGTAACGTTAGGATTTTAACGTACTCAATAAATCAAATCAAATCAAATCAAATCATATGCAACATATTGTTGGTAATTTTTAGTTTTTTAGAAAAATTCAAGCGACAGTTTTTTTATCAAAACACGAAAACCTACAAAAACAACAAAAAACTGATAAGTAATGGTTTTCGACTCAAGTATTAGGAGAACAAAGAAAAATATATTGACTTCAAATTATTTATCTCATACAAAATATTATTATAAAGTTATCAGTGTGGGAGGCATCAGAGCCTCTTTTTATTAAATGTCAATCTAATTTTTCGAGAATTGCAGGTAGTAAAAACGTTATTGTTAGCTGGATGAAATAATATTGAAACTAATATCATTTTTTTATGCATACAATATTAGAGGTGATAAATGTTTTGTTCAATTTTTCACATTCATAAAAAAACTATGATTTTGTTCAAATCGACAAATCGGACTGATTACAATTACTTTCAGTGGAAAGGAGACCATTTTTAATTGATGTTTTTTATATAAATAATAGTAATTTAAAATAAAAGTGAAATCTATCGTATTTATATTCGTTTTTACAGATTTATAAACAACATTGTTAATGGGAAACCAAAAGTCCCCAAGAATGTATTACTTTCAATTAATCAAAAGGATACAATCAATTTTTGAAGCAACGATTTCCAATTCCAATGGAAAAAGACAATGGAAAGTTTTTTTGCGTTGTTTATTGAAACAGTGTTTCCTATGATTCAGTAATCAGCAATTTGGTCAGCAAATTTTTCGTTTCCAAAATAAATCTAAAAAAGGAAGTGAAAGAATCAAGTCCCAACAGTGACTAGAAGTAATCAAATCCGTAAGGAAACGATATGGTACAAACTTTGACCACTGTCATGACTTATTTTGAGGAAAAAATTAAGTCAAATCGTACGATGTTGAACTCCTATTCACATCATTGTTTTGCTTAAAGAATCAAAAAAGTAATCAATCAAAAATTGACGATTACTCAGAAATATGGTTGTCAAAACCAATTCTAACTTTATTTCTGCATTCGCATAGTACGGCTAAATAACTAATCTCTGTACTTCATCGTACCGCCACATTTGGGGTCGAGGTTGGATTTGCAAGTATTACGGTTAAAATGCATAAGGGAAGTAATATAGAAAATGGTTAAGACAAGAAATGTTTCCGGTGTTCAAGCGACGCACGTAGATGAATTAATGATGTTTTTGTCACTAATCGTTTTTAACGCTCTTCTTCGAAAAATGTTTAAGATTAAAATAAGCAAGTTACTAGAGCACCAGACCGAACATTGGAGTTTTCATACCTCGCATTTCTTGTTTAAAAATAGAAATTCTCGTATACGGATAGTATAAGACTCAGCACAGCAGTGATATTCTAAAACTTCTAAAGTTGATATCCTTCTTCGCATATCATCAATATCATCAATTTCCGTCTACATTCTAATTTTGTAATAAATATAGCATAGCAGGTCAATAAAAAATTAGGTACCAGACATTTATATGTCCATATGTGCCATGAACTATGTATATTTCTTCTCATAAATATTTTTCGAAATATTCTGTCATCGTTTAGTATTTTACAGTCGTTATCCTTTTTGTAATTTGATTTGCTATTTGCTCTAAGCCTGTTTATCGAATCTATTTTGGTATACTTACACTCTCATTCCTTCTGTATCTGTATTATATATAGGAGTCCATTACATAGCTATACACATAGAAATACATAAATTGGAATGATTAATGGCCTCTTTGGTCTTTATTGGCTGTGCTGAGCTACTTACCAGAAGATTTATCCAAATTATAGTATATCGATAACTGAATGTTGCAATACAAAAATATTGCTCCAATGGGCAATTTCCTCATGATCCGATGATAAAAATCCCTTTTTACGATGAAAAATTGCACTTCAAATATTATAGACGAAGAGTATTAAAGTGTATCTATGTATGTATGTATGTATGTATATGTTTGTTATATAGTATCTTAAGGATAAATATTTTCGTAAATATAAATATGAAGTTTTTTTATTCTCAGAAATATTGTCGAGTGCTATGTAGTATATCATCACAAATATTTTTGATTTTAAGTAGCAGCTTATAAGGAAAATATGCTTTTTTAAATTCAGAATAAATCAATATTATTTATTTATAATTTGTATATTTTGCGTTGTCTTCTGGACCGTAAAAGTTTTGTTTATTTTAAGTCTGTAGAAACCTTTGTTGTTAAGCTACCAATTAGATAGGTTCATTGAGTGTTGTTAATAATGTTATCCGAAAATAATGTTAATAATTTTATGCGATAAAAAGGATACAATTTTTTAGTCGGTCATATCTCAAAAACCAATGGACATATCAATTTCAAAAATAGATATAACATTACAAGATGTTAGAATTTAAAAAAAAATTGACAAATTTGGAGTTCCTCAACTATCTCTTGAACCAATAGAGCTACCAACTTCAATTAAATTTTATATTATACATTGTATCAACAAGTACAATATTTGGAAAAATTCAATTGGCAGTTTTTTTTATAAACAAAAATACTTACTAAAAAAAAATTGGTAAGAACTTATGAGAATAAATGAAGTTACTGACTTCAAAATTATTTCATTGTATACAAAATGTTCTTGTCAACTTACAGTTTTTTTTTTTATAAAAATCCAATTGATGTTCAAATGGTAGACATTTGCATTCAAGAGGACACAAGCGTCCACAGGTTTTTCTCAAAACCCACCTCATGTCTATCAACTCCTACTCTCACCTTCCCGTGGTGAACATCGGGTGCCTAGTACTTCAACTGGAGATTGGGTTCCAACCCCAGTGGAAAGTTGTTGGGGCTAGCAAACGAGAGAGAGGGGAAGAGGTGTTTCCACTAAGGCACATCTCCTTTCATCCAGACGGCAGCGGAGGAATTCCCAAGATGGAATCAACGGTGGGGTCTACATAGTTCCAGTTAGGTTTAACTACTTAGTGAACACTTTATAGGGCTACTATACGACATATTCGAAGCCCAGGCCTGTAAGGAGCGGTTATGCTGGCTCTCGCCCTTGGAGTTAAATCAAGGGCCTAGTCCTTCAGGTTGAAGGTCGTGCGTAAAGGGGACTTCCTGACGACATAAAGAAAACCCAGTTGCGAAGCACCAACAAGCCTCGGATACGGACGGATTTACTGTTGACAATCCACGCAAACGAATTAAGGACAACGAACTTCGGATATGCACGTGGAATGTTAGGTCCTTACCAGACCACGTGCAGCCGAGGAATTAGGGGAGGCCGTATACTGCTATAAAGCAGACATCACCGCCATCCAGGAAATACGATGGGATGGGCCGGCCGGGCAAAAAGAGGATGAAAAACTGCGATATTTACTATGGTGACTGCTACCGAGAAAACCAACAGTGCTTATTTGGATGCGCCTTTGTCATTGGAGCCAGACTAAGGCAACAAGTCTTGAGCTATATAGGTGTATCACCGAGCGCCTCATGACCATCCGCATCAAGGCTAAATTCGGCAACATTAGCCTGATATGCGCGCACGCCCCCACAGAAGAGAAGGATGACAACACCAAAGATATGTATATGTTCTTCGAGCTCTTAGACAAAACATATGAGCAGTGTCCTAGTTACGATATTAAAATTGTCCTGGGCGACTTTAATGCCAAGCTAGGAAGGGAAGACATCTATGGTGGAATAATCGGGCGAAATGTCATGGTAGCCAGTACGCGTTTTCCACAACTCAACATCCACAAAGGAACTTGGAGTTCTCCAGATCAATCTACAGTCAACCAGAAGGACCATATTGCGATCGACGCTAAACACGCTTCCAGCATCATGGATGTCCGAACTTCCGAGGAGCTAACATTGACTCGGACCACTACCTCGTTGTAGCCAAGGTAGCACTTTGGGTTTCCAGACCCAAGGCGAAACAGGGAGATGCTGGAAGAAGATACAACGTGGAACGGCTACAATCGCAAGAGATCGCCAAATCCTTCTCCGACCGCAAGTAACCTCTCTCGACGTTCTCTGCCGCCAACACAATGTTTCGAGAACCAGTGGCAACACTGCCTAGATGCAATCAGAGAAGCCACCTCTGACGTGCTGAGTTTCAAGCGACCACCAATAAGGAACTCCTTGTTTGATGTCGGCAGGCAAATGCAACCAAACAACAGGCATGCAAAGCGGTGGCGGCGCTGCATAGAAGGACGAGAGCTGCTCGTGAGCTCTATCTTTGTATATGAAAACTATAGTACTCTCATGGTGGAAGTCGAATAGGGCGGCATCTAGATATTTTTTGTGGAACGTCTAGTCAAGACATTCATGGAGAAATCGATTTGCAGTCGGGAGACTTAAAAATGTTATAATTTGAAATAGACGAAAATAGAGAAAGACTATAGTGAATTAAGGAAAGTCTGAGTGGGTAAGAAAAACACATTTGTTTCAAGGAATATTTATATACCAACGTTGAACGTATGTACCTACAATATTGATGGGATATGCTTGTGTTTGTATTTCGGTTTGGTTATATTTTTTGGTTACATACGCAAAACGGTAGTCTTTCTATACAAACATGATAAGACAAAAGCAGGTGAATTGCGATTGCGTGTAGGAATTTTATATTCTTGGTTGAGATTTTATATTTTTGATGATTTGAGGATTGTATTAGGGAATTATAACTTGAACTATAGGCAAGTAAATATGTAGGTATTGTATTCTTATCCAATAATAGATAGCTAGCTAAATAAATTTAAAAAATTTGATCGCATAAACCTTTCTTACAATTTGTTTTCATATCGAGCATAAAGAAGTTTAAATTTTCAAAGTCTTAAAAAGATGATTTTTTTTAATGACTAAATTTGTTAATTGATACCTAATACAATTATTTAAAAGCTGGTTATTGTTGACAACATAGGTATAATGAAAAGATTGATATTTAATTTTTGAACGTTTTTTAATGGTAGTGAATTTTTTAAATGGGATGAGGAACTTTTAATTTTTTTGACGTGACAACGTCTTAAATTAGGTTGCGGCTGGGAGTCACTTATGAAAAAGTGTAACGCCCGGTAACGTTACGATGAGTCACCGAACGAGAGAGAGGCCCGCCGAATGCCTTGCGTCTCTCTCCCACTCAACTATGATCGGTCTGCCGCGCGCGCAGCACTAGAGAATTAGGCGCATTGAATCGGCGCATGCTTGTGTCTCTGTCTTTGTCTTTCTCGAACGTTCTTGGCGTTGGAAAAACAAGAAAGCGTCATAATACAAGTTCATACGTGTGGTTAAAGTATCGTCAGCTGTGTCTGTAGTGAAAATGTGGAGTGCTTAGATTCGTCATTTACAACAACTACAACAATAAAGGTAAATAATTGTACACTGATATTTCATTATCGTAAACTATGATTGATTGATTAATTGTTAGATTGACACAAAAGTTGAGAAACTGAGTTTATAGGTTATGTCATACTATTGATAAATGTTGATAGTGTTAAGTAAATTATTAGTTTAAAAAATTTGTGCAATTCTTATTTTCATTCAATTCCTTGTTCCTATTGTGCAATTTAATTATATTCATATCAATAAATATTCTACCGAGAAAAAGACGTTGTCACCTAAAATCTTCGCCCGTAAAACCGACTTTACAGGCAACCATTTTTTTTGTTTTAAAAATTAACACATACCTACCTATCTGTCAGTTTATAAAGTAGGTAGTTATAACTTCCGGTCAAAAACGTGTTTCAAAAGGACAAATTTTTTAACATGCTTTTGTCTGTAAGTTCTTATGATATATGTAGGTATTTATTAAAAGAAGGACCTTCCTATCAACAATTTTGAATGATCAAGGGTATAAGCAAATGTTTACTTTTAATAAGGTTAAAGACTTTATTTGGATCTTTATTTTTAGAGAAGTATTAGACTTTGTAATTGTACTTCCATAAATTTGATGCATTTGTCTCTGTCTTAAGATATCTAAATTCTAGCAAATCCAATTTTTGTATGCCAGAGCAAAGTTTTTAACTTAGGAGTAATTTTTCTATAAATTTGAAACAACCATAACGTTTTACTACTGTTTTAAAATATACGTACGTGCACTTTTGACTACCGAATGGGAGTCTATGTCTCTTCGTTTAGGAGGTAGAGGCAATTTTAGAACGAATCAGTTCCATTGACAAACCAAGACTATTTAAAATATTTCCTGTATTTTTAAATTTAAAAATGTACCTGTTAAAAAAGCTTGTTTCCAAAATTTGATTTCTCAAAAAAACCTTAATGTTTCAAAATTCTTATTTGAAAATCTTTAGAGCAGTTTACTTTTTAAATTAGTTTTGTACACATACAATTTTTCAATTTTAGTTAAAATATATATATTTTTGGTATGCAGTTATTTTGAACCAATTAATATACAGTTTCGTAAAAAACTGATGACTCGGTTTGGATATATCGAATTTTGAAAAAAATGTACTATTTTTTTAAAAATCCAAAAATAAAGCCAATATAAGAGCTTGTGCAGAAAAAAACAATTGAAATCCGTTGATTTGTTCTTGAGAAAACTTAAAAACAAAATAACGTGGGGTACCCTTCTGGAGCAATACAAAAATTTATCGGCTTAAGCAACACATAGGTACCTACCTAAATATAAACCATATTTACATATACATATGTTGTTTATGCCGTTTAAGGTCCGAGCTTTATTGTGCACATTAATTTGTTAAAAATGAAACAAAAAGTAGAATTGTTGTAATATATATAAAAGCCATACATTTTATATTAGAAAAAGATCCTGGGGTGCGACCCACAATGATAACTTCCCATCCCGTCTGTCGATTTGTCTTGCTTAAAAATTTGTAGGTGTTTTCGTGTTTTGTTAAAAAAAGTTTTCAGTTGAACTATTCTTAAAAATTTTAAAATTACAAACAATATTTTTCATATGATGAAATAGTTTGATTTCAAAATCTATTTTACCGAGATTTTTAGTCGAAAATAAATTTTAACCAATTTTAGTAGCATTTCTTAAAAGTTTTTATTTTGTATATAAACAAATAAAAATTGGATGAATTAAATTAATTTATTTGAAGTCAATATCTTCTATCGTTCACGAGATATCGTGAACGATACCCATGTTGCGTACTATGTCTTGTAGATTTTTTTTTATGATAATACCGACTGTTGGATTCTTATAAAAAATTATTGAATATCGAAAACAATATTTTCTGTGAGATAAAATTAGTTTGAAGCCAATATTTTTAATTTTTGTAAACATATTTGAGTCGAAAGTAAATTTTTACCAACTTTTAGTAACGTTTTTATATTTTGTAAGAAAACTGTTAACTTGATTTTTCTCAAAATTCTTGAGCTATGGACGACGTACGTACACACGCACGCACAGGCATCTCTCTAAAAATCTTTTATTTCGACTCTAGGAACCTTGAAACGTCGAGAAATGTCAAAATTTTCAATTCGACAAATCGGACCGATTACAATAACTTCTTTTATGGAAAGTTAAAAATACCTACTTCGACACTACATTTACGAAACTATACTAACTAATAGTTAATAAGTAAAAAAAAACTTCCAATTGGATTATTCTAAAAGTCACACATCTTAACATAGACGAGCTGACAAAATTATATTAAAGGTACCTACAACAGAAAACAACCAAACAACATATGTATATACATACATAGGTAGGTACCTACCTACCTAAATATAAACTACATTTTTATGTTCTGTAATGTGCCCACTAAGGTGTATTGTTAACACTTATTTATTTCAAATGATACAATAAAAGTAGGATTGGAAATTAAATAAAAGACACACATTTCAATTATCAAATTATTCAAATTATCTGGACCAACTTAAAGAATGCATTTTTGTTTTTATTTAAAACTACATAGGTATGTATTTATAAATATTGTACCTACATACCTATCAACTAATCTCAAACAAAGTGCTAAGTGTATGGATATTATCACTGTCCGAATACTAGTTGGAGTTCCCTATGAAATTTCATGAAATGCCTGTATACCTACCTATTATATATAAAATTTGAATTTAAATTCAAACCCACATCCTGAAAAAAAATCACCTACCAATTGATATCTATCTACAAAAAACATCTTTAAAGCTCAAACAAATCTAATCTTTAAATATTGAAGAAATAGATACTTAATGCCAAATAAAAGCAAAATACCCACCAGCCAAAATATACATAACTATAACCAAACGTATAACTTCCCCCATATTGCATCGTAGCTTTGTATACATAATACAAACCATGGTTCATATACAAGGATCGTACACAAGGAGAAGCAGACTTATGAATGTACATAAATAAAAACAAAAATCGGTACAAGATCCTGAACAGCTGATGTAAGCATACAAAAATTTCATTCATCCCCTTATTAGACACCATATTGAGACATTGCCGTTTTTCATATAAAAATGCATTGATATAAAGAAATTACAAAAACAAATTCATCGACCTTCATAATGGAAGCTTAGTATATGAAAACATATACAAGGATAGACTCAAATAAATAAATAAATACATAAATTAGGTGGCGCAACAGTCCATGAAGAACCAGGGCCTAGTGACTTACAACTCTCAACCATTCCTGTGTGCGAGTAATGTTGTCAGAGATGAAAGGGACCTACAGTTTATATGCCGAATCCGAACGGCTAATTTGAGAAAGCACTTTTCATGACAAGAATTACTCTTGGAGGATTTGTCAATTCCTCGCAAGAGGCAGTACCCGTGAAAAAAGTTAGGTTGCACAGGCAGGGTTTGAACCCAAGACCCCTTGCATGACAGTCCAACGCACTAACCATCACGCTACGGGTACTACTAGACTCAAATAGAATGAAGGAAATTGTGTCGACTTTTTGGCTGCTAAATTAACTGTCTCCCTTATTCTGCTGGCTGCTTATGGGAATGGAAATACAAATTTTCTCTCGCTCCCTGAAATTTCTCCACTTTCGATACTACCGCCAACGAGCGACGGCACGCGGCGCGGCGGCCGGTCGCCCTAAAAAGGTCTGCCCATGAGTGTACTATAGTTTTCATATACAAAGGCTCTATGATCAGAAGAGACGAGAAAACACCGACTTCCCAGAAGGAAAAAGAGAGAGTATGAGAAGCGTGCGGTCGAAAATGTTGAAAGGTTCAAAATCAGGAATGAAGTTGGAAAATTTTATGAGCAGGTGAAACGAAATTCACAAGTACATAAACCTCGAACCAAAGGCTGCAAAGACGAAAGTGGAAACATCATTGTGGAACCGTAGTCAATGCTGAAGAATGGGTCAGTCATATCACCATCAATTTTGGAACAATTAAACTTTATTTATAGCCGTACAAGTATAAGAAGACAAGTTCCTTTACGTCCTATATTAAGCAGATCAAACTATAGTAAAAACAGTCCCCTCAACCAATTGATTTCAGTTTACAACAAGTAGTACTTTTTGGTATATTCCGTAAGCGATGATTTTAAAAGTAAAACATTTAAAGTACATTTTTTCAATACTTAAGTTTAACTTTTTTTTGCAAATTGCTTAAAGCATTGTAAATCTATAAATCTAAGAATAAATGTAATATTAGTCTTAAGTTCTAACGTTAGTTTGTTTAAGGAATTCAATAAATCAAGAAAGCAAGCCTGAAGAATGGGACCTAAGTATTGTTTGCCCGATTCTGAAAAAATGAGACCCTCTTAACTGCACCAACTATAAAGGAATCAGTCTACATAACATCGCTTACAAAATCTTCTCTGCCGTAATATGTAAACTTGTGTGAACATCAAATCAACACCCACCATCTTTTCATCGATTTCAAGGCCGCATATGACATCATCTACAGGGACGAGCTGTATAGAGCCATGTCTAGTTTCGGCATCCCTGCCAAACTCGTCCGTTTGTGCAGGATGACCATGGAGAATTCACTCTGCTCCATAAAGGTTGGAAACAATTTATCAGAACCTTTCGATGTCAAATAAGGTTTTAGACAAGGTGATGTGCTTTCATGCTATTTTTTTAACATCGTGCTTGAAAGAATAGTGCAGAGCTCCCACGTCAAATTACTAGCATATGCTGATGACATTGACATAATCGGAAGAACTCAGCGTGATGTCAATGGGGCTTTTGTGAGTATTGAAAAAGAGGCGGAAAAAATGGGTTTAACGGTTAAAGAGGGCAAAACAAAGTACATGCTGTCGTCAAGAAAGGACTTGCAACACCGACGTCTTGGTTAAAACGTCACCATCGACAGACGTAACTTTGAGGTAGTTAAGGACTTCGTCTACCTAGGCTCCGCTATTAACGCAGAAAACAACACCAGCGCTGAGATCAAACGAAGAATAACTCTTGCTAGCCGCTGCTGTTTCTCTCTCGAGGGACCAAAGTTTCGCTATATAAGACCCTCATCATCCCCGTCCTGCTACACGGTGCAGAAGTATAGACTATGGCAAAAGCGAATAAAAGTTCTTCGTGTGATATACTGTCCCGTATGCATAGAAGGGAAGTGGAGGAGAAGATGGAACGACGAGCTGTACGGGCTGTACTCTACAGCGACGTAGATTGCCAGAAGGGTAAAAGTCCAACGACTAAGAGCCCGTTCACACGATCCCGAATCGGCGGTTTTGCCGTATCGGCGATTTTACCGTATAAGCCAGTAGCAATAAAATTCAAATGAGTATATTCAGACGATACGGCATTTAACCGTATACGGTAAAATCACCGATTAGGTCGATTTTGTCATTCGGTTTTGTTTCTGCAAATCGTTTTCGGTCGTACGGCAAAAAAACCCGATTCGGTTTATAGTGGCAATGTATTTATAGACAGTGCGTTCAGACGATTCGGTATTTTGACCGCAAGTGCGTCATCTTTCGTCTGGGCTACTGTGGAATAATGTATTGCTAGTATATAGTCGTTTTTGTGTTTTACACCGAGTACGGTGTAGGGTTGAGTACGGTGTACGGTTAAATTACCGTACCGTCTGAACACTCCAACCGAAAGACACCGAATCGAGAAAATATCCGATACGGCGAAAATACCGAATCGTGTAAACGGTCTCTAAGATGGCTGGCTCACGTAAAGCCCATGGATACCAATGCTCCGGCTCAAAAGTCTTCGAATCCACACAAACAGGACAGCGCAGTAAAGGAAGACCGCGGATCAGGTGGCGCGCACAAGTGGAAAGTGACCTCACACAACTTGGTGCGCGAAACTGGAGACAACTAGCTAGGGACCGAGATAGATGGAGAAGTTTGTTGGCTGAGGCCCTAGTTCACACAGGACTGTAGCGCCACCTTAAGTAAGTAAGTAAGTAAGTAAGTAATTGACCTCAGACCTAAAAAGAACAACAAAAACTGATAGAAAATAGTTTTTGAATCAAGTATTAAGAGAACAAAGAAATATATTATGACTTCAAAACCTTATCGACTTCAAAACTGTATACCTATAACTTAAACAAAATGTTGTTATTATGATATTTTATTAAATATTATAAAAATCGATAGACGGGTCTCCCAGCCCCTTTTTAGGTAATTAGCCTGCCTGACATACGATGTATAGTTTTCGAGATATGAATCCGTTGAAGATTGAGTAGCACTGAATTTCCATACATTTTCGAATCAATTTTAAGAAAATGTCGTAAACTTCAAAGATAAATGTCTCAAAAACTATAAAAATCTTAGCGGTATGGTGCTGAAGACTTTTTTGTAGATATTAATTTCCGTACAAAATCTTTTCAGACCTTGTTTCTTTAAATATTGCCATTTCCGAGATATTAGCGGAAAATCAAGAATTTTGTGAAAACCTTAATGCAAACCTTTAGTATGCGAGATAATATCATAAGAGGCCACTGAACTGTGGACATTTGAAAAAAATCAAAATGTTCCTTGTTTTTTATATGGAAAAACTTAGACTGCCGTGATTACGTACTAAAAATAAATGTTAAGAGCCGAAATTTGTATGTTTCAAACACATTTTTGACATGACAAAAAAACCGCCACGTACGTATGTACATACATATTATATGTAACTAACTTTATGTGCATAAAATATAAAATTTACGTAAAGTTAGACATTTTGATATTGCTTAAATTATGTCCTTTCTGCCAAGAAAAAAAAAACAAATGCAAATGAAATAAAGCACAAAAGTTAATCGATTATTTGACAGACAAGTGACAAGTGAACAAACCAAAAGGCACAACATTCATTAATCTTCATCGATTTTTTTACCTTAAGTCACGTTTTACCCTACAAAATTACCTAATAATAATTAGTTTATATAAATATTGCTTGTCTTATTTATTTTAAATTACCTGATTTCTTATACCGCCTGACCGGAGCAAGTCAGGCCATTGTCATGGTAGTATTTTGAAATCCAATTACCTATATTTTAGGTAAAATGCGTATACCCTTTTCAAAAACATAAACTCTCTCTTCAAATTTCTTATTTCACACCTTATTGCCATTTACAAAAGGATCAAACAGCTTAAATTACATCAAGAGAGAAGGTGGAATGGAGGTCTGCCTGATGGTATATACTCTTCAATTTATAATTTGTTTCCAGTCTAAAATCTGACGGTCGCGTTTTGTAATTGATTCTTATTCAAAAGATGAAAAATACATTTTAAAGTTGTAATCATTTATCCTTGCACTATGTAAAGTCTCACTCCCTTTTGTGTATCCTACCTACGAGTACATGTATATTTATGTATAGATCTAGCTTGGAAATATTTAGCGTTGGATTAAAAATTTCATAAAGTCATAAAACGAGTAGATTTTCAAAAAATATTCACCCTTTTGCGTTATGGCTAGGTACATATATTTCTTCTTCCGTGTTATTGTTGTTGTTAACGTTGCTGCTTGAAGCTGGATGCTGCTTCAAATATGCGCCAGACAAATAAACTAAGTGTGAAACCACCACCACTCGTACCAGCAGTTTATACCTGCAACACCTTCGATTCGGTTCGTTTGAAACCAACACACTTCCACCAGACGGCATCGTTACCACACTATTCAGAAGAGCTCCAACACCAGCTCTGGTACATAATGGGACTTGCTGTAATAAATAAGGCACAACTATCAGGGGGCTCAAATTTGAAAAATTTTAGTTACGGGTTAATGAAACAAACAAAAGCCCAGTTAAAAAGAAGCAGATAGAAAAATCAATTTTCTTTCTAAGTCGAAAGTGGGTCTGAATCACCAATATTTGAAACTTTGGAACAATTTTTCGGGAACGTCCCGATTATTTATTCAGACCTCAACATTTGAAAAGCTATACAAACACATAAGTTAAGTAGGATTACCCATTATTTGAATGACTTTCAAATGCATTATTTAATGTTTTGAATATTTTTCATAATACATTGAATTCAGGCCCCTAAACATGTTAATCCAGCCTTCATCATTTAAAACTGGGAGAAGGCTGAATCCTTTTTACACAAACAAAGTAATCGTTAGATGAGACGCGTTGTAAAATTGTATTCCCTTTGGCTCGTGTTCCTCACCGTGATGGCAAAGAAGAGAAGCCGGTGTTGTTCGGTGGGGAGAAGAGGGTGGTCTTAAATTTATGTCAGCGGTGGTAGATGTAGCTATGGATGAAAGTGTGCATTCACATTGTATGTTTATTTATGGGCTATGTCTCCCCAAGGATAATTCAGGCGTGAAATTACAATCGAAATTCATGTTAGTTGAGTTGATGCGGGGGAGGGGGTTGGGGTAGAAGTAAACGCACCAACAATAGCTCCAGTAACGAACCCAACAAAAAGTAAACAGGTAGACAGAAGAATGGAAGATTTAGGCTGAGCGGGCTGACTTTGGGGGTGAGAAAGGCAAATATTGGGGTGGCATTTCTTCCATTTTTCCTTAAATAGCTTTTAATTCTTGTCCTCAGTTTTTTTTTTACTTTTGGTTCTTCTTCTTCTTCCTTACATATTATATTTCTTTTAGCTGAAGAAATCCTGATGTGGCATAAGGAAAAGCAAGGCAGCTGCTTTTGCTTACAAGAATTTAACCCAAACTTACGCTCTCCCACCTTAAAAAAGACAACTTTCGTCTTCGCACCCTGTGAACGGTGGATTTTTTCACGGCGATATAATAGTGTATAACTCCTATAACCCTATATATGTATGCACGTATCTATATAACAAATAAAGGTTTTCTTCTTTTTTGGGAACGGAACGATAAGCTTTTCAAGGAAGAAATTTCACGCTTCAACGTTGGCAACAAATTGATTGTATATGTTATCCTTTCGTTTTTGCTATATTTTATACAAACAGGATGAATTCAGGAAAAAAGAATATTATACATCCTTTTAGTAGAAAACTCGGTATTACATAATATAGGTATGACTCTGTTCAGGTTATTCGATGCGGAAGATTAGTCTTTTATAGCGGTTACCAAAATGATGCTATTGTGGTAACTTACATAGGTAGTGTATTTATATCAAAGAAGTTATATCTTTTACCCATGTTTACAAGGGATATAGAGGGGTTTATGTTTTGTATCACTTGGTTGTTTTGTTGTTGTTGTTATTAGATATTTTTATTTTATATTTTGTTAAAAAACTGCAATGGCGGAAATGTGGAACATAATTTTGAAAGAATATTTAAACAAAAAATATACCTTCAGAGGTTGATGGTAACATTTTCCAGTACATTGTCTTTAATGAATCTAGGTGAGGTGTTCTAAAGGATAATATAATTTCAATATGGGTCTATGATGCTCTATTAACACAGCCCTTACATACATTGCAATGCGGAATAAGATTCTTCTTTGCTTAAGTGCTTCATTATAATAGTAAAACTGGGAATAAAGCAAAAGAGGGGGAATGTTTTTCGACTTTGATGTACTAAGAAATTAAAAGGGTTAAGTTGGCTTATAATTTGCATTCCATGAAGAGGATATAATTATGTGTATATGTATGTTTTTTTTTTTGAAAATAAGCTTCAATGGCTGAATAAATTGAATCAAGGTATTTCAATGAAATAGCAGGAAGAATTTGTGCTTTTACTTAGCATCAAATAAGTTTTCATATTGAACTTAAGTTTATCAATCGATATAAAATATTTTAAATTAATCGAAACAGGTTTTACAACTTCGACTTTTGTAACTCTGTTACTATTATTTCAAAATTATGTCTCTCATAGCTTTTGTTTTTCGTCCCTTTTTTGTTCTCATACCTTTGTCCTTTCAATCTTTATCTTTTTAAGCTATTGCTTACTTAATTAAGGTGGCGCTAAAATCCTGTGTGAACTAGGGCCTCACCCAACAGACTTCTGCAATAACGGTTAGCAAGAGTAATGATTCGTTTTATCTCAGCGCTGGTGTTGTTTTCTGTGTTCATAGCGGAGCCTAGGTATAGATACATTCCAAAAAATTCCTCAAAGTTACGTCTTTCGATAGTGAAGTTTTGGCCGAGACATCGGTTTTGTAGATTCTTTCTCTTACCTTGTTTTTCGCTCATTAACCGGTAAACCCCCTTATCTTGATGAGAAGGCGCACTTTTATCTTTTGAAACTCGTTCACAACGATCAAATTCCATTTCTTTGCTTTTTCAGATACAAAATTGAAAAATTAGTTTCTTATAATGAAAAACAACAAGGAAACGCACAATAAAGGTGCAAAAGTTGGAATGCAAACGATTGCCCATTGCACAATTCCCGTGCCTTTCTTGACCAGTAGTGTTCGGACAATGACAATGACCGCGGTCCAGAATCGAAATATCCCTTGACTGCAGTAGAATCTACTTAAAGTTTATCACTGGCCAGTCTCATGTTTTACGATTTGATAAGGGCTGAGGATACCGAGTTGAGTACTAATTTTAATCCTAACGTAAGGCCTTTGTGCATTAGTTACCAAAGCACTTAGAAAAAAAATGTCAGTATTAGTTGTCATGGTAGTGTGTCAGAAGAATACGCCGAATACTATTAATTGTGAGAAAAAAATTCAACCCCAAGAATTAATATTTAATGTCAAATAAACCGTTCATTCGCATCTATGAAACTTTTTCAACGAGTCAAAATCATCAAAATAAAGCCTCGCCTCCCAATTGCTTTCCTATATATTTTAGTTGATTATATTAAAGTCTACTTTCTTTTACTTCTTTTCTATTTTTATTGAATAATTAAAAAGGTTCTCCTATTACAAAGTGTAACGAACCAAATTCTATTTTCATTTAATTAAAATCACTATCAAGACTTTTAAATTATTTAATTACATGATCAATTATATACTAAATTTATTAAATCAAAAATGAATTAAATTATTAATATTAAAAAGATTTGTGTTACATTGTATAAATAATTCATTGACTCATTGTGACTTAACGAAAATTAACTACAAGAAAATAATTATAATAGTTTTTAAATTTGCATTATATAACTGATAACAATGATTGCTCTCTCTCTCTGAGTAACAATAAAACATATGTTAAATAATGTTAACCAGAAGTTAAATTAATAATAGATTTCATTTTCAAATTTCATTCGAACTCCGACAATAGAAGAATAAAGATCCAAAGCGCATCCAATCCTAGTTTTATTTTTTTCCTTTTAAATTCGACAAACAACAAACATTGTAAAGACAATTGAAGACCTTTGGGACTCTTTTGGCTTACGATAGTTATTGTGACAGATAAAACTCGAGGACATTTGTAGACGCGAATGCTGTGTCTTATGGACCGTCACATTAAAGAAAACAAAATAAAATCAATCAAATACACTTAAATCAGACAAAAATATTTTAAAAAAACCTGAGTGGAGAAGTTTCTCCACTACAAAAGTAAATTAACAAACAATTTAATTATATGTAATTTAATTTCATGCATGCGTACTTTAAAAAATATAATTTTCTTATAAATAATACTTTTCACGTGTAACTTGAGAAAGCTCAGTAAAGGTACATTCTCTTCTTAACTTGGTGTTAATATCACTCTTTTGAGTCTTTCCTACAAAGGTTTAAATATATTATGCTTCTTAAGATATTGTGATATTTTATGTTAAACTATTACGACGTAAGCTCTTATATTAGGTTCAAGACAAGACTGGTCAATGGTCAAATCTTGTTGGAATTAAAGAGGCTAATATACTATTATGAGTTTTAAAACAAGCTCTGCACAATTGTTTATTTTATAGAATCAATTAACTTCATCTAGCTCTTATTTCTTCTCTTCCAATTAAACTAGACCTATATAACTTCTTGTCGGTCTGAGATTTTATTGCCATGCAATAGCTATATATTTATCCCTAAGTACATTTGTAATTATAAATAATTTTCAAATCAAGCACTTTACCTAAGAGGTATCAATCAAATATTTGCATTATACACTTTCCATTGCACTTATATATATGTACATAATATCTCAAATAAATATTCAAAGTCATCTCAAAGATCCTCGAACCCATAAACAAAGTTTAGCATTGACAAATAGATGTCCTCTTTCATCCCCTTTAAAGAAACCCACAAAGAGACATTAATTTCCTATCAAAATTCTCCTACAATTCATTGGTCTTTGCCACTTATGGTCAAAACGGATGTCCTTTGCCGAAAATACCTTTCCCTTTTCAGTGGTCAACCCAAAAGCAGAGAAGGATATGGACAAATGCCTGTGCAATAGTTTTACATTTAAACGAGCGACGGCGATGCCCGACCGACATCCAAAGAAGCACCAGGAACTTTACATAAATTCTACACAGGCTGGTTACATTCTCTTAAGACCTCAAATTTCAAATGCTAAATTACCCCCACACATATGATGTTCCTTTGAGTTGAATACATGTAGTATGTGCCTATGTACTATTGTGCAGGTCACCATGTCTAGAGATGGATGCCTCAGAGCCCTTTATTTTGTTCAACAAAACGTATAAATTAATGTGGAAAATCTTTTGTCCAATGTTTGGAGTGTTCTTCGGCCCGATATTAATCACTCGTATACACTGAAGGTGGTGGGTTGAAGTCGGTTGTGACGGTCTTCACCGATGACGAGGAGTAGATACATTTATCCATACCAAACAATGTCAGAAATGTTGGTTGGTACTAGATCTTTTGGGTGACTATGATGTCTTTACGAAGAGTCTTATAGTCCGTAGAAAGTCTAGTTTTATATATGTATTTAGGTATACCTACCATAGAAGTATAACTCTCTAAAAACTTTGGCTACTCCAATGTGTGATGCTTGTGAACTCCGCTCTTATGGGAGCAAATCAAATAGATTCAATCAGCTTTATGTGTGTCCTGTCGGTTGGACGGATACGACGATTTATCAAAGTCCCTTAAATCGGCTACTTTCTTTTAAGCATCAATATCTGTAAGCCATTTTTGTTCCCTTCCCTTCGCTTTGTTTCGTTTTGTTTCAACCAAAAACGCAACAAAACCATAAG
This sequence comes from Eupeodes latifasciatus, assembly GCA_920104205.1. Classification (NCBI taxonomy): domain Eukaryota; kingdom Metazoa; phylum Arthropoda; class Insecta; order Diptera; family Syrphidae; genus Eupeodes; species Eupeodes latifasciatus. Next base: position 118,946,504 of record OV049926.1, read on the forward strand.
AAAATTCACCATCATGTGCAGCACGATGCACTGCAAACTGTACACAGTGAACATGGTAAAAACAATGCATATAAACCTGCAGTTCACTGAGTTCTTTGATTTTTTCTATAAGCTTTTATATGCATTTAACATGATAAATGTTATTGTGTCGAACGAAATAGCTTGAGCTAGAATTTATGTTTAAGGAAAAACCACAGCTGAGGATCGAATGTGTGCGGATTGAGGATGGATGATTTATATCGGTCTTTATTAATAGTTGAAAGTGACAAAGTTGTGAATCTTTAGAAATTTAAAGACGTTTAGCTTTATTATATTGTCTTTTTGGCTTTTTAAATAAAAAGTTTGTGGTTTGAGCCCAATGATACGAACGATTAATATATGGATTCTTAAGAATGTATTTCAATGTAGTAAATATTTTATTAACTTCCCATACGAAGTTATTGTAATGGGCCCGATTTTTCGAAATGAAAATGTTGACATTCCTCGAGGTTTCAAGGTCCCTAAAGTCTTAATTAAAGATTTTTAGAAAGATGTATTTGAAGGCCTGTGTAGAAACGTTCGTACATCCGTATACGTTCGGGAAACATTTTGTCCGTCCATACCTCCAGAACCAGTAGAGATATCAACTTTAAATAAACACAGATTGGGTCTTTTTCCTTACCAAGGCCAATTTAAAAAAAATTCAAATTTTGGCTGACGCTTGCGACATCAATTTAATATTATACTAGCATTTTATTTGCTTTTGGGGTATCGCTTCACAATATTGTACCTTTCGAAACAGGATTTAAGTAATTGAATAACTCTTTCCTTAGTTACAATTGGAATCGAAGCTTTAGCCCAAATATTGTCGATTTCTTCAAAAACAATCGCATATATTTCTGAATGGGAAGGATCCTTTCCGTTGAATTTAAGTTTTAGTTCGTTCCTTACAAACAAAATTAATTTAATGACATCTCTTGTAGTTGGTAGCTGCCGATCGTCAAGTTTTTTGTATGATCCCAATATAGCACAAGTAGTCCCACTACGTCTTGAACTCATTATTTTAAAAAAAATCACAAAAATTGCTTTTAAAACTGTTACAACGCACTTTACACAACCCGTTGAGGATCTTGAATGAATGAATGTCAGATTTATAGAGCAGTGGTTTCAAGTTCCAGGAAAATGATAATAGCAATATGCGCCAAAAATTAAAAAAATTCAATTTTGGTCACATATTGGGGGTATTTTTAGCTTAAAACCTTATAAATTTGGAACCGCTGGAAACGTATTGTTGCATGCAAATCAAAACGTCAAATATGTTCTAAACCTAATAAGATCAAAAAGTTAATATTTTATAATAAATAGTAGCTCAGGAACAGAAATTAAGGAAGGGAAAAAAAGCATAAAAATATTAATTTGTCAAAATTTTGAGGGTCGGTACAACCCCCTAGACAAATTTTAATATTTTTTTTTTTTATATATTTTTGTAATCTAAGTCCAATTACGCAAGTTTTGAGAGGTCTTTTGTTCGGAAAATCCAAAAAAAAATTTGTCGGGACACCCTAGTCTGCATGGGTATATTTTTTGTTTTTCCATTTTGAGCAAGTTGGCCATGGAAAACATGATTCCTCCAAATTGAAACCACAAACTTGAAGTGTTTGCCCTTGGGCCTTATTTATGGACATCGCAAATGATAAACGCACAGGATACTGTAATCTTTTGAATTCAAATGGCATATCAGTTGGAATCATAGGGATACGCGGTATCAAACACACTTCTCTTTTTGATTTACCAGTTAAGATTGTAGTTCAATCAAATTTGGCAATAACTTTTTTACTGCCAATCTGGTGCCATTACACAGTTTTGGTGGATTAATATTTCGCAATGCGGTGGTATACCAGCCGGTTCCAATGAATTTAAAAATTCAATTGGATTATTCATTGCCTCATCTTGATTCATAACACTGTCAATTGATTTATATGTCGTGACTACACCTGGCAGTTTTGCTTGAATTTGAAAATAAATGGCATTGATATGAATGTTCTTGGGTGCTAAAATGACGCGTTCTCTCAACCAATCATGATTTCTGTAATTCTGAAGAATATTCGGAAAAATACATTCAATCAACTCATCTATAGATTGCGCAATTGTAAAAAAAATTGTTCGGTAAAGTGATCAATCCGTTGCTACTGTCGATTCGTATTTTTCCATCACCAATTTCTAACAATTGTTTTGAAAACTCATGGGCAGTTGCATCATTATGTAGGTGAATACGCATATTAATGTTCAGTGTCAATTTTCGTACATATTTCCAAAGAACTGATGACTTCAAACAGGCGTTTATTTCATGACAGGCAATGTTTGACGAATGTCCCCTGACAGCAATATCAGAGCACCACCAAAAAGCTGTTGATTACCGGGTAAATCTTGCATTGTTCGATTAAATGCTTCTATTGATTTTTTATTCGCCATTGTGCACTCATACCATAAAATAATTGACGTTAATCGCAGAACTTTTGCCATAGCAGAATTTCTCGAAATATTGCAAGTTGGAGTTTCAATCACCTGTACATTCAAAGCCAATTTTAACGCAGAGTGTGCGGTCCGACCACCTTCTAATAATGTAGCAGCAATTCCCGAAGATGCAAGTGCCAATGCAATTTTCTGTTCCGATCGAATAGTCGCTAAGATCAATGATCCAACGAAAGTTTTGCCTGTACCACCAGGTGCATCCAAGAAATATAATCCACCTGCATTATTGGAAACGGCTTGCATGATTGTGTCATATACATGTTTTTGTTGTATATTGAATTTGGTGCTATTACAATTTTGTGATTATCAGATGGCATACGATCAAGAGCAATTTTGAACAATTGAACTTATGCATTATGCTGATGGAAAAACCTTTGAAGCTCACAAATAATTTCTCGTCTTGTATTTGAAACTATTGCACAACGTTGATCCAATTCACGATTTTCATCACCAATAAAATAAATTTGCAAAAATTGATGATCAGCGTCGGGGTATGGCAATAACGAACCAGCTTGATGATACCTACATCTGGCCCTAAATCTGTAACATGTATACAATTTTAGGTAGATGTTGAATCAGAATTTATAAGACTTTATGATTCAGATTGATATAAACATGGGACAATCCTGTTGAGGTATTTACCTAAAAAGTCGGCATAAAATTATCTCTAATAATTTTAGTAGCACCAAAAGAAGTCATTTGAAATGCCGAATTGTATTGTTGAATATTACTCAAAAACTGCTTCGACGTTTGAGATGTCCCAAAAATAAATGAATACAATGGTTCGGGTGGAGTTTCTAATGTTGGCAATCTCACTTTACCATTAGCACAACACATTCCAGGCGTTTCACCTGGAAAGTTAGCCGCATCACAATGTGGACATATTGCGTCCATCATTCCAATGTATCCGTACATACTATAATCAATCTGACTATTGTAATTAAAAGCAGCACTCAGCATTTTATCCAAAACAGCACGACGTATTCGTGATTGCCGTGCAAGATTAAGTACAGGTACAGGGTCAACAGATCTATTCTGTGCAGTACATTCACGCTGCGATGCATTAGCTTGTGCGCGTTCATCTGTAGTCTGAGATCGTCTTAATAATGCCACTTGATTTGCATTACGCGTTCGACATTTTACCTTCACTCAACAACTCAACAATATTTTGGAAAATATAAACACAAAGCAATAACTCAACAATATTTTGGAAAATTTAAACACAACAAAGCAATAATTATTGCTGATAAAATGAAATGACATAGCTAGAATTTATGTTTAAGGAAAAACCACAGCTGAGGATCGAATGTGTGCGGATTGAGGATGGATGATTTATATCGGTCTTTATTAATAGTTGAAAGTGACAAAGTTGTGAATCTTTAGAAATTTAAAGACGTTTAGCTTTATTATATTGTCTTTTTGGCTTTTTAAATAAAAAGTTTGTGGTTTGAGCCCAATGATACGAACGATTAATATATGGATTCTTAAGAATGTATTTCAATGTAGTAAATATTTTATTAACTTCCCATACGAAGTTATTGTAATGGGCCCGATTTTTCGAAATGAAAATGTTGACATTCCTCGAGGTTTCAAGGTCCCTAAAGTCTTAATTAAAGATTTTTAGAAAGATGTATTTGAAGGCCTGTGTAGAAACGTTCGTACATCCGTATACGTTCGGGAAACATTTTGTCCGTCCATACCTCCAGAACCAGTAGAGATATCAACTTTAAATAAACACAGATTGGGTCTTTTTCCTTACCAAGGCCAATTTAAAAAAAATTCAAATTTTGGCTGACGCTTGCGACATCAATTTAATATTATACTAGCATTTTATTTGCTTTTGGGGTATCGCTTCACAATATTGTACCTTTCGAAACAGGATTTAAGTAATTGAATAACTCTTTCCTTAGTTACAATTGGAATCGAAGCTTTAGCCCAAATATTGTCGATTTCTTCAAAAACAATCGCATATATTTCTGAATGGGAAGGATCCTTTCCGTTGAATTTAAGTTTTAGTTCGTTCCTTACAAACAAAATTAATTTAATGACATCTCTTGTAGTTGGTAGCTGCCGATCGTCAAGTTTTTTGTATGATCCCAATATAGCACAAGTAGTCCCACTACGTCTTGAACTCATTATTTTAAAAAAAATCACAAAAATTGCTTTTAAAACTGTTACAACGCACTTTACACAACCCGTTGAGGATCTTGAATGAATACTAAGGACTTCAAAGTGTGGCTTTTGTATAAGATTAGGTCTACAAGTTATGGAGTTCAACAACCCATTTAGTCATAAACAAATGGTGAATGAAAAACCTCTACGTTTCCTCAATAAACCACATTTGTGGTTTTTCCCATATTTGTCCACAAAACGCCCACTTTTCAAATCCTTGCGCTTTAAATCCGACTTTATTACCGGATTTAATTTTTTAGATATTTGTTAGGTAGAAAACAGCCTTCAGTTTTAAATCCGACTTTATTACCGGATTGAGTTGTGTATTTTACAGGTAGGAAACAGGTAAAAACCCATATCCTTAAAGGACATCAATAAATTAAGCCATTTGTGCAGTAGGCCTCAAATTTATAAACAAATTTTTCTTCAAAATCGGATAGGTAAAGAAACTTTAATTCAAATTGTGTCAGATTTATAGAGCAGTGGTTTCAAGTTCCAGGAAAATGATAATAGCAATATGCGCCAAAAATTAAAAAAAATCAATTTTGGTCACATATTGGGGGTATTTTTAGCTTAAAACCTTATAAATTTGGAACCGCTGGAAACGTATTGTTGCATGCAAATCAAAACGTCAAATATGTTCTAAACCTAATAAGATCAAAAAGTTAATATTTTATAATAAATAGTAGCTCAGGAACAGAAATTAAGGAAGGGAAAAAAAGCATAAAAATATTAATTTGTCAAAATTTTGAGGGTCGGTACAACCCCCTAGACAAATTTTAATATTTTTTTTTTTTATATATTTTTGTAATCTAAGTCCAATTACGCAAGTTTTGAGAGGTCTTTTGTTCGGAAAATCCAAAAAAAAATTTGTCGGGACACCCTAGTCTACATGGGTATATTTTTTGTTTTTCCATTTTGAGCAAGTTGGCCATGGAAAACATGATTCCTCCAAATTGAAACCACAAACTTGAAGTGTTTGCCCTTGGGCCTTATTTATGGACATCGCAAATGATAAACGCACAGGATACTGTAATCTTTTGAATTCAAATGGCATATCAGTTGGAATCATAGGGATACGCGGTATCAAACACACTTCTCTTTTTGATTTACCAGTTAAGATTGTAGTTCAATCAAATTTGGCAATAACTTTTTTACTGCCAATCTGGTGCCATTACACAGTTTTGGTGGATTAATATTTCGCAATGCGGTGGTATACCAGCCGGTTCCAATGAATTTAAAAATTCAATTGGATAATTCATTGCCTCATCTTGATTCATAACACTGTCAATTGATTTATATGTCGTGACTACACCTGGCAGTTTTGCTTGAATTTGAAAATAAATGGCATTGATATGAATGTTCTTGGGTGCTAAAATGACGCGTTCTCTCAACCAATCATGATTTCTGTAATTCTGAAGAATATTCGGAAAAATACATTCAATCAACTCATCTATAGATTGCGCAATTGTAAAAAAAATTGTTCGGTAAAGTGATCAATCCGTTGCTACTGTCGATTCGTATTTTTCCATCACCAATTTCTAACAATTGTTTTGAAAACTCATGGGCAGTTGCATCATTATGTAGGTGAATACGCATATTAATGTTCAGTGTCAATTTTCGTACATATTTCCAAAGAACTGATGACTTCAAACAGGCGTTTATTTCATGACAGGCAATGTTTGACGAATGTCCCCTGACAGCAATATCAGAGCACCACCAAAAAGCTGTTGATTACCGGGTAAATCTTGCATTGTTCGATTAAATGCTTCTATTGATTTTTTATTCGCCATTGTGCACTCATACCATAAAATAATTGACGTTAATCGCAGAACTTTTGCCATAGCAGAATTTCTCGAAATATTGCAAGTTGGAGTTTCAATCACCTGTACATTCAAAGCCAATTTTAACGCAGAGTGTGCGGTCCGACCACCTTCTAATAATGTAGCAGCAATTCCCGAAGATGCAAGTGCCAATGCAATTTTCTGTTCCGATCGAATAGTCGCTAAGATCAATGATCCAACGAAAGTTTTGCCTGTACCACCAGGTGCATCCAAGAAATATAATCCACCTGCATTATTGGAAACGGCTTGCATGATTGTGTCATATACATGTTTTTGTTGAATATTGAATTTGGTGCTATTACAATTTTGTGATTATCAGATGGCATACGATCAAGAGCAATTTTGAACAATTGAACTTATGCATTATGCTGATGGAAAAACCTTTGAAGCTCACAAATAATTTCTCGTCTTGTATTTGAAACTATTGCACAACGTTGATCCAATTCACGATTTTCATCACCAATAAAATAAATTTGCAAAAATTGATGATCAGCGTCGGGGTATGGCAATAACGAACCAGCTTGATGATACCTACATCTGGCCCTAAATCTGTAACATGTATACAATTTTAGGTAGATGTTGAATCAGAATTTATAAGACTTTATGATTCAGATTGATATAAACATGGGACAATCCTGTTGAGGTATTTACCTAAAAAGTCGGCATAAAATTATCTCTAATAATTTTAGTAGCACCAAAAGAAGTCATTTGAAATGCCGAATTGTATTGTTGAATATTACTCAAAAACTGCTTCGACGTTTGAGATGTCCCAAAAATAAATGAATACAATGGTTCGGGTGGAGTTTCTAATGTTGGCAATCTCACTTTACCATTAGCACAACACATTCCAGGCGTTTCACCTGGAAAGTTAGCCGCATCACAATGTGGACATATTGCGTCCATCATTCCAATGTATCCGTACATACTATAATCAATCTGACTATTGTAATTAAAAGCAGCACTCAGCATTTTATCCAAAACAGCACGACGTATTCGTGATTGCCGTGCAAGATTAAGTACAGGTACAGGGTCAACAGATCTATTCTGTGCAGTACATTCACGCTGCGATGCATTAGCTTGTGCGCGTTCATCTGTAGTCTGAGATCGTCTTAATAATGCCACTTGATTTGCATTACGCGTTCGACATTTTACCTTCACTCAACAACTCAACAATATTTTGGAAAATATAAACACAAAGCAATAACTCAACAATATTTTGGAAAATTTAAACACAACAAAGCAATAATTATTGCTGATAAAATGAAATGACATATGATGACATTAAATTTGGCATTGATTTTTATATATATAGATTATATTGTACGATGTGGCGTGATAGTATAAACTGGCATAATTTTGGAGAAAATTAAATAAACGGTTTTCTTTTATAAATCCAAAAAACTGAAACAACAATTATTTGCCACCTCCAATATTTTACGAAAAAAAAAATGATCTTACCATCAAAATAATGGTATGCAACGAAGAATAACGTTTTTGTTGTCTCGTAAAATTTTGAAAAAAAATCGAATTGACACTTTTACAAAAATTACTAGCCATTATAAAATAACTTTCAATAACTAAAGATATTGGTTTTGAAAATTCAGTAAATTTTTCATAAAAATCCACGAACCATAGAAATTCATATCTTCACAAAATACAACACAACATTGGTAAAAATATATGTTCGACTCTCGAAATAAAGGTGTTGACTTCAAAATGATTTCATTGTGTGTTGAATTTTGTTGTTATCGTAAGATATTGGTCTTAAAAAAATCAAATCACTATTTTTTTATATAAGAAAAAAAGCTTTCACAAAATGCTACTAAAATTGGTAATAATTAATTTTCAACTACAAATTTCAGGAACAACAACAGATATTGAAGTCAAACTTATTTAATCATATGCAAAATATTCTTGCTAACTTTAAGTTAATTTAAAAAAAAAAACTCAATTGACGACTTTTTTTTTTCAAAACATGAAAACCTACAAAAACAAGAAAAAAACTGATAAGAAATGATTTTGATTCAAGTATTTCAGAACGAAGAAAGATATTGACTTCAAATTTTGTATCGGTCATAAAATATTGTTACATATTAATATTTTGTAAGGGTTTAAAGTGCCTTGCACATGAGCAACGAACTGCGAACTGCGAATGGACGAACAAACGTGATTGTACACATTTCAAAAAGTCACTTCCACACAAAAACACATTTAAATTATAAGAAACCAATTGACACTAATATTAGGATAATAAAATTTGCATTTTGTTCTCTAAAACAAGAGAATTTTGTAAAAACATTTTGGTAGTAACGAATCGCAGTGTGGTTGCTGCGAACTATCAAACTCTATTCGCGTTCCACAGAACATCCACACTTCAACGAATAAATTGTTCGCGCTCAACTTAACCTCAAAATTATACCACTCTTGTTTTGTTTTTGTGTGAAAGATCTTTCGAGTTAATAAGCACAGGGATGTGCTGTAGTATCGAACACACTATCGATAGTTTCAATACTTCCAAATTATTTTACCACAAGGCTATTTTTCTGAACACACAGCTGTTTAATTTTCAACTCATACAACACTGGAAATCTATTGAAAATCTTCATGTCTCATCATTTCAATTTATGATTTTTGGTTTGGGGAACCACCGAAAATTTTGTAAGTTGTCATTGTCATCATATGTTACTATTTTTTGTTTAATAAACTAATTTAAAATAAGCACTCTTGATTTTTGTATCAATTGCCTTAAAAGCTAAATTCATTTTTCATTCATAAAAAATGTTGTCTTGTGACCGAAAAACTCGTGAACTGATGGGTCAAATGTTTAAATTTTTTTCAAATTGTTTGGCATCTTTGGGAAGCTTGCCAGCTTGCCACATTAAGCAAAAAAAATAAAGTGGTATTCGTCAGGCCGTACCGAACTGTTTTTTTTTTTGGATTACAATAATACATCGTGTTTTTTTTTCAAAAAAATATCTTAAAAAGCAAGTTAAATTATACATTTCTAGTTGCTTAATATAAGTTTGAAATTCAAATATTCAGATTTTCAACCGTTTTTTATTATTCAAAAAATGTGTACCTAATAGAAAAGCCCTTTTAACCCCTTGAACACAATGGTGTAGCTGTAGCTGTTGCCTGTAGCACTGTCAAAGTTAAAAGATACGAAAATACTATACATCGACACAATGAGAAGCTGTAGCTGTAGCTGTAGCTGTACCTGCAGCGCAAGTTGACTCAACTTTAACTTTTGGCGGCGCTACAAGCTGCATTTGAGATGACAGATAGGGGAAACCCATTTCATTCTTTGACTTTTCACTTTTTTTTTGGGAACGTTCAATGCATTTGAGAATTTTTTCTGGTTTTGTAACTTTTTTATAGTATGCTATCATACAAATTCAGTTCAAATATAAATTTCATATGCGTTGAACATGCCCGAATAAATTTATCAAAACAGCTGTGATGTGTTGAACGTGCAAACCGGCATTTATTAAAGATAAACAACGAAATTGAAAAATAATGGTAGAAATAAATGAAAAATTAATTGAAATCGTTAAATGCCATGCAATTTTATGGGATTTAATTAATCCTAATTACAAAAACATTAAGAAGAAAGCGGAAATTTGGAAAAATATTGCGGATGAATTGGGATTACCGAGTAAGTATATAATTTAAGCCAGTTAATATTTTTTAGATCTCAGGATGTATTTTCATAAAAATATAAACACAAATTCTTCGTTTTTTAACTTTGTTTTTGCTTCTGCTGAAAAAAAGTAGATTTCTTTTATTTCGTGGTGATAAATTATTGTGTTTATATTGCATTCTCCTCATCCTAATAAGTAGAGCAATGGTTTATTTACAAACATTATTTAATGAAACCAATTTATTAGTTGATATGCAAAAAGAAGTGGAAGGGAATAAGAGATAGCTTCTCCAGGGAATTTAACAAAAAACCAAAATCTGGTCAAGCTGCTGAAGAGCCGGAATCTTCTTGGAAGTTTCGTGACCAAATGGAATTCATCAGGGAACACATGAAACCAAGACCGTTAGTGTATTTATTATGTTTATACATACATACATTTTTTATATTTTTCTTATATTTTCAGTACGACAAGTAATATTACATCTACGGAAAGCCTTTGTAATATCGAAGATAGAAATGATTCACAGGGAACCGCACCCTTCACTCCATTGGACAATAACAGTGTTTCGTTCGCTTGTCCGAGCCCTGAAGAACCGGAATTGGATTTGTTTAATTCCCCAGAACCTGTTCCAACAACCACGCTCTCGAGCTCTAACGGAACTGCAAAGAGGCAAAAAATGACTATGGAGTCATCATTTTTAGCTGCGATGAAATCGGTTCAGGATTTCCTAGAGAAACCTCGGCAGCCTTCCCAAGTGATAACGGTTGCAGCTCCTCCCCCTGCTTCTGTTTTGCCTGATCCTGATGAGGATGAATTGTTCTGCCAGTCTTTATTAAAAAAAATTAAAAAGTTTCCAAAAAATTTAAAAAATCAAGCAAAACTTGAAGTATTAACATACTTAAATGATATCGAAAACATGTTACCCGACGAGTGAATTTCGACAATTAGAAAAATCAGTTTTGAAAACGCTAATAATAATATAATGAATGGTTTTTCTTCGCGAGTTTTGAGAACGAAAATAAAAATGTATGACCTTACTAATACATTTTTATTTTTCTTAAAACCAAAAAAAAAAACCATTCATCATATTATTATTAGCGTTTTCAAAACTGATTTTTTGTAATTAATAAGGATTACAAAAAAACTTAGTTTCGGGAACAAGAATACAAATACATACATGTATTTAGGTATAAACATTTTGTTTTTGAAAATTTGTGTACAAATTTGTGTTTTCGTTCTCGAAACTATAATTTTTTGTAATCAGATAGGTTTAAGAATTAAAAAAAAAAAATGTTTGCTCCGCTTAATATGGCTGTGGAATCCTAAGGACCAAATATATAGCGCACACATACATATGTACCTTAAAGTGCTTTATATGTAGTTTAAATTAAATAATAATTTATGTAAGACTGATGTGAATCAAAAACCTGGTGCCAAGTGCAAATAAAAAAAAACATTTTGTTACGAAAATAGTTTGTGTTTATTTAACAAAACATAGGTATGCATGCATATTTTCAATATACATGTACATAAAAAAGAGGTATATATTATCAAATTACAAGTGCACAAAAGTAATACAAAAAAAAATAAAGCATTTGGATACAAATTTAAACAATACATTATTTTGGTTGAAATGGAACTTGACCTTCTCTTAAAAAATAATTCGTCAGCAACTTTCGAATAGCGAATGCTCCTTGAGATCTGTTGTTGCTCCCAAACTTACGAACGGATAACAAATCTTGGGTTTCATTTCGCCACAATCCATCAATACGTTCACCTCTGCTATCGTACGAATCACAATATCCTTCAGGACAGTAAAATGCGAATTAAATACTTTGTCGGTTTTTTTAATGAAGTTGTGCAATAAAATGCAGGCGAGTACCACCTTATCGGCGTTTTTGGGATGGAACTCAATGGACTTATTAAGTATTCTCCACCGGGCAACCAATATTCCGAATGAATTTTCAATTATGCGTCGTGCTCTCGAGAGCCTGAAATTGAAAACTTCCTCCGGAATATCCAAAAGAATACCAGGATAAGGCCTCATTAAATTCTCTCGAAGTGGAAAGGCACTGTCCGCGACAAAAAAATATGGCACTACTTTTTCTGAATTAGGTAGTTTTTCGGGTGATGGCAATTTCACTTGGTCCAGGAAGACCTGTTTTCCGAAAGTAGAGTTTCGGAAGATTCCGCCATCACTCTGGCTGCCATAGGCTCCGACATCAACTACCATAAAAGTATAATTTGCATCACATACTGCAAGCAAAACAATACTAAAGAAACCTTTGTAGTTGTTGAACTTAGAACCAGAGTTTGGCGGACGTTTGATAGCTATATGTTTGCCATCAATACTCCCAACACAGTGAGGCATGTTCCAACGTTCACTGAATTCAGTACTTATATTCTTCCAGTCACCGGTGTTGCATTCTGGTAGGTACACTGAAGATAAAATATCCCAAAAAGCTTGGCACACTTCCAGGATTATCTTCCGCACAGTAGATGCCCGGATCCTAAATGTCCACGCCAGGTAGTTCGGTGAAACGCCTTGTGACAAGTACCTGCATAGAGTGAAAATATTATAATTAAGGTAGGTATTTTTATTGTTTGTTTATTACTTACATTGATGTAACAACCATCCTGCATTCAGGACTTATTGGCGTTCTTATGGATTTTTTTTTTTAATTTTTCTTCCACAAGGGACATTAACAAATCGTACTGCAACCTAGTAAGTCGAATGGCCTTAAAAAATAGTTCCTTGTCCTTGTATTTAATGAACTTAAAGGTGGTTTCGAAGAATCCTTTTGTTTTCCTTTGTTCGTACAAAGGACCACCTTCGCTTATTTTTTTTCATGATCTGCAAAGCAAAATAGCACATCTGCATAACAAGTGAAATAAAAGCAATGTCCTCCTGCTCCTGTTGCTTCATCGTATTTTTTTTAAGAAATAAAAGTAAATAACTGCCACTAAAAAACAAAATACAAATTTCAAATCACAAAAATCAAAATACAAATTTCAATCAAAATTATTTTTTGACAACCGCGCTACATCATTGTAGACGTCCATTACATTAGTGAGCGTTTTCATTGACAACTTATACTACAGCGATTATTTTAGCTACAGCTGCATCTCATTGTGTTCAAGGGGTAATGCTTTTTAAGATATTTAGTAAAACAATCGATAGTATCGATAGTGTTTTCCAAAACTATCGATACTATCAAAAGTGGAAACTATCGATGTTTAACCAACACTAATGTGTTGAAAATAAATTTTCTCTGAGTAAACATCCCTGGGTCAAGTTGACAATTCGTCGCTACTTGCGAATAGAAATAAAAGCTCATGTGAAAGAAAAGTCAAAATATGCGAACATCCACAGTTCGCAGTTCGCAGTTCGTTGCTCATGTGCAAGGCACTTAAGACAAATCTACAGACCGGTACGGATGGGAAGTTATCAATGTGGGTCGCATCTCAGTCCCTATGAAGACTCATTTTAAAATAAAGCAACAAGATTTCTTGGCATTGTGGCTTTGGGGTAATTTACGAAATAATTCTATCAACATCTTACATATAAAGGCTTGTAGCTTTTACCTGAACATTTGGTTTTCTTAATTTCATGATTTTTCTAACAAAAACAAAAAACAAGTCGGTCACAAGTTAAAATCATCTAAAGTACTTATAAATTAAATTATTATTTGGATATTACGTAAAGAGTACTATGTCTTATCTAATTTACTCCTATTCTTAGCGCCAGGCGCTCAAAACAATTAATCTCTCTGAGTAGATTGCACATTAGATACGTTATAGGTGTCCTGACTGGGAACTGCTTAATAGGAAGGCATGCTATTCGACTTGGAGCCCCTGCGCAAATGATTTTTGTAGGAGTTGCTTGGACGAGGAAGAAGAGGAGACAATCTCTCATCTTCTGTGCACATGCCCTGCACATGAATCCACCTTGGAGACTACTACTTTAACGATACCAGCGATCTAAAAAATTCAGACATTACTTGTCTCCTACGCTTCATTCGAAGCTCCAATTGGTTCAACGAGTTAAGCTGATTAACTGATCCATGTGGTATCACAATGGACCATACTTTGGTCTAAGTAAGTTGGATGTCCCAACCAACAGCCACTTTAACCTAACCTAACCTATCTAATTTACTCCTGTTTAAAAAAAATAAATTGACTAGCCATAAAGGCGTGTTTCTTCTAACAGATCTACTGAAAAAGAAATATAAAAATTGTTTGGTCCTTCATCCCATCATACTTCTTTAATTGGAAGGGCTTTTACTGATAAGATTTAAGTTTTTCAAAGTTTTCATTTACATGTGCTTTGACGAAAGTATTGAGTAAGTCCTAAGCAAGTGAGCTGTCAATAGATCTTCTTCTGATTTTGAAAAATATATCAGGTCTTCAGGGATTCCAATAATTGTCAATTTGGAGACAATGTTTCTTAACTTCGTTTTATAGGTGTGAGTATGTTATAGTTCTCAGATAAAAAATAAAAAAAACAAATTTAAAGCTTTGATAATTCCTTTCTTACAGACCCCTCTGCAAACGACTGGGTTGCACGAACCTGCTCATGTATCCGAAGGGTCTGTTTACAAATATTTCCTATATTTTAAGATGTAAAAAGTACCTGCAAGAAAAGTTTGTTTTCAAAAATTTAAATGCCATTTGATTTCTCAAAAGAACCTTAATTTTGCAAAATTTGTATTTCAAATTCGTTAGGCCAGTGTTTTTTTAGTATTTTTTTAAATTTAAAATTTTTCAATTTAAGTTTAAGAATATCTTAAGCATAAAGTTATTTAGAGATTATTAATTTTCGTTTAACATTTGATTTTAGATAAAAAAAATACTCACCCGTTTTTTAAATATCGAATTATGAAAAAAAAAAATAAATTTTAATATTTTTTTTTTTAAATCCAAAAAGTAAAATTTGAAATTTTTGATCATCAAATATTATTAAGACAGTGTAAGAGCTTGTGCAGAAAATATTATTTAAATCGGTTTACCTTCAAAGGTTTTAAAATTAAATTTTAAAAGTAAAACAACTCTCCAAAACAATTTTGTTTTTGAAACGTATATTCCAAAACATTTGTCATGTTAAATACTGACGATTAAGCAAATAATTCTAAGATGAAGGTGAAGATGAGTTTTAGAAATAACAACGATGTAAAAACTTTTTTCAATGGCAACTAGAGTAAATCCAAAATATTGACTTTAATTTCTGATTTTTTTCAGGATCTCCAAGCAACGTATGTATATGTAAATCACAATTTCAGAAAAGATTTTATTGAAATATTAAAGCATTAGTTATTGCTTTTCTTTGGTTTGAAATACTTTTAAGACCATCACAAAGTTTTAGTTGCTTTTCAATGACTTTGCTTTATGAACTTTTAGACTCCGGAGGGGTGGAGGTTTGCTTATAATGATCCCACCACCTCATCTTTAATAAAACCAGTCATTTTTTTAACCTTAAGATACCAAACCAGATATTTTAAATGTCATCAACCTACTATGGTGATGTAAGGCCTTGTGATTCACTTACGAAAGAGCCATTTTCTGCATAAAAAAATCTCATAATGTCTATGTTATCCATTAGGTTATCCAATCCGTGGAACAAAAAAACATAGCTTCCAACACTAGCAAATATACGGAAGCAACTTCGTTCGTCTTTATTTTTAAATTCCACAGCTAAACACCGTTTCTTCTTTTGGTGAGAGTACCGGATACCCACAAGAAGTACGACTATAATCGACAATGTCATTAAATACTAAGACCACGAACAACATCAATAAAATTGAATTAACAAATTCAATACCAGAAGTACCTACACTTACGTTAATATTTCTCCCTAATCTTTTGGACAGACACAAACAAAATACAACAGAAACAAAAAGGAAGTTCTATAATATCACAATCAATAACACCTACCTACATATATTTCAGTATAAAGTACTTAAGGAAGAATAGATGGACAAAAGCGTTTAAGGTTCATAAAAAGGAAACGCAAGCTAAAACCCATTCTAACCTACTCCGACATCCAACATTGACTATAAAACCAGTAGCTTAGCTAAAGCACTCTCCCAACCCATTTAAACCAAGTATTCTACTGCATTCGGTCAAAACTTATTATACTCAATCCTCTGAATGACTCGTACTCGTATGTCGTATCTCCTTTCGAAGACAGAAGCTTCTTCGTAGAAAGACAAGCCCTTACCCTTTATGATTGTTTTGTTTTGCTTCCCTTTGGCTTTGCTTTCGCAGCGCTTTAAGATTACCACATAGTACATATGCTCGGTTGGCCACCTGTGTGTGCTTTTTCCCGACAAAGGGCAACCAACCCCAAGCCTGAGGCCATAGACTAATCGAAAATGAATTTTTCATGAAGTCAACCATCATAAGACAGTACACTGGCTTAATGTTCATTTCATATATGTACATGGATCATCGGTAGGCGACAAAAACATTACAAACAATTCATCTATAAATAACTCGTCCTGCTCCAATTCTGACGATGATTTTAGTCCCCCAAAAAGTCTTTTTAAATTAAACCTGGATGCATTGGATCACGAATTTTGTTCTTCTAAATAGAAACAACACAAACCACCAACATTTCTTCATTCAATTTCAGTTGATTTACCCCAAAGATGGCAGAGCTTTACACGAGAGGAGGACATATGGACTTTATTTATTTATTTGTATAAACATCATGTTATCATAATAGATATGTATACTCTGATGTTGACACTGAGGCTCCCCTTATTTTACTCGTAGATGACCAAAGCCAACAGAAGCTATTAGCACAAGGATTCAGTGCCACCAACTGGTGTCAAAGATAAATCCAATGTGCAAAAGGGTTGAACTAACGTTGTTTTAACAGAAAAGTACGCTAGGAAGTTATGTCAGCTCAGATGAGTATCAAAGTCAATGACATCAACGTATAGGTACAATCATAATGAAGATAAAAATCGATGAGGACCGTAAAGGACATGATATCCCAGTGTTTGAATAATACATTGATTGTTGATTCCATACGCGTGGAATCAGCATAAACCGTGTATAAGGTGAGTTTTAAAACATGTAGGCTTGTTTTTTCTTTATTAGAAAAAAAAAAATAATGTTTCATGTTTGAAACACACTGCGTTGTTAATTGAAAAGACTCGAATTCAGCTTTGTTAAATATTGAACTACATTTTTAATGAAAGCATCACGGAAATTAGGGTTTCAGTTTCATAATAAATATAAGGGATTTCCTGCGCGATTTATATTCGGCAGTTGATTTCAAATGATTCCGCATGATATTAAAAGATATTGGAAAGCCGAAGTCTTTAACAAATGCAAAGTAATAGCTTCACGCTTAAGTTTTAGTGGTAATTAGTCTTATTCTTTCTTTTCTGTGTTACAAGAGTTCTTGATCATGTAATCACCATATCAAGTTCACTTTTCTAGATCAATCACTCGGCAGGCGTTTTGCAAAATTGAACATTTTCTGATCCAAAACTTTTTAAATAAATAAAATTATGGTAACAATGTGATATCGTCTGCATAACAAAACTTGAAGTATCTGTTAAGTGTCATCGAAAATTGTTTGTATGCCAACTAAATTCTTTAGGAAAATAGAGGCTGGGATGCGACCCACTCTAATAACTTCCCATCCCGTGTGTTGATTTGTCTTGCTTAAAATTTAAAAAAAATATTCGTAACAATATTTTGTATGAGATAAATAATTTGAAGTCAATATCTTTCTTTTTTTCCTAATACTTCATACGAACATTTTTCTTTGGGTTTTCGTGTTTTTTTTTTTTAAGTTGTCCGCTGAATATTTATAAAAGATTTACTAAAAATTAACAACAATATTTTGCATATGATGAAACAGTTTGATTTAAAAATTCATTTTTGGTAACGAGATTTTTAGTCGAAAACCAATCTTTACCAATTTTATTAAAATTTCTCGAAAATTTGAATTTTTTATGCAAACAATTAAAGTTTGGATTTTTCTTAGAATAATATCTTACGTTAACAACAAAATCTAGCACACAATGAAATCATATTGAAGTCAATATGTACCTTCATTTATTCAAGAGATATCTAGAATCGATTATCAATTATTACCAATTTTGAGTACTATTTTTTGTAGGTTTAATTTTTTACTAGCTTTTACCCGCGACTTCATCCGCATTAGATAGTTTTTTTGAATAGTAGTATGAACAAACCTGAGCTGTACTTTTTTGTACGTATGTTTGAATTGTGCCGAGATGGGATGAGGCCATACTAAGTGTGATTGTCATAGGTAAGGTTAGGTTAACACATTTTAAGAAGAAGATAGGTTACTGCAATACATTTTTATATACGACGTTTTTAACTTCCCATAGGAAGTTATTGTAATGGGTCCGATTTGTCAAATTGAAAATTTTGACATTTCTCGACGTTTCAAGGTCCCTAGAGTCGAAATAAAAGATTTTTAGAAAGTTGTCTGTGCGTGCGTGTGTACGTACGTCCGTACGTTCGCGACGTCTGTACGTTCGCGACGTTTTTTTCGTCCTCCATAGCTCAAAAACCAGAAGAGATATCGACTTCAACTAAATTATGTTATACAGATAATAAGGCAGAAAGATGCAGAAAGGGCTCTCAAGAAAATTGCGTGGGTGGTTTTTTTACCATAGCAGTTTAAAAAAAAGGTGCAAATTTTGGTTAAACCTAAATATCTCATGAACCAATGACGCTAGAGACTTGAATTTAATTTTATATTATATATTGTAACGTGATACAAAACAATTATATTTTTGAAAAAAAAATCCAATTAACGGTTTTTTTTTATAAATCAAAAAAACTGAAAAAAAATGTGTCACCTCAAAAATGTTACGACCAAAATATGATTTTATCTCCAAAACAATTTTGTGCAACGAAGAATAATGTTTTTGACATCTGATAAAATTTTGAGAAAAATCTAATTGACAGTTTTTTTTATAAAAAATAAAATCCTAAAAAAAAATTTACTCATAGTTGGTAAAAATTGAATTTCGACGCAAATATCTTTTCAAAAACTTGAGATTAAGGCTTCAAACTTTTTTTATCTTATAAGAAATATTGATTTTAACATTCTGAAAAATGTTGAGAAAAATTGAATTGACAGTTTTTAAAAAAAAATAAAAACCTAAAAAAAATTAATAAAAGTTGGTAAAAATTGATTTTCGACTCAAATATCTTTTTAAAACTTTGAGATAATGGCTTCTAACTAATTTTAACTTATAAGAAATATTATTTTCAACATTAGGAAAAATTTTGAAAAAATCGAATTGACAGTTTTTTTTTACAAAAAATAAAAACCTAAAAAAAATTATAAAAGGTGGTAAAAATTGATTTTCGCCTCAAATATCTTTTCAAAACTTGGAGATATTGTCTTTAAACTACTTTAATCTTTCAAAAAATATTTTTGTCAACATTCAGTAAAATTTTGAAAAAAATCGAATTGACAGTTTTTTTGCAAAAAATAAAAACCTAAAAAAAAAACAATACTAAAACTTGGTAAAAATTTACTTTCGACTCAAATAGCTTTTCAAAAATTACAAATATTGGCTTCAAACTTATTTTATTTCACAGAAAATATTGTTTTCGATATTCATATATCATTCGATATAAAAATCCAACAGTCCGTTTTTTCATAAAAAAATAAAATCTACAAAAAATAGTACGCAAATTTGGTAAAAATTGATACATATAGACAAACTTTTAAGCAAGACAAATCGACAGACGGGATGGGAAGTTATCAGTGTGGGTCGCATCCCAGCTTCTTTTTTGTTTTTCCTTCCTTGGCCAGAAAGTAAAGATTTTGTGGGTTTGAGACTCGTGAGCACGTCACATATAATTGTCCATGGGAAAAACATTTTTTTTTCCAAATTTACACCTGCAACTTTCAGTGTTTGCCCCTGAGCTTTATTTATTGTTATTGCAAATGCTGCTTTCAGAGGAAACTGCACTCTTTTAAACTGAAACGGAAAATTGGTTGGAATTATACAATTAAATTTATAAGAAAAATAAAATATTTGCAGGATTTCTCTGTAATTTGCATGCGTCCGACAACGACGTGTGCCCTCACGTGTCCGTTCAGGTAGACCCACTCAGTGATGTCCTCCCCCCGCGCCGCACTACCGCCGCCGCCACCTGCCTCGTCTACCGCGTGCGACCCCCGCCCTCGCACTCGCCCCGCTCCACAGCCGAAACAGAATTATCAGAAGTAGAAGACAGACCCAGTAAATTATTTGTTGTATCTATATGGCTCGTGTTTGGCGATGAAAGGTTGAGCATAGCAAAGTTTCGGTTTAAAATTATTATTTGTGGAACTTGGTGGGAGCCACAGTTTCCGTCTTACGTTGAGGGCTTGAGGCACGTGACGCGCGCAGCCCGCGTTAATATACGTGTATGATAAGTTTAACATGTTCGACAACTTATTTCATATGGGTTGGGAATACGTTGTTTTCCCGTAATACCAATTTTATCCAAATATTATTCAAATCTTTGGTAATTTAGGAGTGAAAGCGACCAGATTCCATGGGAATGCTTTGTTTTCCCGAGGTCAAAAGTAGCTCATGTCCTTTCTTAAGTCTCAAATTATCTCCTTACCAAATTTCATTTAAATCTGTTCATTAGTTTAGGCGTAAAAGCGATCGGCCCACCTAAATTTTCCCATTGGAATGCGTCATTTGCCCTCCTTTCTCGGGTATCAAAATATCTCCATACCAAATTTCATGCAAATTGGTTCAGTAGTTTAGGCGTGATTGAGTAACAGACAGAGTTACTTTCCCATTTATAATATTAGTAACTAGTAATATAATATATGGATGAAAAACTGACCGTTCGGGTTTTTATAAGAATTTTACTGAATGTCGAACACAGTATTTTCTATAAGATGAAATTAGTTTGAAGCCAATATAAATAAATTTAAAAAATATGTTAAAGTCAAAAATAAATATAAATATTCGATAACACTACATACCCTACCGGTGATGATTTTTTCAAACACGTTGATGGCGATTGTGTACCTAAAACCATAAAAACATTTCTGGAAACTCTTATAACAAACAAAACGGACATTGTTTCGTTTAGTTTAGTTTAGTTTAATTTAGTTTAGTTTAGTTTAGTTTAGTTTAGTTTAGTTTAGTTTAGTTTAGTTTAGTTTAGTTTAGTTTAGTTTAGTTTAGTTTAGTTTAGTTTAGTTTAGTTTAGTTTAGTTTAGTTTAGTTTAGTTTAGTTTAGTTTAGTTTAGTTTAGTTTAGTTTAGTTTAGTTTAGTTTAGTTTAGTTTAGTTTAGTTTAGTTTAGTTTAGTTTAGTTTAGTTTAGTTTAGTTTAGTTTAGTTTAGTTTAGTTTAGTTTAGTTTAGTTTAGTTTAGTTTAGTTTAGTTTAGTTTAGTTTAGTTTAGTTTAGTTTAGTTTAGTTTAGTTTAGTTTAGTTTAGTTTAGTTTAGTTTAGTTTAGTTTAGTTTAGTTTAGTTTAGTTTAGTTTAGTTTAGTTTAGTTTAGTTTAGTTTAGTTTAGTTTAGTTTAGTTTAGTTTAGTTTAGTTTAGTTTAGTTTAGTTTAGTTTAGTTTAGTTTAGTTTAGTTTAGTTTAGTTTAGTTTAGTTTAGTTTAGTTTAGTTTAGTTTAGTTTAGTTTAGTTTAGTTTAGTTTAGTTTAGTTTAGTTTAGTTTAGTTTAGTTTAGTTTAGTTTAGTTTAGTTTAGTTTAGTTTAGTTTAGTTTAGTTTAGTTTAGTTTAGTTTAGTTTAGTTTAGTTTAGTTTAGTTTAGTTTAGTTTAGTTTAGTTTAGTTTAGTTTAGTTTAGTTTAGTTTAGTTTAGTTTAGTTTAGTTTAGTTTAGTTTAGTTTAGTTTAGTTTAGTTTAGTTTAGTTTAGTTTAGTTTAGTTTAGTTTAGTTTAGTTTAGTTTAGTTTAGTTTAGTTTAGTTTAGTTTAGTTTAGTTTAGTTTAGTTTAGTTTAGTTTAGTTTAGTTTAGTTTAGTTTAGTTTAGTTTAGTTTAGTTTAGTTTAGTTTAGTTTAGTTTAGTTTAGTTTAGTTTAGTTTAGTTTAGTTTAGTTTAGTTTAGTTTAGTTTAGTTTAGTTTAGTTTAGTTTAGTTTAGTTTAGTTTAGTTTAGTTTAGTTTAGTTTAGTTTAGTTTAGTTTAGTTTAGTTTAGTTTAGTTTAGTTTAGTTTAGTTTAGTTTAGTTTAGTTTAGTTTAGTTTAGTTTAGTTTAGTTTAGTTTAGTTTAGTTTAGTTTAGTTTAGTTTAGTTTAGTTTAGTTTAGTTTAGTTTAGTTTAGTTTAGTTTAGTTTATTTCATCAAACAGAGTACAACTCTTACTTTAAAAAGTTAATATAATAATTCATTTAAATATAAGTATATGTACAAAAATAATAATAAATAATAATGGTAGCAAAAGATAAATTTTAATTACAAAACAGATGGCGATAACAAAGCAAACATAACATTTTTTTTAAAAAGATCTTTGAAATATTGGAAAAAATATCTATAACCCCAACAACAGAATTCGTTTCTCTTATAAAACTTGCAAACGGTTCGTTTCTACTATAATTTCTTCTATGAAAAGTCTCTCGCAAATGAAAATTAGAGCGGAGAGTCCTTGATGGAAAGTAAAAAAGTATTCGTTCTAACAAAAAAGAACATTTGATACGATTGCTTATTAAATCTTTTACAAACATTATTGAAAAATATTTTCTCCTTACTTCAAGCGTTTGAATGTCAATAAACAGGCATCTAGATGGATAAGATGGTACTTCTATATTCCAATTTAATTTATAGAAAGCATACCTAGTAAAACTTTTTTGTATTTTTTCTATTCTAGAAGAACGAGTAATATAGTAGGGGTTCCAAACTATGCTGCAATATTCCAGTACCAATCTAACTAGTGCAATATATAATGATTTGAGGGTGTAGGGATCGGAAAAATCCCTAGAGCTTCTTCTGATAAACCCTAGCATCCCATTAGCTTTACTGACTATGTAATCAATATGCGTATTAAACGAAAGCTTTTCATCCAATATAGGTAACTCCCAAATCCTTTTTTGCCGTAACCCTATCTAAACTCGTATTGTTGATAGTATAATCAAATATGATAGGTGTTTTTTTTCTATGGCATGTAAGGCTCTGACATTTGGCAACATTCAGGAACAACTTGTTAGATTCACACCATTCAGCTAGTTTTTTGATATCCTCTTGTAGATACAGACAGTCTGTAGAAGATTTTATAAGCCGAAAAATCTTGACATCATCGGCATACATAAGATACTTCGAGTATTTAGAATTTACCGGAATGTCATTTATAAAAAGGATAAATAACAAAGGGCCAATATGACTTCCTTGCGGAACACCTGAAGTTACATCAATACTTTTGGATTTAAACTTTCACAATTTTACAAATTAAACCCGATTATTTAAATAGGAAGAAATACATTTTATGAAATTAGAGTGGAAACCTAGTTTTGAAAGCTTAAAAATTAGTATACTATGGTTAACTCTATCAAAAGCTTTTGCAAAATCTGTAAAGATAATATCAGTCTGTAAACTATTTTCGAACCCGAAAAGTACAGATTCGCATAGCATGTTGGTATTCGGATATTAAATTAAAAAAATATAATTTTTTACAGACAAGCATTTCGAAAATTTTTGGGATCACTGATAATTTGCAGATAGTTCTATAATTGGTCACATTTTGCTTCGCGACAGACTTAAATATTGGAGTTATATAAGAGATCTTCCAACAGTCCAAAAACTGGCCACTTTTTAAAGACTGGTTGAAAATCAAGCTGAGCGGTAATGCCAAAGAAACAGCGCAGTTTTTTAGTGCAACAGGGGCTATGTTATCTGGCCCAGCACTTTTATTTACATCAAGACTAGCTAGAGCTTCAAAAACATCAGAAACAGTTAAGTCTATACTTCCAATATCAATAGCATAAGATGGCGAAAAATTCTTCACAAGGAGCAGAAGGCAAATAAATCGCATATAACGTTCATATCACTAGATACACAATTGGAGTACTTCATACAGTTTGGAAATTGGAATTCCTAAAGACTTTCTTTTAATATATTTATAAATTTCCAGAAGTGTTTCGAACCTTTTCTTATTTTTGACTCAGCAGAGAGAATAAAATTATTAAAAAGAAAACTATTGAGACAGTCATATTCAAGGTGGCACTGAATGTATTTCTGCTTAAGGGCCAGATTATCTTTTGTTGTTTTATAAGCTTTATATGCTTTATTTTTTCTATTTTTCAGATTAGATAATCTTCTGTTAAACCAGGGTGGGTTTGAATTGGGTTTAACTATTTTTTTAGGAATATACATATCAAAAGTTTCATGTAGATACATTTCAAATTTTTCAAACGCATGATCAAGGCTTAAATTAATCAAGGTATTATCCCAAGGAACTGACAACAAATAGTTATTGATTGCAACAAAGTTTGCACGTTTATAATCAAAATAAAATTCTGGTACATCAATTGTATCTTTTATATAAGTTAAAAACTTACACTCTACAGTAAGGCATATATGGTGAATTGAGGTTTTTATAGCAGGAAAATCAATCTTATCGATATAAGCTTCGAACTCTTTATCCACAAAAATTAAGTCTAATATACGATTTAGATTATAATGAAAGTTATTTACTTGAATTAAGTTAAATTGACTATAAAAATCTATCACTGACGATTCTATTTCATTATTAACATTAAATGGCACTAAATACTTATCATCCAAATCTGGTTCCCAGCTTATATCACCAAGATTGAAATCTCCTAAAACCATAACATGATCATTTTCACTTAAGTTATTAAGCACTGATTGACAGTTAAACATATGCAAATTATATAACTCCAATGAACTTCCTGGTCGAATATAACTTACGCTCACAAATAAGTTTAAGTTTCTATTTAAATTAATTTTAACTATCAACTGATCAACATCGAGATCTGATGTATTGTTATCGGAAATTAGTTCAACTTGACTACAAACAAAATTATTTCTTACAGCAATAATAACACCTCCTCATCTGTCAAAACCAGTTGTAAATGAACATCTATCTTTGCGAAATACTACAAATTGATTACAATTAAATAATTCAGAAGTAAGAGATGATTCTCGCTCAACCAAGTTTCAGTTAGTACAATTACATATATGGTAATCTTGAGATGCAAAGTGTACATACAGTTGACTCAATTTAGTTCGAATTCCACCCACATTTTGGTAGTAAATACATAGATTTTTAAAATTTGAAACATTATCAGGTCTTACAGCCGAATGAGAAGAAACAGGAATATCATGTACAGCATTAACTAAAATTTCGCCGGTAGTTAAGTGCGAAACACCAGTAGCAGGAACGAAATCGAAAGCAGCAATTTCATCAACAGCAGGAACAGCACCATAAATTACAGGTATGCAACAACAATATCTATATCATCTTCAGCAACAGCAACATCATCAACAACGTCATCAGCATCAACAACAACAACATCATCAACTTCATCAGCATAATTATTTGCAATAAGCTATAAATAATTTCTTGGCTTAAGGTCAAATGCACGAATTTTAACTCCATCAGGCCAAAAATCTGAACTAAAAATAGTGTTAACTAGATTTAGTGGGCAACCAATTTTGAAATTTATAAATCTCCCGACTCGGATTCCCTTCTTTGTTTTGTCAACAATTTGTAGCATTGGAAAAACGCGGGATTTGAATTTGTATTTGCGGCCATATAGGAAGTTATTGAGTCTGGTGTTGTGCTACATTCAAAACTTGATAAATGAAACCATTTTATTTGTTGATTATATAGTACTTTAAGCCCCATATTGTTTTGATTTTTGCCGATTTTTACTGAGGCATACACATTTTTTTTTTCATTATTGTGCATTTCTTCCACAAAAGCGGCGGCGGTTAGCATTTTTGTTTACATCGTCAATTTCATCCACTGATAGAGCTTTGGTATTGTTGGTAGGAAATTCGTCTTCAGCAGAAGCAACATCAACAGCACAACCTACGATGACATCATCAGCGGTGAGGGGGGATAACATTACAAACGCCATAGACACACCATATAAAGACCGGAATCTTTCGTACGTTTTACCCTCCAACACCCATTTGTTTACATTGTTGTATTTGTAATTTTGACATTACGTCCATTTTGAAATTTGAAATCCAACAACAATTCGATGCGGTGTATTTACTTGTTTTGACAATGTTTTTTTTTTATTTAATTGCTATGGTGAACATAAAAGTATCAGCTGTTCGGGAAAATGAATTTCCGTCAAAATAAGAAATAAAATAAAAAATACATTTTTAGAGAAAAATAAATGCGCAATTACACTTTTTTTTTCTCAAAAAAAATTCTTTGTATGATTCCCGATCGATCAATATATAATTTTCATTTCTAATCAAAGGGAAACACCGTCAAATATCGATTCAAATTTTTAAATTTGCAAGTAGACACAATATGGTATCCTCATTTGAACCAATTTCCGCACCACATTAGAACTCACTTGGAAGTGTTCTTATAAGTTTTTGTGATTGTAACTAAAAAGTGTGAATGCAACTTTCTTACTCACACTTCAAGGATTCCAGAAAGGTATAAACCATTCCTGTAGGTACATTATTGTACTAAAGACACGTCCAAGTGAGTTCCACTATTTGTATTTTCCTATCAAAAATGTTAAAAAAAGCAAACATTAGAACTCATTCGGTCGTGTCCTTGGTACAATAATGTACCTACAGGAATGGTTTATACCTTTCTGCAATCCTTGAAGTGTGAGTAAGAAAGTTGCATTCACACTTTTTAGTTACAATCACAAAAACTTATAAAAACACGTCCAAGTGAGTTCCACTATTTGTATTTTCCTATCAAAAATGGTAAAAAATACAAATAGTGGAATTCATTCGGTCGTGTCCTTGGTACAATAATGTACCTACAGGAATGGTTTATACCTTCCTGGAATCCTTGAAGTGTGAGTAAGAAAGTTGCATTCACACTTTTTATTTACAATCACAAAAACTTATAAGAACACTTCCAAGTGAGTTCCAATGTGGTGCGGAAATTGGTTCAAATGAGGATACTATATTGTGTCTACTTGCAAATTTAAAGTAAGAACGTTGCATTGATTGTTTTTCCAGCGGCATTCTTACGCAGATTGTCTAATCATGTTGGACTTGTATTGCTGTGACCAGCTGAAGTGGAAGCTGAAGCAGCAAATGTACTGCATGCAGGTGATTTTCTGGATTGAAAATGACGATGGTGTTGTTCCTGAAACGATAAAATATCTTTTACCCAAATGAACTTGCGACAGTGTTGTGAAACACAAACCCCTTACGAATTCCTCGGTATTGGCCAATACCGCTGTTATGCATCCAAAATAAATGGTGAAAGTATCCAACGATGTGACAAATTCTCTTGGAGGAGAAGATTTGTATGAAATTTGTTTCCTTTTAAAAATGTTTAAAAATGCAAACATTGGAATTTTTGTTGATGTTTTCAAACTCACCTCGAAGAAAAAAACACTTATGTTATGTGTGATGTTGAGGTGATGTCACACTTTTATCATTTTTTTATTTGAAAAACTTAACTTATAGTAACATTGTTAAAACTTGGTCACTGTTTTGTAAATATCAAAATACTTTTAGGAAATAGTAATCGTTTTTAAATTCGAGAAAAAAAGAATTATTATAACATTCAAAAAAGATAATTTTTGGAATGTATAATTTTACCTGAATTAGAAGTCTTTGTATTACATTTAAATTAAAAAAAACAACAATGTTTTACATTTTTGCTAATATATTTCAAGTTTTTTTTACATAATACAACAAATGCCGTGATCAGACAATTATAGTTTTTATTGAATTGAAAACTGTATTATATAGGGTGTCCCAAAATTAACGCAAGATTTCTTGCGTTAATTTTGGGACACCCTTTATAAAGACAAGTATTTTTTTAAACACTTAATCAATCCAAAAAGGTTACCATTTGATGAGATTTCGTTTCTAAATAAATATGTATATAAACTTGGGACACCCTATACGTAGTACACACTTTTGAATATAGTGAAGTTAAAAATTAATAATTTCTTGCCACTTTCAATCACAAAGTCTTCTAGCCAAAGTTTCTTTTGTATTTAAATAAGCTGGATTTAAGAAAAAATAATTTATTCCGGGTATACCTTAATCCATATTCGATTATTACTATCAAAATAAGACTACGTAAATACTCAAGCAAGGAAAAAATAATTTAATTAAAATATTTTTTTTTGGTAATTTTCTCAAGAACTAGAAGACATAAAATCGTTTAGTTTTCAGTTTTTGATTAAAAACAAATATGAACAATGAATTCTAAAAACAATAGTAGATAATCTTAAAGTTTTCAAAATTACACTTTAAACCTTTTTTATCTTTTTTGCCCAAATTTTGAGTTTAAAACAATTTTTTTCAAAAACTATGCAAATTAAGACACGTCTGTTCCATTAGTAATTAGAAAATATGAACCAAAATATAATAACAAGCAATAAGCACGATCCTCTCGATCATAAAATATGATATTAAATATTTTGTTACTGATATGTAGTTGTAAATTATGTATTTATTTGAATATATAATTTTATGTATAGATCTTATTACTCTCTGACTCTCCTTTACATTAAGCTTATACTATGAACCTCGGGTGTAGGTACCTGAGTTTTAAGTTTGAGTTATGTCAGTCAGTGAGGTTTAGATCAAGGTACTGCAAACATTAAGATTACTAATAAAACTTAAATTTAAATTATAACGAAACGCGTGTTGTTTTTTTTGATAAAGAACATATTAGTTACATTTCAATATAATCACGTAGGACCATGTTGTTTTCCTAATAAGTGATTCATGTATAAGAAACCAAAAGTTCTTTGTTTAACCATATTTGATGACAGTTTACAGCAAAAATGTTTTTCGATGTTAGTCTTAAGTTGGCATCTCAGATGATCGGATTAATAAATATTTTTTAAAAATATAATATCTCAACAAACTATTTTAATTTGCATAGTTTTGACTTGATTTAAAAACAAACTAATAGACAAAAGTGTTGGCTTTAAAAAAATGTATAAAATTGTAAGTATTACCATTATTTTTTCCATTTAACGTACATATTTTTTTAAATTGCCCCTAACGCGTAAACGGGGAGAATAGACCCCGCTCCCATAGTAACAAAATTAATGTTTTTAACTGTTCTATACAAATCCGTCATTAAACTTTGTCGCCTGAGTTATCGTACTCTTCCCAAAAAATGCAATAGCTAATGTCGCCGATGCCACTAGGTGCCTCCCCTAAAGAATTTCTCATCACTATACCTTATTTTCGTGGTGAATTGATGTTAGAGGGTGGTGAATTGATGTTAGCCGTGGTGAATTGATGTTAGAATTCGAAATAAGGGTGCGTGAGAAGCAGCGTTGCCAAAATGTGCCCGATCGGGAATTTGTACAAGTGTGATAACTAATACCGTAAACAAAAAGACCTGAAATATAATAAGTTTATTTAGAAAAGACAAACTGTTATTATTTTCTTCAACAAATTTTTTCCAGGGTAGTGGGATAGTGGCCCGCACATTTTGGAAATGGCCCTCAAAATTGCCCTTACAATTTTTGTCTTCGCGGCAACGCTGGTGAGAATTGATGTTTCAGCTTGTAGGCAAAACCAGAATGACAGATAGGTTTCCGGTCTTTATATGGTGTGTCTATGACAAACGCTCTCAACAGTTCCCGTAGTTGGTGTGGTGGGAAGAACGGCGAGAGAAAAGTTGTTGTTTTTCTTGTGAGCATTATCTTCCTCATCATTGCAGTTGATCACGTCATTTACTGCACTCTGTGTCTGTATCGATTTGATTTGAGAAGAGTGAGGCAAAGTTAACGATAGTTCAGGTTCACTCGATGCGCTTTCAAAGAGTACCGTAGATTTTGCATTCTTATTAGCTTTTACTTCTTTTGAGTGAGAGGAGAATGGAGACAAATTACTATGTTTCAGAGAAAGGCGATTTGAAGCAGGAGATGCGCTTAGCAAATTTTGTTTGCCTTTCTGTGAATTTGTCTTTGGTTCAATGGGCTTTTGAATTCTTTGACTTTTTGCTTTATCTCTCACACCTCTGCTCACATCCAAGTTTATTTTATTTTGCAAATTATTTTTTTTTCTTTTTGTCTCAGTTTAACAGTTCAAATTGTTAAAGTTCACATATTGAATCTTGAAGAAGAGCGAAATGTTTGTATATTTTGTTTATGCAATCAATCAAGGCAAAGTTCTTACACTTTTCACAATTATAAACAATGTTATCACTTAAAGTTAGCAAATTGAGTTCGTTTTCATTCAACAAAGTACACTTAAAGTGGTAATTGGCCTGGCAAATGCCACAAGACACAGTATCGTTTACGGTCAAATCTGTAAGACACTTTTGGCTCTTTACACTCATTGTTAAGCGATATAACTATGCATGCGAAGGCAATGGAGAACAAAACTGAACTGACATTGAAAATAGAAAAAGGAAGTGCATCGCAAAAGGGCATAGCATTATATCAGCTGTGCGTCCCAGATCATTCATGTCTCCAATACTAAGCAGCCTTGCCTTATATATATACAGAAAGCTTGGTTCTAGGAAGTTGGTTAACCTTATTGATATAAGGTTTTGTGCTTCATGCTATGAAGCTCAGTTGTTGGAGATATCACTATATCAGCTATTTGCCACACGCGACCAGATTCCAGCGGTTCATTTAACCAATTTGTGTTTGATAATGCAGACTTTAATGTCAGAACGTTAGATGGACTAAATACATTTCATTATTTGGGCGGAATAAGATGCATCGCTACATCTACTTCCATAGGGAAAGAAACCGACACACGAATTCAAAAGCTGAAAAAACTACCTTTTGCTAAATCAACTGGAAATATTTCAAAAACAGATGGCGGATTAAAAAATTTAGTTTTTGAGAATGTGAATGTGTGTTCCGAAGAAATGTTACAGCCAAAACCATATGACACTCTTTGTTGGCATCAAAGTTTATTGGCGTTTACGTTGTTCCAGAATGGAAAGGGTACATGCACTCAATAACAACAGGCTTGTTCAGTGCAAAAACTAAAATCATTCCTCTTCCGTTCATAAACCTTCCACCGTTTTACTAATACACTTTACACTGCATTGCACTATGCTGCCAGTTTGTGTGACAAATTTGACCAAAAATGCCTGGTGGTAACATTTGACCAGACTCTTAATATAAAAATTAAAGAAATCGTTGCCGTAGCTTCATCTGAGTCCCGTCTATCAAAATGCGTAGTCAGATTGGGTAGATTTCACCTGTTAATGTCCTATATTGGTTCAATAGGGTTTCTGATGAGTGGAAGTGACCTGAAGAGTTAATGAGTACTATATACGCCCGGTTTCTGTTGAAAAGATGTTGCAAGGAAAAGCTTTCGCTAGAGCAGTTCAGGCTTTAATACTAATACAGACATCTTTAGCTGGTATAATAATGGAACAAGTCGACATAAGCCAACATGAATTAAGGGAAATCCAAAATCTCAGGAAAAATTTTCTTGATCAGTCTTCTTCGTTATGTGTACTAAAACAAAACCCTCATTTGATCCATCTTAGTGAGAAACTACAAACAAATCTTATGGATTCAGTTGTTTAATATGATTACATTGTTTAAAGATTTTATTCACGCTGAGCAGTCTGGCGATTGGAATGCCCATATTAACGTGGAATGAAGAGTATGGGTGGCTTGACACGAGGGCGTGGAATCACTGATCATCGAGAAAGAACTAATAGAGAGAACCAACTTCGACGGTTGCTCTCTTTTTGCCTACAAGCTGTGATTTGGCCACCAACTTGCATATGTATTAACTCCATATAAAAAAAATGTGGGGAACAAATACTTATGCAAGTTTGTGCACATACTCACCACGAGAGAGAAAAAACTTTTCTCTCTTTTCTCTCTGCTCACCACCTTTTAAAAATGGCGACCACCTTTGAAAAATGGCGGATGTAGTCAGCTGTTCAGAGGTGTTCAAAGAAAATTCAAAATTGTGTATGAACAACTTTTTTGTTCTCATTGTGTTCGTTTGAGAGTAATATCATTCGAATATGAAGTGAAATTAATTACTCTTGTTAGGTGCCAGAACAATGAAGATTTAGAAACAATTCTAAATTACGCATTTAGATAAATATTAGTTAGTTATTTGAAGCCAGTTTTAATCATTAAGTAAGTAAAATAAATTATGTGGTGCAACAGTCCAATGAGAATTAGGACCTATAAACATAAAACTCTGAAAGCACTACAACTATTATTTGTATTATTAGCTCTGTTTATGCGTTTAATTTTCGCTCAGACCGTTGAAAGATGCAAAAAAAACTCAGATTTGTTTCAATTTTCAGAGTTTATCGACTTAATTTTGTCGATGCGAGAGTTGCAGGAACATTGAAAACGAGAGTTACAGAATGTAAACATGGAACATTGAAAACATTTTTATATACTCATCTCTTTTTTCCATTCCTATTTTATTTGTGTGTACTCGCTGTTTATTTTCTTTACATTACTCACGACATTTCCAAAATGCTGAAAATAAGTGATTTAAGTAGACACTAAATAAAAAGACCGTCAACTTGTTACTTCTGTTGCCAATTTTCATTGCATAAGATTTGTGAATAGGTGATAAGCTATTCTTACTGCTTTCCCCTAAGGTAGTGTGTTGCTTTTAAAGGCTTATGTACATAAGCCGAAAAGTACTTTTGTACAAAAGTAAAAATATTTGTATTGTCGCTAGTTCAGTGGTTTTGTGAAAAGAATATACAAATTTGTTCTTCAACCAAAATTTAAGTCTTATGCATCATTTTTATAAGTTTTCCAGTTCTAACTATTTATATCTTATCTTTCAGTTATATAGCGACAAGGAAAAATCTGTCAAGGAAAGTTCTAACTACAGTTTTTCTGAAAGTGCATTGTGGCTTATTCAAAGATGTTTGCTAAATTTTTTAGGCTATTCATAAATAAATGCAAATCAAAGTTAAGGGCTAAACCTGAATAACTATAAACATAGAAAATGCTGTGTTCAAGTAATTATTATCACAGCCAAATTTTATAATTGATTTTTATGGTGTATAAAAAAGTTGAAAAAGTAATTCATGACAAATAAATGTTACGTTAACACTAAGTTCCA